>KZ308124.1:1522380-1566335 GCA_000376725.2 Ladona fulva | reverse complement strand
CAGTTTAATATAACAATACATTATATGAATCAGTTGAAAATGTGTTACATAGATACTTGTAAATCTGTATCTTTTGCTATGTATATTTTAGTATATATTTTATATGTTTTAAGTTCTCTATTTGGTGTATTTTCATTCGGTTCTGCATTTTTCCTTTCATTCTTCTATCCTTTTCCTTGGGTCCTTCCCTAGACATTTTTTTCCAAGTTAACTTAAAGTTTGTAGAATTTCCCGCAAACCTAGTCTTTCCTTTTTTCATTAATATTTATAAAATACAAAATTATGTAAGGGGTTAGGCTGAAGAGTGACCTACTCAGTGCTAAATTTTCCAATTAATGGGTCTATGTAATTAATCTGTATGGTAATTCTTTAAATCACTTATGAATAGTTAATGGTACAAAAGTCTTTTTTGATTGTTAATATAAATTCTGTTTTTAAAAATATATCCACTAAATTTACAGATGTTCAACTTCTATCAAATCTATTTCTACAGTTCAAGCTTCACATCAAGCGACATACTGGAGAAAGGCCTTGGAAGTGTGAGTTCTGCCCAAAAACATTCTTGCACAAGGACACTTGGAAGTGTCATACCAGACGCCATCGTGGAGAACGTCCATATCAGTGTCACTTCTGCGCAAGAGGTTTCACAGAACAATGGGCACTGAAGAAACACCTGCGTCTCCACACAGGTTTGCTATTTCCTTATCTTTGTTCCTATAAAACTTCCCTTGATATCAGTGAATTAAGGTCTTCAGTTCTAGTCTCAAAGCATTTTAGTTTTGTTTCATTTTGTTATAGGAGTACACTATCACAATCTTATGTTTGTATGTAGTTTTTCAAATAACTATTTGATGTTTTCTTTTGTTGTACTTATAGGAGAGAAACCTTATTCTTGCAATTTGTGTGGTAAGGCTTTTGCTGACTGCTCTAACCTCACTAAACATAAAAAGGTATGTTAATATTCAGTTAAAAGGAATGCTTAAGAAGTGATGCATGTAATGTTATACAATATCAGTACTATGATTGGCACTTTGAAGGATTTCAGTTTTTCTATGTACAGTATACTTTATTTGTGCTAAATTATTCATTTAAACTTGCTGATAACTACAAGAAGTTTGATGGAAAACGATGTTGATAAAATTATTGGAATGGAAGATGATTTACCTTCTATGTTTTGTGTAATATTTTAATAATGCCATGTCTCTACCTAAAGTACAATTTTTAAGAATGTGTGCTTTCAAATTTTGGAATTTAGTTTCGTTAATTATACCACATCTCATGAACCCATAGTATTTGGTTTACAAAACTCATTTTTCTGGCTGTTGGATAATGATTGACTTGTAAATTTTTAGGTTAGAGTTATTGAAACAGATGGAATATGAAAAAAATGACTTCATGGTTTTAAAAGTTCAAATTTTATGATTTCTGACTAATTTTTTAATATTTAAATTTTTATCAACAAAGATAAAATTTAGTATGTATGTGCACTATGGACATGATAATGAAATAAAATTGAATGTAATAGAGATTTTCAGAGCTCTGAGTTTAGCCTATGTCATGTACGAAATAAGTAGATTTTTACATTAGCAGTTAAATGAATTGTTAATATTTATCCTGTATTAATTTAGAACACATTTTTAGTGACTAAATTCAAATAATATGGTTTTCCATAGATCTTATAACTATGGTTACACACATACTTTACTGCTTTATGTGAGTTTGGAAAAGATGTATACAATGCTTTTTTAGCTTATAATAGCAGTAAAGAGTAAATATCATTCACTTTCTGGGATTTTTGTTGTGTGTAGAGGTTTCTGATAATAGGAGCCACATCCTGTTTAATCTTTATACTTGAGGAGTAGAAGCAACAAAAATGTCCTTTAGATTGTTGGAGAGAGACCAATCAAAGATGGGCAAATTAAAGCTACTTGTCTTTGATAGGTTCCTATATTATTAGACTTATCTGAAAACTTGTAAACATTTATTTTTTACTTGGAGTTATGCAAGAAATCTCTCTCTTTTGACCCTGTGTTGCCATGTAAAGCGTTTTCCATCCTAGCACCCCAAAAAATGTTATTTCTCTTGCTCCTCCCTCACAGCTGTGAAGATTAATTTAATAGGCCATAGTTTCCCTCTTCTTTTTGCATAAGTTTTCATTGGGCATGAGTTTTATTTTACTCTTCAAAGAAATTCTTCATTAGTCTTTCAGGCTGTGTATGTTATTTTCATAATTTTTCTTTAAAACTCTTGCTCCTTTGCTTTTAACTTTTTCTGCTGTTGTTGAAGTTTATATTTCACTGCCAAAAATCTCTTGTACAGGTTTTTATGAATTGGTTCCTTAAATCCAAGCTTGTATTATTTGCTTTATTCTGGTAGATTGGGCTGCTCTACTTACTATTTCTCTCTTGATACTTGTCAAGCTGGTCCATTTCTAATAAATTTAACAAATACAGCTTTGATGTTGTAAACGTCCATCATTTCACAAATAAAAAGGATATAGTATTTGTTCTGTATAATTTTTATTTTTGCGGTGTCCATTTACAATTTCACGTGTAAATCATACACTGTTTTGACTGCAAGCCTCTTGTATCTTTTTTCTTTCTTTCTCTATGTGAATACCGCTATCCAACTTTACATCAGGTTGAAATACTGTCAATTTTCTAAGCTTTCCCCTTATAATTATTGCTCATATGCCATAACCTTTGTGGATGAGAATAGCTGACAGGTTTTAAATATTCTCTTTAATAACTGATAAAACTCATGTATGTTCTAATTTTTGTTTCATTTAGAGGATAGCTTCTTAATATCTTCTGTGTGTATTTAATTGTTTTGTATGGAATAAAACAGTTGAACTTATTTGCTCAAGGATCATTATTCTGATCTAAAGCNATTTTGTTTATTGGATTTGATGTATAATTACTAATTTTTAAAGTTGCATTTAAACTATAAAATGGTTTCCATAGAATTGTTAAGGTTTAGAATTGTTAGGATGCTTTTTCCTTAAGGAAAGCAAATTTTTATTTTCTCTCCTTGTATTAATTCGTTGTCGATTCAACCCACTGCAGGTTCTGGCATATTTTGGGTTTAATTCACTCAATGTGATGTATTTATTTTATATTTTCTGCTTCTCAGCTAAGCACAGTGTTTGCCTATTCACGTGGGTTTGTGAAACTTTTTATTGCTCAAACATTTTCCTTTTGGAAAACAGAATTTGTTTAATGATGAGGTGATACTGCTTCCTGGTTTTTAGTTTACATATATACTTAATTGTGATTCATAATTCTCTTTCCTTCAGTCAGAATATTTTTGATTTGTATATTTCTAGGTTCACAGGGAGCATTTGCCTCCAGGTTCTTTGGACACCACAGTGTGGAATATGATTCGCTCTCAGATTGCTGGGGAAGGTGGAAGCAATGGTGCTGCAGGAGAAGGTGCAGAAGGTAGTGGTTTAGTTATGGAGGAAGGTGCAGCTGATGAGGAGCAAGGGATCCAGCAAATCATTTATGTCACCTATCAAGATCCTAACGATCCGCTGGAAGCAAAGACTCTGCATATAGTGGATAGTGTTGCTGAAGCAATATCTCAGGGCCAGCACAAGGAGGGTATAGCTGGAGTAGAGGCAAGTTTTCATTATTCATCTCTAAATTATGTAGGCATTTGAAACAGACCTGAAGGAAGGATTTTTAAAGATTTCAGTTTTGAGTTATGTTTGTAGGGCAGGTAAAGTAATTTGCTTTATTTTGAATAAGAAAGTAATGAAGTACGAAAGTGGGAGCTCTCTAGTAAAATCTTTTTATATATTCTTTAATCTTTCTCATTTATTATGGCTTAATTTTTCCCATCATATGTTTTTCATTGATTTGATGCTCAGTGTAAAAAGGTTATGTTTATAGATTTCCATTGATTGCAGATTTCCTTCTCCAGGGCCTGAAGGATTATTCACATTCAGGAAGTTGATAACCTTTGGTATTGTCTTGTTCACTGATTATACCACTTGATTCAGTTCCATTTATCTCTCACCATCTAAGTTCACTTATATATTTTATTAGTTTAGATGCTCTGCTTACTTCTGGTGCTCCTTCTACAGATTCATTTTCATCCTTGCCTCAGGGTAACATTCTCACAGAGCCTTTAGAATTATTGTGCCATCTTCCACAATGTTTCCTTTCCTTCTTGCCTTTACAATTAAGGCTCATTTGAAATTTGTAAATGAGCACATCTAATCACAACAGGATCATTGTGATAACAAAAAACATCAAAAATTATGCAAACACATTATTGATAAATAATTTAGTAAAGAACGTCATTGAGGTATTTTGCTGTTATAATCAATAAAATCTAATAGAAATCAGTTATGTATCTGTCTGTTCTTACTAAAATTTAAAAAGAATTGAAAAATACAATAGTGTTGTGATTACTGATTTATATATGAGGTACTAACCAGAGCAAAGGTCATTAACTTGCAGCCTGCAATCTCACGTGGCTCTTATGCGAGTCCCCCTCAGAGAAACAAAAGTTATCCTTAGTCTCTCATGCAAAATTTACCAATCTCTATGGTAAAATGCTTGTTTTGGTTATAATTGGGTGTTAAAAATACTATTATACATTGTAAAATAATAGATATATCAATTACAGTTAATAGAAAAATTTTAGTGTGCGATACTGGTATAAGTTGCCTGTTGCTACATAACTCTTTGCGAATGCCAATGTGACCAGTTTGAATTGTATGCTTGTGGTCCCTTGAGCTAGATTATTTGGTCACTCCCATTTATTTTTGTAACTCTTCATTCTACGATGGTCGAAATAAAACAATTGTCATATTACTAATTTAATAGTTATAGATTTATAGTTCTGTCTTGCTTGGTTGGGGTTTGTATCAATCATAAATATCTTTGGAATTTTGCAGGAAGGTGGTGCTCCTCTGCATCTTCAGCAAGTTGTGGAGGCAGCAGTGGCAGGCGATGATGGGGAGGTGGGAGAACCATGTGATGGAATGCCAAAAGTGGACAGGATGGAATCGGATGTTGGGGGGAATCACCACATTGCAGGAGGTCTCTCTATGGTCGATGATGATGCCAGGGAGAGAGGAATGTTGCAGAGTAAGACTGAGGAAGTGGACGATCTTGTCCATCACCTTTCAAGCCAAAGTTCTATGCATCTTGCAGCATCATCTGTCGCTTCAGGCCCTCATCAGACGTTGCAAGTGATGGATGAAGAAGGAAACCCCATCCAATTTACTATGCAGGATGGTCGGCAGATTCAGGTGATTTTTCATTATTATACTAATTTCATCAAAATTGAAAGACCTATTTTGGTAGAACCTGCGGTCTTGTGTATTTTGGAAGTTCTATTTGAAATTATTTATTTTTTAATTGTTTCAGTTGTAAGTCTTGTTAATTCACATTTATCGTTTACATTAGAACCTGTATCATACTCAGATCAGAAATGTGCATGTTAAAGAAAGAAGAGTAACTTCTTTCCACATTTTCTGGTTTCCTATTAAATTTTTGTCAACTCACTGACCCATTCAAATTTCTAATCATACTACTCATTCTGTGTTATGGGTAGAATAAAATTTTTATTTGTATCAGGGTGATGAGTTTGAAATTATTGTAGGCAAAGGTATTTATTGACCTGAAGTTGTCATAATAATTGTTTAAATTTTTGAAAAACAACTCAATTAGTCTTAAACCCCTTGAACATAGTTATAAATTATGTAGGTTATCATTATGGAAGGAGATAAACATAGATTATCATTCATGTAGTTATATGTTACATAAATCTTGTACAATACCCCCCAGATATTGATATATTATGTTCATGCTGGTGAACTCCCTCTTCAAAAATTAAATTTTAATTTAAATTGGTTAGTAANGCTTGCAGGGTATTTATGTAGATGTAGAATGGTATACCAGGTTAGACAGGCTTGATAATTCAAAGGCAGCAATCAAGTTAAAATAGAATTCCAGGGAATAAAAATTCTACTGGAATCCATGAGATGTTCTACCAATTAGCTATAAGAAAGAAAGCTACTTTTAAAACAACTAAAATAAAGAAAATTGAACACACAATGTGTTCATGATAAATGAGAGTCCTTGGTTTAAGATAAAGACGCTAAAATTGAAACATTTTGCAAATAAACAAGATGAACTATCAGAATGTTTATCAACATCACCTTAAAATTTTAATTATTAAGTTAATAGCATATAACTTTGCTTACATGCATTCTTGCAACCATGGCAGTCACAGGGTCAGTCTCTCCACCATCATCTTCTCTTGGCTCTAAGTCACTACTAGTCATAGGTGGAGGAGCAATTGGGTGCCCTTCAGCTGTTGTCAATTGAACAGGAATGGTCTGTCCATCAGGAGTAGTCACATGAAGGTTTTGACCATCACCAGTTGTTATCTGAAATTCATACAATATGATAAATCAGTACCAAAATCAACAGCATGAACATGATTTGTGCTTAACTAGGTGCTTAAAATAGCCTTCAACTTTCTAAAACAAAAAATTCCATTATTTACGTAAAATTAAACAAGGAACTGAAAATGGAAAACTCAAATAATAGTCTAAAGATTTAAGTATTAAAATCTTTAGACTATTATTTGAGTTTTCCATTTTCAGTTCCTTGTTTAATTTTACATAAATAATGGAATTTTTTGTTTTAGAAAGTTGAAGGCTATTGTAAGCACCTAGTTAAGCACAAATCATGTTCATGCTGTTGATTTTGGTACTGATTTATCATATTGTATGAATTTCAGATAACAACTGGTGATGGTCAAAACCTTCATGTGACTACTCCTGATGGACAGACCATTCCTGTTCAATTGACAACAGCTGAAGGGCACCCAATTGCTCCTCCACCTATGACTAGTAGTGACTTAGAGCCAAGAGAAGATGATGGTGGAGAGACTGACCCTGTGACTGCCATGGTTGCAAGAATGCATGTAAGCAAAGTTATATGCTATTAACTTAATAATTAAAATTTTAAGGTGATGTTGATAAACATTCTGATAGTTCATCTTGTTTATTTGCAAAATGTTTCAATTTTAGCGTCTTTATCTTAAACCAAGGACTCTCATTTATCATGAACACATTGTGTGTTCAATTTTCTTTATTTTAGTTGTTTTAAAAGTAGCTTTCTTTCTTATAGCTAATTGGTAGAACATCTCATGGATTCCAGTAGAATTTTTATTCCCTGGAATTCTATTTTAACTTGATTGCTGCCTTTGAATTATCAAGCCTGTCTAACCTGGTATACCATTCTACATCTACATAAATACCCTGCAAGCTGCCTTATGGCGTGTGGCAGGGGGTGAAAACACCGGGCGTTCTGACTATTTTTTTAGCCTATTATTATCATGTATAGTTCGCAGAAAGAATGAATTCTTAAAACGACTCGTCCTAGCATCTATTTCTCTTATTTTGCGCTCATTGTCGGATCGTCCAAGGTGATGAATAACCAACGTCCAACCATTGATGAATAAGTGTATCATAGTTGTAGTGTAGAATGTGGGTTTTCCCTTTGATTAAAATTTTGGATCCTAGGGTAATATCATCAAAATGCAATGACATTAAATGTTTAATAATTTCATTGATCTTGCTTGTATATGCTAATGGGTTATATCAAATATCTGGGAAAAAGGCCTCTCCCAGGTTGAATGTTGTATTTGATCTAATAATAATAATAATAACAGATGCGTGTTATTTTAATTTTACTTTTAGGCCTTTAAAATTTACATACCATTTTTATAGTGGTCACACTCTAAGAATGTGCATGACCATTACCCTGTTATTTTCTTCAACAAGTCCATCCTTTCTTAAGATATGGAAGTAGGGAAGTGGATAGAACTGAAGGAACCAACTTTCTATTTTCTGTAAGCAAGATATTTGCTTGTGTGACCATGAGATTCCTTATCACTCCTGCGCATTTAGATTCTCAGATATTTTGATTTCCCTAGATTTCTGTGAATAGATTTATCCTTAGAGCTTGGACACTATATTATTTGTAGCCCTTATCAGTCTTTTAAATATATATTAATAAAAAAATTTAAATTACAGGTCTGTGATCCTAAATCATAATCATTCTTTGGTTCTGACAGCTATATTTACCTTATAATTGGTATATTATTTTATAATAGTTACTTTGATCCAATAAGGAAAGTATCTTATTGCTCATAAAGTCATGTTGCATTATCAGTCAGTAATAATTTTACTACTTGTCATTGGGTGGTCTGTTAGTTTTTCAATGGTAATTTCAATCATAACTTTTTAAGTGAAGCTATGAAGTATCATGTTTAACATCAATTTGCATTTCCATTTAGCAGCTCTTTATAAATTTGAATTCAATTTACTGCACACAAGTTAAATAAGTTTAATATGAGAATATCTATGCTGATATTGAAGATAAAAAATTGGTATTGGAGATCTCATCAGTTAAAAACAAAATTGATAACTTTGGTTGATGGTTCAGATCATATGATTTTATAGTTGCAAAGTTGAATTTCCTTTAATTTAAATTTTTATTGTTACAGGAGAGAAACCTTATCATTGCCAGTTCTGTGGGAAAGACTTCTCCCAAAATGGTAACCTGCAAGAGCATTTACGCATCCATACTGGAGAAAAACCATTTTNAGTTCCAGTCATTTAACTTTTGTGTCATTATGCTCCTAAGGATTTTGTATTGTTCAATGACTACTCATTAGAAATATATTCCATTTTAAGAGATGAGGTCCTTTCTCATTGTCATAAGTGAACCATATTTTAACCAAATTGTTACAATGTAATTCTTACCTTGTGGCATTCCTATTTGCATCAGAGAGACAAATAATTATATTTTCTTTCTGGCAGATGTCTGAGAAGAAATTTCTCCATTTTTGGTATAATCAGTGTCAGTGTATTAAAATTTACATCCATCCAAGAAATCAATTAGAACTATTATGTTGGAGGCTCAAGGCCTTCATTAACTAAAACACATTCATATATCTCTAAGATATCCTCTTGAAGAAAGGAAATAAAATTAAAATTATTCTGTTGTCAAGATTTTTGTGCTTGAGGATTGATTCTCCATTCAAGGGAAATTAATTGCTATAAAATGAATCACTATTTTTTCTGTTGCAACTTCTTCTCCAAGTCCAAGGATAATTCAATTTTTGTGTGACAAATTTATTGTTGATGTGAAGGCAAAAAAAGTTCCATCAAGAAAAAGCATTCGATCTTTTGAAATGCTTGATATTTAGCAAACTTTGAGAAGATAATAGGTAATATCTCTAAGAAGTTAAACTGGTGATTAGACCAAAAATCACTCAGTGGTGTGGTAGCTATGGAAGTTGTATCCTTACGAATCAAGATTGTTCAAAAGAAACTTGACAGAAAGAGAATTTACATGACATTGCTTTGTTTCATAGGGGGAGGAGTTGTCTACCTCTGGTAGTCTGGTGAGGAGGACTCACGTTGCACTAACAGACCTCATGGAGGGGGCAACGGGTGATGTGGAGGATGTTGTGTCTCGGGGTATGGTGGTGGTGCCTGAAGATAATCAGCATGATTTACCTCAAAGTGAAGAGGAGCAGGCTGGTCAGCCCCATCAACAAACTATAGAGTTCACTACACAGGATGGACAACAAATTAGGCTTGTTGCATCGTATGAGGTGGACCCCCTTCAGTTGGCAGCAGAGTACTTGAGTGCTGCCACTCAGTGAAGTGTTTCGAGTTGATACTGGACTCAAATAACACATCTGGAAAGGCGTTTAACCTTCAAAGGTGCCGTTTCTGTTCATGCTACCTGCATTAAGGAGCAATAAAATATTGGTTTCATGGCTTGTCTGGCTGTTCCTCTTCATCGGCATTCCAGTAGCTCAATTCGTGCCACTGGAAGGGAATTGTAGATTATTAAGGCAATTCATTTGCAGGAAGAAAAGCTTGAGGGAAAGTTAAACTTCAATGTCCTGTTTTTTTTTTTTTTCAATTTTGTTTCAATGAACTTATTCTTACATACATTAAGTTTGTACTTATTCAAGAGACCAAGTGTCAAATCTGTAAATAATGAAAGTGCATTAGGTATTGACTGTCATTATGTAATGTACAGATAATGATAATTATTAGGTTTAATCAAATTTCTTTGTTTGTGCTGCTGTTGTATTAATTTGTATACCGACTGCTTTAAGCAGAAGAAGCACAATAAATATCGAAGTTCAGCAAATGAGTCCTTGAAATCGAACCATATTGTCTAGTAGCTCTTGATGATAATTGTATCTATGGCGTTGTAGTTCGTTGTGGCATCTAGTTGTATATCAAACACAAGTCACAAAATCCAGAAAACCACCAAAATTGTTTTTTGGTGGTTTTCTGGATTTTGTGACTTGTGTTACACTTTGCCACCAGCGGCACTCCATTTATTCAGTTGTATATCAAGGAAAATTATCAGTTGCATCTTTATTATTACTCATGAAAAAGTTCTTTTCTTTCAGTGTGTTTGAGAAAAAAATATCAAATCTTTAGCATTTGGCAGGTTTTGATTGTTTAGGATGATGTTAAATTTTACTCTGCCTGCAAATATGCGTGATATAATTATATGAAATTGTGAGATTTCTTCTTTTGAGGCACTAGCAATGGCTCTATTTTGTTCTTCCATAGACTGCAGGATGAATCTTGAAATTTTCTAGTATCAACCATTTATTTTTGGATTTGCATTTCTGAAGTAACAGACAATAATATCCTTGAATTGATGATTAGCTCCTTTTATTGGGTATTGTAATCGAAAGAACATTAAATAGATAGCTTCTCTGTAAGATTTTCTTGGTATGCCTATAAAAATTTATTTTGATAATTTATTTGACTGAAATCTGCAGAGGAGTTATGGAAGGTTAATTTAGGATCTTATTAAAAATTGGGGAACATTTTGCTTATTAAGGTAATTGGTGAATTCTGATTAAAAAATAATTTCCTTCAAAGTCCTAATATGACTTCGCAAAAGATTCCAGGCTTACTGTATTTGATATGTTAGCTTTCAGGGATATCTTTTTAAATGAAAACACTTAAGTTTTATGAATATTTGTGTGTTCTTAGAGTACCTACAATATGGGAATACATTATATTTTATGAGTATAAAATAGTAATTTAATTTTCTTGTTCTAAGTATACTTTATAGTGTAAATATATGTAGAATATGATGTGAACCGAGGTAGAACATACTAAATAGAAATCTCTTTTGGGGATTAATTTGATACCTACCTTTTTTCCATTGGTTTTAATTATGACTTGGAATTGAAGTCTTAAGCTAAAATAAGTGAAAGGTTCTCCATTTGGCATTACAGTACTAATCTTTTAAGCACCCTATGAGTACTGGAACTATGAGGTAAAGTGTGGCATTTGGCAGAAAAGTGTACCTTAATGGAGCCAAGTGTAGTACCCATTATGCCGCATTGCTGAGAAAGTTAAGGTTATTTTTTTTGTGCCAAAAATCCCTAAGATTAGTGGATATTGCATTTCCAGTGGTTGCCCTCAGAAGTTACAGCCCTTGCAGATTGCATGAAAGACTAATGCAGGAACTCTATCAGAATAATATTTTTTTGAACAAATTT
Organism: Ladona fulva; assembly: GCA_000376725.2. Classification (NCBI taxonomy): domain Eukaryota; kingdom Metazoa; phylum Arthropoda; class Insecta; order Odonata; family Libellulidae; genus Ladona; species Ladona fulva. The sequence continues at coordinate 1,554,752 of KZ308124.1, read as the reverse complement.
TTTAAAATGAGATCTTATTACAGTTTTTGTGAATATCTATTTTAAAATGAAAAGGCTAAGTTAGGTCGAAATTTAGTCAGTTGAAGTTCCAGTCATTTAACTTTTGTCTCATTATGCTCCTAAGGATTTTGTATTGTTCAATGACTACTCATTAGAGATATACTCCATTTTAAGAGATGAGGTCCTTTCTCATTGTCATAAGTAAACCATATTTTAACCAAATTGTTACAATGTAATTCTTACTTTGGCATTGACTTGAAATTTATCCTAAGATATATTTATATAATACATGTATAAGTCTAGATTGTTTTGTTTAATCTTGTATGATAATAGTAATAGGCTGTATGCTATTTCACCAAACAACTTTATTGTTATCAGTCAGATAATATATCTGAATTATAAAGACAAAACCATCAGCTTTGTCTACAGCAATTACAATAAAACAATTTGATTACAAAGGCATCTAACGTTTAACATGAGAGTTCCATCAATTTCAGGTTCAAAAACTCTCAAATTATTTCACTCTCATCTAAACCATTTCTTAACAATAACAAAATCTGAAATCTCAATAAAATTTCAGAACTGATGGAGGTTTTATATTAGCAGATATTCTAACAATCATTAAATATGTTTAAAATGCTTCATGAATTCATGGGAAGTTTGTCAGGGCATCAGCATTTCTTCAGCTTTGGAGCATTTCTTCTTCTGTGAAAGATGTGATGCTGAACTTAGATGGATGAATAGTATTGAGGCTGCAAATCTGGCAATGGTTTGATGATGGTCAGCATCATGCGCCCATTCTACCCTTCCCCAAAACCGGCACTAGAAAACAAGAAGGAATCGTTGCTCTTTAATTTGCTAGTAGGCTCTCAATATTTGCTATGATTCTTTTAAATAATCCAGTGTAAGGTGATACATTCAATCTATTCCCGATGTTAAAACACTTATGTCCACACAACGCATATTCAATAGAATCCCATTATTGTACATTGAATACAATATATGCTCAATATCATATTTGAGGAAACAAATGTAGGTAAGCAATTACTACGAAATCGGTCATAGTTGTTATACTATAAATTAAGCTACCAATTATGATATCAATGAATATTTCTTTCTATGGCCTCCTCTATAGCTTAGTAAATTCTCGAGGAATTTTTCGGACAGATTTATGAAAACTGCACATAAATCCAAATACATCACCTGATATTCCTCTTCTAACCTGGACAGATAAACTGCTCTGTCAACGTCTACAAGTCTTTCTGAACAGGCCAAGGTTAGGAATACGGATTTTAAAGTATCGACAGCGTATGAAAATCCTACAAAAAATAGAAGTATGAAAAAAATATGCTTTTTCAGCGTTAGAAATTGAAATCTTTCTGAAGGACTTTACTTCAAATTCATTGTTCACGTTACCATTCAAGCTCCACTGGTCATAGGACAGAAAATGCTTCCTAATGGCTTCTCGATCTTGTAATGATATATCTGGTTCCTGTATGCTATGGGAAGGTTTGATGTTGATCTCATATCGCTGACATGCCCATTTAATTATTGGAAGCCATTCTTTCTTTTGCAAGTCATATAATTCATCTTCTTCCTAAAAAATGATCAAGTGAACTATTTAATTTTCAACCAAACTTTCACGATGTCTTGCGAGCATTGTACATACCTCTGAAAAGAATAATATAGTATCTGTGTTAATGAATTTGATGATGTGATCCACCAACTGGTACTTGGTTAAATTTCCAGGGTTGTCAATTGCTGTGGAGCAGAGTCCAGTCTGCGAATTGAAATTATTAATCAATCATGTAAATTAGGTCCCAAAGCAAACATTTTCTTAATGATTTACTAACCAAAAACATCGTTCCAAGCTCGATTTTCTCCTTTTGACTATCCCATTCAGTTGCAACTGCCCTCGCTAAAGATTCGCTTGGTACACGAAACACATTCCCATTCGGTGTTTTCAACTTTCTCTGATCTAGAGTTACCTCAAATTTACCGTCGTTTCGCAAAATGCCGACCTTGCTGTAAAATTTTTTCCTTGGAACTGAAATTAAATGTTGAATGTCAACACTTGCACATGTATTACAAAGCACAGCAATTACTTAACTGTTATTACCAGCATAATTCCTGGAAATAATATCTTTACTAGCTGGTTTTATGAGCGTTACTTGAGCAAAACTACATATTTTATTCAGAATTCTGCTAGAAAACATACTGTATTGCCGGCTAATCAAAGAAATACGCAGCACGATGGTTTCTTTGTTATAGTTCGTCGTATCCATCATAGATGCCACTAATGCGCAGAAGTAAACAATCCTCCCGCGCTTGATTCAAAGTATAATATGGAGGGGACCCAGTTATTTCACTTGGTTTGTAGAGATCTTACAGTTAATTGAAATCTTAAAGAATGATATGGACAATTTAAAAATTTTTGATAGTCTTCAAATTTTTTGATAAGAATTTTTAAGTGATTGCTCTGCCGATTGATTTATTTTCCATCTCTTTCGTAATAACGGTTATTTGGTTTTACCAAATATTTTCATGCAATGTTTGAAAATTTTTAGTTATTTCGTAACTTCTGTGGTTAAAAAAATGACTAGTATTAAAAAAGAAATGAAAAATAATTTTCGAATACATCGTAATTTTTTTATTCTCTGCCTAGATAATTGGTCGTCTCAGATATAGTGCTAACGTTTCTCATATGTTTCCAATTCTGTTCCAATATTTTGTTTTGTATTCAAGGCAGTTCTTATCACATTTATGACGTTCTACCTTTTCTAGTAATCTCCTATAATAATTACTTAAATTACCGAATTAACCTATCCTGAACTCCTCAAGATGTGACCCTCCAGCCTATCTTATCTTTTTGCCAAAAGTGAAAGAATCTCTACGCTTCGAACGGGTTCAGTTCACCTTAATTTGCAACCTCCTCTACTCACCCAATACATATAGGCTTTCCTCATTCTCTTCTCTGTGTTTCTCATGTCCCAGCACTCTCTTCCATGTAAAACTCAAAATGAGATGATCTTCAGGAATGGCTCTTTAGTACATGTTTAAGTATTAACGGATCTCTGTTTTTCAAAGGAGATTTCCACGCTAGAGTTGACCAACATTGTTAGACTTCGTTGTTTCTACAATTGTTACCTAAATTACTATCCATCAGTTCTTAAGTTCATCCAGGGACGATAAAGAGGGAGTTTCGGTGGATGCATCTAGGACACGAGTTCGAGGGGGCCCCAATTTACGAGGGTAACTTTTTTTATTTTGCAGATGGCACACAATACGTGTATATTATCGTATATCTGTAAGAAATTTTTATACGTCCTATATGTTTTTTATTTATTGAAAATTACCCATTACATTGTCAGAAGAAGCGGAGAAGGGCTGGCTCCCGAATAGACAAGTGGGTAGCGCGTTCACCTTTGGCGAAAGCGGTCCCGGGTTCGATTCCCGTAGTGGACCTATATGTGCGGATGACCTCAGCCGTCGAAGCGCTTTTAATACACTAATTCAGAGAAAGTAGGCATTTGCACCCGGGCCCACTTGGTAGATGGCCGGCTCTTAGTTCCTCAATATTCTTCAAGGTTTCATATTTCCTTCCTTCGAATCACTAATCCACCGATTTCTCCTTTGATTTCCAACACTTCTATTTTCTAAATAAAGCCCAATTGGCAGGTCATAGATCAAAATCAGAGCTTTTTTTATCCGTTCAAAGACTGCAAAAGAACAAACGTAGGAGAAGAGATTAAGGAAACGGGCAACTCAGATATACTCGAATTATATGTTGAGTAGAGGAATACTGGAAAGCTTAAAACGTAAAAAATTAGCAAATCTCGCGTACATTGCATGGTTTATGATTGGCTCCATTACTGCTATTGAAATGTTGCTGATTTTTCTACTTATTATCATAATATTAGGTTAATTGTGTTAAACTTAAAACATTTTGTAGATTAAATTTAGGAAAAATCATCTTTTAACGCTGCTCAAAACTTCAATTCTCATCAATCTCTCATTTCTTCATCCACGCCTCCGAAACTGAGTTTAATGGGCTTAGATCGATCTCCGGAGTCATAGTTTTCCAACACAATCACCGGCTAATGTTTGATGGAACCAGTTAAATGGAGAGGGCTTGGAGGAAGGAAAATGAAGGGAAGTAGATTGGAAGGATAAGGAAACAAGAGATGAGGTGGAAATTAGTCGGGGAATCAAGAAGGGATAGAAGGCGAACTAATACCATCGATATCTCACTAAAATGAACCTATGATAAAGACTGCGAATGATTTTAGAGTAGGAAAGACGTTCAGTTGATGTTCTGAGTGCTTCGGTGTGCAAAAGAGATTTTTTTGATCTCTGTATTCTCTGTGGCAAAGCACCAACTTCTTACAATACATGTGAACTTTACACAGCTTTACTAGATTTTGGAACTTCCGTTAAAATTACCTCTCCCTTATGCATTCTAAACCTGAAAGAGTTAGAAATTAAACTTGATCATTCAATACCAAGAGGTGGAATATCTTTTCGCGCGAGGACATGGGAAACGCTTAAGATCAGCTGGAAAAGAATATAATTAATCAGCTGAAACATATACAATTACTGCAGATGCTGAAAAGAATAAGAAACACTTTTACACGTTACCACAAGATAAATTTAATGAAAAACGACCTAGGTTTCGACGCGTCGCGTCATCGTCAGGTACAAGAAACAGAGAAAATTCACAATATATAGGAACAATGAGGGGAAAGGCAAGGGAGTGGGTGGGGGAGGGGGGGGTGTTGGGTTAGACAGAGTTACAAAAATGAGACAAAGTTTTCACCGTCGAAGAAAGGATAGGGGAAGTGAAGGGGTACAGGTTCTCGTTTATGATCGTTGACGAGGGATTTCCAAGCGTTTTTAGTATTTCTAATTGTTCATAGTGGTTCATCGCTCGCCCTTTGTCCACGAAATGGAGGAATTCCATTTTAAAGGAACTCCCGTGGTCTTCCAGCAATAGATGCTTCGCCATTTCTAAGGACAGCGTTCAGACCTTCCCGGAAGCTGGGAGACCTCCTAAGGAACGGGAAAGACCCACGGAATCCCGAGGAAAGAAGCGGCATCTACCGCCTTAGCTGCGACAACTGTCCGGGGGTTTACGTTGGGCAGTCCGGAAGATCGTTTGCGGTCCGAAGAAAGGAACACGCCAATGCCTTCCGTCTAAATAATCCGGGGGCTTCCCAAATGGCGAAGCATCTCTTGCTGGAAGACCACGGGAGTTCCTTTAAAATGGAATTCCTCCATTTCGTGGACAAAGGGCGAGCGATGAACCACTATGAACAATTAGAAATACTAAAAACGCTTGGAAATCCCTCGTCAACGATCATAAACGAGAACCTGTACCCCTTCACTTCCCCTATCCTTTCTTCGACGGTGAAAACTTTGTCTCATTTTTGTAACTCTGTCTAACCCAACACCTCCCCCTCCCCCACCCACTCCCTTGCCTTTCCCCTCATTGTTCCTATATATTGTGAATTTTCTGTTTCTTGTACCTGACGATGACGCGACGCGTGGAAACCTAGGTCGTTTTTCATTAAATTTATCTTGTGGTAACGTGTAAAAGTGTTTCTTATTCTTTTCATCATGAATAGCTACCACAAAGTTGAGGCCGAAGTAGTGGATTTTGTTACTGCAGATGCGTTTTAGGCATGTGGTATTACTCGAAATTAATATTTTAATACGATGTAAGGCACGTTTCGTATTATATTTCCTTTCGAACTACTCTCCAATTTGATTCAAAACCATGAATTATTCGATTTGTCATCTCAGGGGGTCAACGCAGGATTAAATCATGTAAAATTATAAGTTTCGCTTTAACTTCCTGCCTCTTATAATCGGTAGTATAACACGTTCGTTAAAAAAGATTTTAATAGCAAATTTGATCTGCCAAAAATTTTTGGCCAAGCGCCATGATTCTTAACCTTTTTAGCTGCTGACACCACAGAATTCTCAAAATATATTCTCACACCTCCATGAAAAAATATGGGGTATGTTAATTGAACTTTTTGTTCTATGAGGTTATAAATAATGATTGAAATACTCAAATGAACTCATAAAAAACTTAATAAAGAATAATATATTACTTGTTTGTAAGTGTTACTAGAGGTAGCAATTGTTCTTCATCATTGCGTCTTCCACCTCCTGAAGTGTATGCACCCCTGGTTAAGAACCACTGGCCTTGCGAAACCCTTGCCCGCATCACTTCTCTTGTTGTTGATCTCCTATCAGCAATAATATTTCTTTTCCATATCTTACCTTCAGTGGCCAGCATTTCTTCCCAGCAATGTATGGAAAACATTCTTTTCGAAACGCGCGCTGAAGCTAAATTGTTAGCCTAATTTTAAAAATATGTATTTATTAGGTTATTTTAGACGATTACTTCGGCCCCCAGAAGTGAACGTCACTGAAAGTGGCTGTGATTTCTAATTTTGTCAAACATTTATTACTTTAATACAATAATAAATAAGTAGAAGTTTTAAAAACCATCCTTAAGCTGTATATCGGCAGACGGAACTCGCGTTTGGAGACAAACGGCAAGTTTCAGATTACGGATTTCTAGGGATGCCTATGCGCGTTTTGGAAAGAAATTTTCCATTCTCAAGGGTACCACAATAGGATATGAGATATTTTCTTTTCTTCTTTTCTTTTACCTTTTCTTACAATTGTTTTCTTTCCGTAAATAAACAATTAACGAGAAACTCCTCGGGATTAATAGTTTATAATATTTGAGTTTAAAAAGTCAAGTTATAAATCTACCAGCCAGAAATTTTCGATGGAAGAAAAAAGTGTAGGTTTTTCACCGCCCGTATGTTGATTGATCTTTGAAGGTCAACGTGATGCGTTTATTTTTGTGAGTGAAGCCGGTCCTTAAGCATCAACTCGTGGGATAGCTTATTAGATAAAGTGCACGTAAACCCCGAGGCACATAAGCTCGGACGACACTAAGCGGCGTTGTTCCTAAAACTCGTTAGGATAACGGACGGAAAACTGCAGGCGAGAGAACACAGGTTCTTATTTTTTCGTATAGTAAACGCATTAACAGCCCTTTCTTCCTTACCTCCATGTCACCACCGGAGGAAAAGAGATTTCGTGACAGAAGAAGAACGTGACACTTGTTTCTCCAGTTCGAGCGAAAGCGTATCACGACAGTTATTACCTACATATTCAGTTATATACGTGTTTCTAGTTGTGTCTTAGTGCATTGAAATCACATATTCGTTTAAGCAAGGCAACAAAACAGCGAGCCTTTGCATTAAATTTAGTATATCGAAACAGAATGGAACGGAATATCAATCTCGAAAATAAGCGTCATTTTTTCGGAGATAAAACCGAAACCAAACCGTAAATGATAAAATTCTTGAGCCGAACCAAAACAGAAAACCGTTATTTAATCCGATCCAATTTCCGGTTCGCAACGCTGCCGTTTAACTTAAGTGGCAATGTTTAAAGCTTTACTAAATACGAGTGACAGAGACCTGCGAATAACCGAAATTACTTGAACTTTTCATTAATCTATTTTCAAAATATTGTCCTTATTTCTTTAATGAAACAGTCTTTGTTCTACAATTCAATAAAAAAATTCAGAAGCACGTAACTTTTATGGCAGGGACGAAAAAACCGGTTTGTTCCGGTTAGCGCCGGTTTGTTCAGGTTAGAGCCGGTTTGTACAGTTTTTTTCGTCCGATACCGGTTCTGAACGGAAATTTGCTGTTTTCATTAACGTGGAGCGAAAACCGGTGCAAAAATTACAAGGGTTTGGCACTCCGTCGAAAAGAGATAGCTAGGTCGTAGGAAAGTGGATAGAGAGTATTATTCAAAGAAAGTAGGGCGAAATATTCTGAAAATAAAAGCGTGTAAATGGTTAATTGTTCTCCGCCGTCGAATTCGAAAGAGGAGAGAGAACATGATAAAGGTTTCCGATGGCGAAGAGGATGGGTGTAACCGCGCAAGTGGGGTAATTGGATTGCACGCGATAGGAAAATAAAGGATAATAGGAAGGGTTGAGTGGAACAAGAAGAGATAGGGAAGACGAGGGTGAGGGAAAATGCTCTGGAATAAGCGGTACAAAGTCGGAAGCTTGGCAATATTGGTGGAGGTGAGAGGTTGAAGAAGGGTTCGTGGGCAATATGGTAAGAGAATGGCGTTTCTTCGTTTGGAATCCGTGGTAGTGTCGTTAGACCCCCCGCGACGGAACCCTTTTAAGGAATAGAACGATTGTGTCGAGGTTAGGGTCTGCAGGGTAATTAAGTGCCGGTCCTAATTGTGCGGGGGAAGTTCTCCAAACCCTTTTCCTTATAATATTCGTAATTAAATCTTTAACGAATCCGTTGATTTTGCCTCCTTGAAGAGGCTGTCCGCATTCATCCATATTGTTTTCGGTTGCCAGGACTGTTAACTGTTTCATTTTTGATTTCCGGTTGCCTATTCTTCAGTCCTTCCCTTCTCTTTATTTCCATCAAATTTTGACGGGTATTGTGGAGTTAATGAAACGTTTTACGCGGTTTTTATCGGCGCTTTATTTGTGATCATTTCCTGCCGTTAGTCTTCTGTTGAGCTTCTCGTGAAGTCGAAAAGGTCAGGCATCAACTACTAATCGACTCTTTGACAATCTTTGGTCGACGAGGAACAAATCAGCATCTCGTGCCTCTCTTTTAATCATGATAGTCATTAATTCTGTCTTCCATTTCCGTTTCAATTTATGTTAAGCATAAGATGGGTAGGAGTTAATTATAAGGGCTTTCTCTTCGCAACTTCGCTCAAGTGAATTCATCTATTCGTAATTACTTGATTATCTACGAAGAAATATGCGTATGATCTTCATCTTTGTGAAATCAGTCATTTCCTTTCTTCAATGCTGTGCACGAATAAGAAGATTGATTAGAAGTTCCACTCCATCATTGATTCCATTTTCACAATATTTCAAATTTATTCTGTGAAATAAATATATTTATGACAAACTTAAGGATATTTCAACGGAAAGATCAAGAAAAGTTTGATCGCTGTTGGTCAACCGAACTGTCGGTCAAACGAGCTTTCGGTCAAGTGAGCGGCAATCAATCGAGGTGATCCCGTCTCAAAGTATTCTCCATCTAAAGGTTTATAAGTAACTGTTAAATTCATGAGTTTGGATTCAACAATGGAATTAGTCGCCATGGGGACGGTTTGTTTATAATCTCAAATATATAGAATTTTCGCTTATTTTTTTATAATTATTGAAATCTTCAACAGAAAACAATATTCGACGACCAAAAAAAGAATCTTTATTCAATATCCTTCCCTTGGTGCTTGTCTCGATTTCTTGCAACTGCTTTTTCTTTTATAATTTTGCGAAGTGAACGAAACGAGCTTGAATTGAAATTGAACCATAGGCTTGGTTGTCAGGGTTGTTACAATCACAAAATTTCACATAATGCTCGTCTTCTTTATCCAAATTCTCGCAATTTCGAATCCAAAGCAATGTTCCACGGCGAAAATAAGAATTTTTATTTAATTTTCCTTCTTTTGGTGCTTGTTTCGATTTTTTAAGGCTAATCTTTCTTATTAATTTTTGCCAAAGAAATATACATTGCGAGTGTTAAAAGTGAGCTTTGCACTCAGACCTTATGAGACAGTTTTAAACGTCTGGGGTCGAACTTGGGACAGTTAGACGAATAATAAAGAGCCCATAATCTTTTCGAGGAAGTCATTTAACAATTTGTCAAAGTTAGGAAGTTGTGCGACATCCGCTTCTCGGGTTTTAGGCGAATATATATTCACGTATACACGTACACAAATTATAACTTTCTATTTTATTTATATAAGATTCTGAACCATGACTTTGATACGGTCTACGTGAATATTACAACTTCCTTTGTTCTGTGGCTCACTTCTTTTCTGATAATCCTTTCTGGTAATTTCATACTTTAACTTAGAGATAGATTTCGCTACTTTGGCTACAAAACCTATGCTTTACCATGTCGCTCCGTTGTTCGTACTAATGAAATTCAATCGAATTCGAATCAATATTCTTAACATCAAGTTATAGGAAGCGATAAACTTATGGATCGCTGTACTGTGCATGTAGGGAAGGGGCGATAAGGCTGCTTTCCATTCACCTTCGTATTAGCTCAACTTCTCTCAAATATCCTTATCCGCGCAGTTTGGGACTTCCTTTTTCTTCCAACTTCTAAGGCGCTCTCTGTCTTTCGATAAAGGAGACTGGTAATTATCGTAGGTCGACGATCCCGCGAAAAGAGATTCAATTTGAGCGAGATATCTTCGTCGAAAACTGTTGCCCCATGATATGCATCGTCTCATTTGTTATCGAACAAATCTTCTTCGAAGTTGGCTCGTTACGCATGAAGTGGATATCGCGGCGTTTAAATTAAGCGACTCCGTAATGTTTCCGCTCGCAAATTAACAGCATTCTTCATTGAGATATGCCACGGAAGATTTTGCGAAGAAATTGGAAGCTTCGTCGAAAAAATAATGCTTCGAAGGGACTTTTAGAGTGATACATACGAAATGCAGCGATAAAAGGTTCAATATTTAAGAAATGAGTTAAACGGGAGATATTCTTCTTTGAAAGGAAAATAGTGTCTTGGAGAAGCTCTATCCGTTACAATGTAAAGTGATTTAAAATTGAATACAATGTAAGGGAGGCATAAATATTGGGTTAAAAGGATTGGATGAAGATTTAGTTCAGATTATCTTTCTTCTTGCAACTTTGCGCGGTGCCGATATCGTGACCAATGATAGTCTCCTGAGGTGCAATTATTCCTAGTTGAGCCTTGATTTAATACTATTACGTATCAAATTTTCTAATACCAAGTGCAATAATATCAGTTTCTGTTATTCCCGTTTTAGTAATTATTATGACGTATAATTTGGCGGTATCAGTTTTGTTTCCATTTTGTTATGACATTAATTCACAATTGATGAACATCAATTCATGGTCTAAAGCCAAAATAAGGATCCACAACCTATTAACGGGGAGTTCATAGCTTAAGAAGCATGAATTATTTTTTAGTATTCTTAACTATCTGGTTTTTCCCATGAAGGAACAAAAATTAATTGATGATTCACATTCCGTTGTCATTCGCGTACACATCTATAAGGAGATAATTACGTAATAATTTTTATCAATATCCAGCAAATACTTATCCTGACGTCAGTACTAGTATGGTATCTCGTATGAATACTTCTTCAGATAATGCATTACATCTCTTCCATCAAATTATTACACATTAGGAAAAGGCTGATAGGTAACTTTGTACTATAAGGTGTGCGCCTTGGAATATTCCCATGGAGAAATGGACATGAAAAACGTCGAAAAGGTCCCGATTGGGACTCGAACCTGTAATTTCCGGATAGATTTCCTGCTCTAGCCAATTGAGATATCCTGTCAGAGAAATTTAATTGGCCGTTCAGAAGACTATGGGCAAGGGCCCACTGATGTAAATAAGAAGAAGGGCATCTTACGAAATTTCTATTCTCTCACTGGAAAATTTCTGATGATTGACGGAATACGTGTTAATCTGTTTATCGACATGAACTCAGTTTCCTCGATTTGAACACCGAAAATTCGGATTTCACGCTTTTAGACGTAAATAGAATAAAAAATAAAAAACTTTACATGGAAAGAATGGTTTATCTTGAACGTTACTTTTATGTTCTTTTGCGCTCTTGAAAGGTGCATACCTTAATCATTCGTGACACGGAGTGATAGTGCCTCTGTCAGAGTCGTAGCTAGGATTTGCTCTGGAGATGGTTCCATGACATAGAGGAAACGCATAATTGCCTACATTCCCGGGGCATGGAAACTTCTGCCCTACGCGTAACTTGTCTACAACCTCAAAATTTCACAAAATATTGGTATATTTAATCTAAATTCTCGCAACTTCAAATCAAAAGCGACATTCCACGACAATAATAATAATCGTTATTTAATTTCCCTTCTTTTGGTACTTATTTTGATTTTATACGACTATTCCTTCTTATTTAATTCTGCAAAAGAAATAAAGTCTGTAACCGATGAAATCGAACTTTACGTGTATTTCTTATGGAAATCTACCTGAACGATCTTGGTTCAAACCCAGCATAGTTACGAACTAAAAAGGTGACAGTACTTCCTTCCGAATCTCAGGGAACACGTATGCGAAGTTTGACACAAATCGGGCAAATGGTGTGGACTCCAATTTCAGACAAACAGACACACAAACAAACCCACAGAATTTCTGCTTTATATATATAGATTGATTATAATAAATAAGTGCACCGATATTCTTATTCGTGATACCTGGGGTATTTATATTTACTTAAATATTTACCATTATTTTCGAAATTAAAATTTTGAATTACTTTATATGTAAGTCAAAGAAAAATGTATCTTTTATATAGTATCACAGAAGGCATGAGCTAAAAAGTGCTTTGACATGAAATTTCACGAAGCGTAATAGTATTTTTGTATTCCCTAGTAGAGTATATTTTACAGAACAATGGTGAAAAATAGGGAAACTCTAAAACAAGAATCATGAGTAAAGTTTCTACATTTTAATAATGAATGTATGGGACAAAAATATTCTCTAATTACGAAATAAAAACAAAAAATTACATGAACATTAATTCTGTAGCCCTAAGAGCATAAGGACGTTTATCTTAAATCCATATCAGTGTCAAAATATTAAATGCAGCCATAAAACCTAACTTCCTGTCTCCTATGTAAAACATGCAGGATCGGGATGATAAGGTAATCAAGGATATTTTCATTTTTATTGATAAAAAATAAATTTAGATGACCATAGATTGCATCATGTTTTAATGTTTCCACACGAAGAAAGTGTCTTTGTTTAGTCTTACTAAATGATTTATACACGTTTTGGAAGTCTATAAGCAGATTTGTTGATAAACATTGAAATTAATATATAATCCTAAATGTATTTAATGTGTTGAGAGATGTATCTCTCACAGTGGTCAAGTTGGTTGCGCGTTCGCCTTGGGCGAAAATGGTCATTGGTTAGATTCCCAGTTGGGGCCAGTATGTTGACCCAGCATAGTGGAAAAATTCCGTAACTACCTGAATTAACAGGTGGGGGATCCATAGTGGAGATCCCTGGGTAGCCAAGTGGGTAACACATTCGCCTTTAATTTAAGCTGTCCCGGGTTCGGTTCCCTTTGATGGCCCACTTCAGCAGTTGAGGCTCTTTCAAAAAATTACTGATTAAATCCGTAGCGGTCAAGAAAAACCAATACAAAGATGGCGTCGTGGGAGTCCATGCGCTCTCCACGTTTCATCTACGTAGTCGCTTGGCTCTCATTGGTCATGGTCGTTTTCATTTTGGAATATTCCAAAACTAGTCAGCATTTAATCACTGTAAAAATAGCACATTCCTTAGTTCCCATAAAATAGTTCAAGTAAAATTAATGACGTCACGTATAGTCTCACAACTTGAATCATCGGTATGCTATTTAAATACGTGATTATTACATGAGACTTATACAAATACTCTTGTATTCCTTAGAGTTTTGAGTTGAATAAACAGTGGAAGAGGGAAGAAGAAAAGGAAGCGGAGAGGGAAGGGTTAGAGGAGGAAGAGGTGGAAAGAAGGGGGAGGGTAGGGAAGAGGATAAATCGCATTTGGGAAATGTTTCCTGTGGCGCTGTGAGAGGCTAAAAGTTCATCTCTTGAACCGTAATTAACTCACAAACACATTACATATTGCTCCATTCCTCTCTCACTCGAATGAATCTGCCGGGGAATGAGTTTGCAAAGAGGTCTAAAGAAGTTTTAGAGAGTCAGGGTTGTTGGGGGTGGTTTTGAAATTAGTAGGGTGGGGTGGGGGAAAGGGAAAATTGGGGGAAGCCGTGGATGGGGAGTAATCAAGGGAGGGTTAACCCTCTCTCCTTCCCTCAAGAAATGCAGCTTTTCCCAAGGATTACTTTTTTCTTACCCCGGCTTCCTTCCGAGAAAATGTTTTGAGAACTGGATTTGGCTAAATTGTCTTCGTTTGTGACCGAGCATTGCTCAAAACTTTGGTCATCCCGAAAAGAGTCTTTTCAAGCGATAGTGGCGATAAAGATCGAGGGAAATGTTTTCGAGTCTCGCAACTCAGTAGCTCATCCATTTGTCTTGTCGGCGGACGGTTCATGATATTGTCTTTCCTTTTATTCTTTCCGAAAGTTCTTCTCCAAGGCGGCGTTATTATTTTGGTTGCTTGACTTGGGATCGACTGCGGGTGTACGTTTGACTGTCTTTTGACCATAAGAGCCCACAGTGAGCATCAAGGTCGAAATATTCCCTCCAATTTTGATCTGGTAGTTGTTCATAACTATTCTGCATATCTTAAGTTCGATATGGTTACATTCTGTTCTTGGGAAAACGGCCATCAATACCAAAGCTCCACTTACCTTTCCAATATTACGAGGATGAGGGTAAATGTTTTAAACTTTACACATAGATAGATGTGTCTTAAAACCCTAGATTGGTTAAAATGACTTCTTCGATAGTGTAGCACCTGGGTTTGAGTTATGTCGATATATTTCATTTCTGTTCATCATTTGACTTTACAGTATTATGGCCTTATAATTATTATAATTACATGCGTTGCAGATGGACTAAAGGTCCGGTGGTAACATATTCCTGTTTTACTATCATTCCAATGTAGTGCTATACAATCATACAGTAATATATACAATGCTGATTACAATAATGAAAAGTTTTTGCTGACTATAGGACTTCTATCATCTAGCAACGAAATGCACTATTACAACACATACATTTTCAAGAAACAAAAATTTATTATTACAATAAAATTATCTCCTAGCTATAAACATACAATATTACAAGACAGCTATCTCTTAGCTTACCAGCCTACTACACTAAACGATTTAAGATGTTTTCCCTAAAGATAGTAGATTTTCACTTAAGAGGTCGACAAAAGTTTATTCATAAGTACATACAACGAAAGGCGATACGTTTTGTAAAGAATTGTTACGGCAAGTCAGTGAGTGTTACGATGACGGATGGGAATCTTTAGAAGATAGAAGGCTTAAACAAAGGATAAATCTACTTAATAAATTTAGAGAAAGCACGTTCACAGATGATATAGCTGACATAATGCGTCCTGCATGTTATATAGGCCGTTCTGACACTGCGAGGAAAATCAGAGAAATAGATGCTAGAACAAGTCGTTTCAAAAATTCATTATTTCCGCGAACGATACGCGAAAGCAATCGATTAGTGAAGTAGAGTCATGGTGTTTTCACCCCCTGCCACACGCCGAAAGGCAGCTTGCGTGGTACTTATGTAGATGTAGATGCATAACAAAATTTGTTCTTAAATTTACATCTTTCATTATCATAGAAACATTATGACAGAAACAAAGTATTGCATGTTAGAGATACTACAAGTAATTGTCATTATTATCATAATCTTTTTTTAATATCCTTACATCTAGCTACATAATACACTATTACAACACATAGATTTTCAAGAAACAAAACTTTATTATTACCTATTTAAAAAATGCATATACAGTACTTTAGCGTTGTTTGCATTTTCAGTTAGGTGTTTATGTTTCACAGAGTCGTTCAGATTAATGTTATTGTAGATCAGTAATTTTTATGTCCATTATCAGCTGCACTATCAGTAATTTTTCTGTCCATTATGTCTGCACTAAACCTTTGACTTTTCATTTTGCAACGAATCAACTGTAATTTCGCGACCATTCTCTCTACTGCAATTTCTGGAAATTATTGATGACCAAACGTTTGAGTAAAATTTTTATCTGTAATTTAGTAAATAGGGACATTTTCTAACGTTGAGCGTATTTTAAAATTGATATTCAGAAATGTACTCCTTTTAATACTACATGATCTCTTTAGACTGTCATAAATTTATTGATTTCCTAACTTTCCTTAAAAAGGTTTAAAATTATATTTCAGAGTAGTACCTCATTATCAGAATTTTTATTTACCTTATAAACACTATAAGAGCACCAATATCGCTTGAAATACAATTTTACTTGATATATTAGCGTACCGATATAGATAAATTTCCATATATGATGCATGTTAAATCCAAGTATGGTCGAATTCTGTGAAGATTCTTCCTGTAATAAGGAATTTTACTTTGAAATCATATCACCTCTATACTCGTTATCCTCATCAATAGATGAATAACCAGAATTACTTTTGACTCTGCTCTAATAAAATTTATGAGTTACTGCCAGCCAAATTTGAACTTTTTGAGTCGCTGTAATTAATACTTTATTTAATACTACTAAGTACAGGAATAAAGTATATGAACTTATATGAACTATGATTCAAGTATCGAGCAACAAATTCTATTCATTACTATTTATATATTAGTCAGTCGAAAATGATTCATATCGAAGATAAATATCGAAATGGTAAAAACCAGCTTTTCCAGTAGTAAATTGCGGGAAGTCAAACAGTGGATATCCAAATAGAAGTTAAATCTTTTTCTACATCTACCTTCGTATCCTGCATGCCGCCTTCTGCGTGTGATAGGGGGTGCATGCACCGAGTACAACACTCCTTCAAGCATAGTTTTGTCCTTTATAGCAAAATATGATTTACAATTTTTTAAGAAATAACTCAATTTTGATAACTTTAATGTTATTTAAACTATCTCTAGCCAGGATTAAATTATACATGATCAAAAATGCTATGACCAGATCTCTAGAATTCTAAAATAATTTTTCAACTATGTGCACATTGTTTTTTTAATAGTTTAAAAATTACCGTAGCAGCGGTGTATGATGTATTAAACAAATACTGATCAAAGAAGCATTTATTCATGGTTTTCATCCCTTGTCGGTTGTTTGAGATGGAAATTCAAATCCAAATTAAATTGAATCATACTAAATGAAACGGCTCTTTTAGAACTATACGGACGCACATTTAGAAAATTTGAATCAGAATTAGCTTGAATCCGTAGTGGAGATAATAAATTTAAAATTCTTTCTAGTGTTGACAAATGAAAGATTTTCTCTATTCGGAAGATGGGTTCAAATTTTAATCTGATCAGAATAATGATTACTAATTATAGCCCTGCATAGAATATTCTAAACATTCATGAACTTTTTGATTGTAATATTTCGACTGGTAATAATGAGAATTATCGCCTCACATATAAATAATATATGCTTGAGGGTAATAATTACCAATTCTACGCAAATGTTGTGTTATTATTGAATCCCATAATTGTGGAAAAGAGGTAAAAATTGTACCAGATGCCGTTAATTTCGAACAGTCGAATTTAAAATCTATTTTAATAGCTTCTGAAAAGCTACATCTTATCATAATGAAATGTTTCGGGAAATTCATTCATTTTTATTTACGTTTCTGTATTATGAAAGAGGTTCATCAACCAGGAAGTCTTTCATAACGCAGCCATTGCATATGCCAAATTCTTCCGCGCATTCAAAAGGCAAGGAATTGTCGGCATTGTACCAAGGGTTAAAATATTCAGAGTAGCTTAATTACCGCGGAACAAACAGTCTTTATCATCCCCCTCCACTTTTATTTCCCCGCTCTTCCCCACTTTCTCCGACTCTTCTGTAGCACTCCCCGTTACCAAAGGCCACAAATAAGATTCCTTGATAAGCCAAAATGCGAGAAACTGTTTTCTCAAAAGTAGTGGTGAGGGAACCGACATAACTCCGCCCACACACCCGCCCTCCACATCTCACTCTTTTGCTTCCTAAGTCTTCCTTTCAGAGCCCCGCGCATCGTTAACGTTCTTTAGAATACGATCGAAACTTTGAATTCCGTATTTTTTTATTATCGCGGGCCCTCCGTTTTTACTAGTTCGCCGGGTCGAATCTCCTCCCTCCCCTAACCTCGCAAGAAAAGTGGGCGCAGGATGGATCCGTGTGGGACTCTTTTTTCCTTCCCCTCTTTCCTTATCTCCGTTTTAGAACAGTTTGCAAAACGTCGGGACCTCTCTCTCTCTCCTCAAAAACTTTTCATCGGGAGGAAAATGGGAAGGAGTTGGTTGTAGGAAGTCGGGAAATTAGACTGCGGAGGGAACCTCTGGGAAGGAAGGAGGGGAAGACACGGGCCGGATGGGGGAGGATGGGGAGGGCACTAGACTCCGGGACGGAAATTAGTCCTCATTCATGTCTCGGTCCCTTCAAAAACGCTCTCCGGTCCACCCTCGCCCACATCCCTCTTGGTAACGCGATTAGGAAAGTGAAAATGCCTCGCCAGTACCCACTTCACCTCCCGCCATTCTCTGCATCCCGTCAAGCTTCGTCTTATTCCCAAATCCTCCTTTATTCCTCTTCCTTGGAAACCCCTTTCTCCGCTTTCCTCGGCTTCCTCTCTAATTTACCGTCTTCCTCCGTCATTCATTTACTACGCTCTTCTTCCGTATTTTAGAGGTTTAACCGCGATTGGGCTCGAATTTTCGGTCCTATTTATCTACCGAGGCACATAACTTCCTTTTCAAAGAGATCAAAGAATTCGAAATCTTTTACAAATTATTAATCGACTTGGTTTGTGGAAATGTTGCGATGGTTTCGTTTCCAAACCTATTTCATGAGTCATTGAATGGGAATGACGTTTCATGGATAAAAGAAATGAAATAGGATAAGCGTTTCTTGTAATTAACCGGATGATATCATGTTCGTAGCTGTATATTGATAGTAATCTAATATCTACCAGCAGTGTGTAACAATATGGTTATAATATCTACCGCAATGATTTTATTAGGAATTAGGTGGGGTAACGAATTATATTTTTAAATTAGTGAAATAGCACGAAGGGCCTCAAATTATTTTCAGAGTTAAGGAATACAATTGTCTTCTTCTCCGCTGTCATTTTGAAAATGTACAGAAATGTACTTCTAAATTTATATGTTAAAGAATATTCAGTACACTATTTTTTATCAATAATAAGGCGGAATACGTTGTTAGCGCTTTGATAACTAATTATGTTGTAAATAGCCTCGTTTTTTAATAATTACTTTACTCTAAAAATTCAGAATATTAAACAATTTAATTCACGTATTTATATTCTGACTTTTCTCCTTGGTCATTCGTGCGTTGATAATCTCAGACTCATACCATATTTTGTGTATTTATCGCTATTTACTCTTATCTTTTATTACAGTATATGAATAGCAAGAAAAGTAAAAATTTCTTTGAATTTCAAGAGGAAGGAATGGTTACATGAAATTGCAATAATTTTTAGAATTATTTAAATTAATTAACGCATCTCTTAATCGCGTTTATACTTGATAATATACTATCTATCTCGTGCTGACATTATTTTTTTTCTAGAGTAACCTAAGAAAAAAATTTCATGAAACTGTATACATGAAGTTTATTCATGCATAAAAACACCATGACTTGGCGAGCTTTTATTAGATTCTTTGGTAATTCTTTTCCTTTTCAAAGGGAACTTTTCCCCGGGATGTGGGTGTATCCAGTCAGAACGTTGTGTGAATTCAGGACTCTCTCGTTTGTTCCGGAGCCGTTAAATTAGATTATAAATAAAGTAACCCGTTTATTTGGCTGGGTAATAAAATCTGCCGCTAATAAGATATTGAAACAGACGGAATTTTCAAAGAAATATTCGCTGCTTGCCCTAAAATATAATAGTTCTACGCTGCTCTATCTTATTTTACTCTAGATTAATGTTTGATTAATTTGCTCAATAGCGATAGCAAAATTAGCTACGATTTCAGTAAATACTGCGCAATGAGTTGATTTAATTCAATTTAACGGAAATTCATAGTGAAAATCATTGTAATTTGATATTTGTAGGATCTGGAAATTTGATTTGATCTAAGTTAAGACCAAGGCTTTGTTTGTACTGATACCAATGACTCAGTAACGCCAAAACGTGACAAAACCCTGTGATTATTCAACTGTAGCATTTTCGCAATTTTTTAAAGCGTTTCCAGATAATCTGATTCTCCTTTTCTGAATGCTCAATTTCGACTTTTATTGGCAATTCTTTTCTCCGTAATCAAAAGAGAAATTTTCTCGGATTCATTACCCTGATTTATTCCCTATCCATTTTTTGCCTAATTCGTGCTTAAAGTAAAAGAGATTCAGGATAAGAGGAGTTAATCTATGTTACGCATCTTTTTGGTTCTTTTTTCAGTTTTTTCCAGCCCTCTCATCTCTTCTAATCGAATTTGGCTCCTTTTTGCATCTCCTTCTAACTTTGTTAACGTACTTTTCTGGCAAGAACAAAAAATTCTTTCAAGAGCTTCTTCCTTCGTTGAATAGTTGTCTTCAACTAAAATTGATCGAATTTAAGAAGAAGAGAGCTCGTTTTGGGGGTAAGACTAATCTTTTCCTCCTTTGTTAAATATAATTCTATGAGAATTCAAATTTTATATTCCGTTTCGTATTTATTACGGATACTGAAAACCGGAATTGTTAAAATTCCAATTTACAATAACGAAATATAAGATAAGATTAGTGCACGTATGTTATGAATAGTGCATGTTAATGTTAGGCCTAGAAATATAATAAGCTTAAATTTGTATCAAGAAGGCCGGACATATTTTTTTTCGGTTTATCAAAACAACGTTACAGTTTTTGATACTTCTCGTTTTATCTGTTACATATAATCACCTCATTAATTGTTTCTTTTACCAATCTGCACGCGTTTGAATCTTACATTATAAAGAAAGATGACGGAGATAACTTTACTATGTCATATAACTAGACGCAAACTATACTGTAGTTATATTCTCAGTATTACTAATATTTTAGGACTATTTTATTTTAAAATATTCAGATATTAGAAATTTCACCTAAATGAGAAAACATATTATAAATAAAAACATGGTTTTAATGGTATTTCTTCGATTTAAATCACAGTATGCTTATTAGGTTTATAGGCATAGAACCATACTTAATCGAACCGCTTCACAAGTTTCACTACAAAATATTATGAACACCAATACTGCTAATTTCACGACTATGATTAAAAAAAATCATTTCTGCCAAGCTTAAACATTAATCTTACGTCTGGTGTATCACATGTTACATCTCGTACAAAATCACATCCTTTTAGATCTCTGCGTATCTAGGAGTATTCATATGTTACGAGAATGTCATATCCGTATAATTTCACAGGATTTTCATAAACGTAGAAAATGCAACAGATCACAAAATCTAAATTTGTTATCGTTGCCGAAATTTCCACCAAAAACATTTGACCTACTCTTCTTGTATGATATGTGAGTTTCTTCATTTCCTTCGTTTGAATTTTTACTCTTGGTAAACCTCTTTTTTGGCTAGTTCTAACTTAAGCCTAGGTAGCTAATTATAGCACATCCCGAACGCAGCACAACTGGTTCCGATTGTCTCAATAGAAAATGCACAGTAGCACGTATTATTATTGGCATCTTGCAATGTGTAATTTTCAATAGGATTTGCTAACCGTAAAGCAAGGGAAAGAAAAAAAGAGTGATTGAAATGACTATGTAAATTGAAACCGCTTCTAAAGAGTTGGCGTAAATGAGATATTTCAACAAGAGAGGGAGTTGAAGATTTTATGTACATCAATTATGGAATCTAAGGAAAAAGATACTTTCCATTGATTTCGATGAACTGGAACAAAAACAAAACCGAGGTGACATAGAAAATAATTCTTTCGTAATGTCAGCAGAAGATGCTACAACAGTATACGAACAGATCGTTGTAGCTATATCTTTGAAAACCTCTCAAGGGCTACTATCTCCACACTATAACTTCCCACATAGCAAATCTTTTGGACGCTATTATAAAATACAAAATACCTCTCAACGGATAAGATAACTTAATTACGCGGCAATTAAAAACTCGAGAATAAACGAGAAGCGTGCCAATTGTGTTCTTTTAGAGTCACAGAATACGAAATGGGAGACTTGAATGCCAGATCTTCCTGCGCATTGGTCTGGATTGGACGCCATTCCTCTTTCTTCCTCTTTATGTACTCGTGTGTGTTTATATGCTCCGAATCTTCTTCTTCCTTCAGCTAAACTTCCTCAAAATTCTCCCCACCCCTCGTTCTCTCCTGCACCCCGGTTCCTCCTCCCCCACCACCCCACTGGAGACCATGTTCCACAAAGATAACGCTCCCAGACCCATATAAACGCCCGCTATCGCCTCCCCCTGCGAAATTCAAAGCCTCTTTTTATCTCCCACCATTCCTCACTCCCACAATTCTCATCTCCCATTCTCTCCGACTTTTCTCCCTTTCTCAACTCTATTCTTCCCTTATCGCCCTTTTCCTTTCTCCATTCTTCCCGTATTTCGTCCAATATCCCCATTCCATCAACCTTTCTCCCGCCTTTTTTATGGCACCCTCTTCCTAAAAATCTCGAATACGAGTTTTTTGTTCGAAATTTCCTGGTCCGAAATGTGATGGAAGCGCTGCCATCAGGAGACATCGCTCGACGATTTCTGAAACAAACAGAAGACGGTGTCGTCAATCGTTAGCCTTTTCATTTCGCTGGGCATCGACCGAAGACGTTGAATAACACCCCGTGGTTAGATTAATCCGATTATGATCCCATTCTGAAATCGACGTTTTTTCGTATCTGAATTCATATAGTTGATATATTTTAAATACTTAATGTAATTTCTTATCAGTGTAATGTATTTTATGTAGGTTTCGATTTTTGCATTCTATAACCTTTCATTCGCAGTTGTTCTACAACTTTTTAATCTAACAAACATACTTTTTGTTTGTTTTTCCTTATTTACTCATATATAAATATTATTAGATATTATTTAATGATTTCCATATTTTTCTACTTTAAACGATACAGTATCAGGTCTAACTTTTAGTAATTATTATTAACGATCAACCTAATGGTGTAACGACTCTACGAAACCTTGGTCGTGTGCTCTGTTATTCTTGCGGATTAGTAAACGTTTATCCCATGGGATTATATTCTTCTTTCTATTCATATTGGGGCTCCCGAATAGCCAAGTGGGCAACGCGTTCGACTTCGGCGAAAGCGGTCCCGGGTTCGATTCTCGGTGGGGGCCTACGTGCGAAATGACCGAAGCAGTCGAAGCACTTTTAACAACACTACTATGAGAATTACTATATTCATATTTATTAATTCTTTGTATATTCTCAGTAAACTACTGTGACATTGAATTATCCGATAACTTAGTTTTTAGTATCATGTACAATTATAACTACTCCGTACGGCGTTTATGCGTACTATCTTTCACCTTTATCTATCTTTCCAATAATCCTTTTCGGTGAATAGCCTGTTTTACATCATCATCCCAATTCAGCCTTTCTTCCTTCGCTGTGGTGGGAGCTAGAGCTATAATTTTTGATGGCCATCTATTCTCCTTCGCATGTGCTCATACCATAGAATAAATGAAAACTGGACTTCGTATTTTAAACGAAATTTTTATTGATCGACCGGTTTAGAACTTCAAGACCTAATGATGGCTGCACGGTCTTGATGATCTCCTCTTTGAACTTTCTATTCCATATCATAGAATTTTATTGTCTGTATGCTGAAATTCCTTGTGCTTGATATCTTCATTGCCGCCTTCGTATCATACACCCAAGGTAATTTTAGCTTTTACAGGAACACTTAGTCCATCATTCAGGATTAAATCATTTCCGACTCCTCCAACTACCTCATATTTTGTCTTCTTAAACTTTATTTGCAGTCCCCATTCCAAATACTCTCGATTTCTTTTTCACAACATATGTATCTTCTTATTCATCCGCGAACAACACGGTGAAAAATACATCGTCATCAATCCCATTTTGCACTTTTTCTACGCTATTTTGCTAGAGAATAATTGGTGTAGTAATGGTATGATAAATATAAACGTTGTATATAGTATATAGTACTTCTGTAATATAATATAGTACTTCTGCCTCAAGCCTTTGATGACTTCCAACAATTCGACGAAGACAATTGACGAATAAAATTCACATCCTGCCGGTAAACTTGTGCTCATGGCTCCCGATTCGAGGTTTTATCCAAGGTTTTCTACTAAGCACTTTTAAGCTCACTTTTTTGTAGAAGATTACGGATTAGAGGAGATTATCTGTATCGGATTAAGGAAAGATATTAAGGTCAAAGGTTTATTCATTCAGTACAGTTTGTTGGCGGGGGTATTTACTGATTGTTAAATTAAGGTCTTCATCCAAAATTGTGGACAATAGGGTATCTTAACTTCGAAATTAGAGCCAAATGTAATTCCATCCCTAACAGAGCATTATTATCGGTATGTAGTTCCTTTCCCGTTTTTATGTGCTGATATTTTATTCTGGCTTTCCATGGCTAGCAAGAATTTGGAGAGTGGGACACTATCGTACGCTTTACATAGAACTATAGACATCTGTTGAATCTCGAGATTATGGAATTATAGTTATATGGACTAAATCTGCTAAGTATGTTGTCATTGCAAGATCTGCCTGAGTGAAGCCACTTCACTCTTCCCTTTCCTGTATGTCCTTTTCATTCCGTCTTTCCATAGTTTTCCCGTAAAATCTGCCAGTCGTGCTCATTACTGTGATTCTAGCTTTTAATGAGTAAATGGATAATATAAAATATCCATGTTAGTTGTATTACGTATTATTATTATATTCCGTTTACGAAAATGCTTCGTCAACTGAGGTTATTTTACAAATACGGCCCATCACTGGATATTAAGCTTTCATCCGATTTCATCCCAGGTGAACACGTTACTCTCTTTTCTGTATGGGTTTTATTTAACGTTTCAACATAAGATATCAAGGTTTCCATTTTTCGAGAGATAACCGTCGTCAGATTTTTGAAACGCATATACAATCGGCCTTGATACCATTGAAATAAATATTACAGTGAATCTTGATACTGATGAATAATGCGTATAATTATAATAACTCTTTTAGTACTNAAAAGGAAAAAAAAACATAAAACAAAATACCATTAAAATTAAATAGAAAAGAAAACAGATTTATACACACTATTTTGTCTATCTAATATTGCTTCAGCATCCACTTCTTTAATTCCTCTTTAGCCTTTGAAAGTTTTTCTATTGATTGTAGATGGTATGGAAGTTCATTAAAGAAGGTCGGTATGATAACTTCTAAATTTCTTTTTCCACAATTTTTATAGTACTTAGGGATATCATATCTGTTATTGGGTCTTCTGATCATACTATGGCATGAATTTACTTTTCTTTTATATTTTATAGAATAATAATTAGCAATTAAAACAGTATATTTATACAATATTGGTAAAGGAAATATTCCTAACTCTTTATAAACCACTGATGTGCTTACTCCTGTACATTTATTTACACCATAAATATATTTAGTGATTCTATTTTGTATTTTTTCTATAATTTTGAGTCTACCAGATGAAGCACTCCCCCATACAGTTAAACCATACCTAATTATTGATTCAGCCAGAGAGGTATACAAAATCTTTTTAGTCCTTATATCTAACATGTCTTTTACAAAATACATTTGGTATGCTACCTTTTTTAGTTTAGTACATACATAATTAATATGCCAGTCAAACTTAAAGTTCTCATCCAGTATTAAACCCAAATATTTATGGTTAGTCACTTGTTCAAGCAAAAGGCAGCCACATTTGTTACCTACATCATTTGTGTTACATAAGTGTAGACAGTGATGGTTATGAATTTTAACTTACGTATTAATAATCTAATTTGACCTCTAAAAAGGTAAAAGGGTATTTTTCTAGATGATTTTTGGCAACCATAGACCTTCACTATTATTGTAACGTTTTCAGGTAGATCTTCACCTGTAAGCTCGATTTTTCAGTTTTATTCTCACTGCTAAGTTACTATTATCCATGAATGGATTTCGGAGTTTCATAGGAAAACAGGATAGCATTATTTTATTTTTTCTATCTAGTAAATAAATTGGATGCGTTTACTATTAATAATAGCATTTCGGAAAAATTCTTGTTTTCTCGGAAAAAATTCTCGGAAAAAGCTTATTTTATGGCTTTCAAAGTTTGCTTGTGTTGTTAGGAATATAGTTCATATAAATTAAATAGAATTTTTGATTTACAGCCTGAAATTGAGCTTTCATGTGCTAGCAGCTCTAAATTGAGAAATGAATTCGCATATATGCAAGGAAATTAAAGTTTCTGCCACGCGATATACATGTCTGTGATTATTAATATATTTTAATCTCTCGTAGTTATGTACGGTCATGTATTCGGTTAAAGAATGATTGTTAAATTATAAGCCTTTTCTCTCTCAATTTTTTCATCGGTGAGGAACTTTTCGTGGACAAAATATAAATTCGAAACTGAATCTGTTTTCGAAGATATCGTATGACAATGGCTATGGTCGCGAACTTGCTCGAACTGAAAAACGATCGTCGTGTCCGCGAGAGGCATGATGGGAAAGGAAATTGTTTACTCGTAGTCTTCAGTCTTCGACCAACTTCCCTGTAAATCCTCTCATTTATTTTGAGACATCAGTGAAATTTTCGCGAGTTAACTCCCTATTTTTTCTGTAGAAATTTTCAATACTCCTAAAACTATTAAATAATTAGTTATAAAGTTGTTTTCATGGTGTTTGATATCACAAGAATAGTTTATTATACGGAGACTTATGCAAGTACCCTTTGTTGTGATCGCCAACGTAGAGGAAATAGAGAAAATGTTTGAAAATCATTTCCGGTTGTGATATTGGTATGTAATTATTCTTTCTATATGTCGTCTAATAATGTTTTATATCCACATGAAGTGATTTATCCTACTAAGTAAGAACATTGATAATAATAAATATCCTTCGACTGCATCAATGATGACCTTAATGAAGTAATTATTAGAAATGTACCCAGGGTATCTTTAACATTAATATGAAAATATTTATAAATAACGAGAAATATTCAATGCAGCTTTCGGAAGTAGGCCGTAAAAATCAGTGGTATGTTTAATATACAAGTACGGTGTACGTGACCAAGTGTTGACGCAAGATGGCGGACGTTGTAGGACTTATTAGAACTAGTAGCGCTGTGACGTAAGCAAGAAGTATTTTATGTGTATTAAATATTCGATGTATTTACATACATCGAAGTAGCAAAAGGAAATCAGTAGGAGATAATCTTCGTTGAAGCGCGGCGTCAAAGTTAGGAGTCAATAGAATATTGAAATATCTCATTGTATTTTCAAAACTTTTGTTTTATTAATACATTAGTACTATCGATGTACATTGATATATTCATGCTGAAGAGAAGTCACCCTAAACGAAAAGAAAGCAAACAGGAATCGTGCTTACTCTGTATGAGGGGTAGCTGGTCGAAGCGCCGTTTCATCGCGTCAAAGAACTAAGCAAATTCATCCTGTTACTGTAACTAAAGGACTATATGCTGTATTACTTCTTCAGCGTACTGAAGCTAAGTCATCCTGAACGAAAAAGAAGTACGAGGCGCTATTCTTACAATTTCGTGGTTAACGTTGAGGTGAAGTTTTTGCAGAATGTGAACTTAAATAATGACCGCATTTCTGTTCAAAGTTTAAGTGATGTTTTATTATTATCTTCAAAACAGTCCTCTGTTGAAGAGAGATAAAGGATATTCAGGGTCGATATGCTGTGAAATTTTTTGTGAAATCGTAAGGATCTTATAGTATCATATCTTCCGTCATTTCAAGATCTTCATTTCTTTTCATATTTTCGCGATTGTAAAACTTTCCTATTCTTTTTGCTAATGTTGATTGTTTTATGGACTTATCTTAGTTATATTTGGTTTTAAATTTTTCGTTTATACTTCATGTACATACGTTTGCCTCTTTCTTATGTTTGGACTTGCGAAATGATCTCCGTTTAAATTCCCCGAAAGAGCTATAATAATCGATTCCTCATTTCGGAATGTTTGTCGTTATGGGGTACTTACAAAATATATCTATCATGTCAATAGTTCGTAAAACCCTATTGGTAATGAATGACGAGAGTAATTTAAACTTGCTAATTTGATTTATTCCACCCATGACTGGGGAATCGCTGTTTCAAAATGTACTATTTGTGTGAGAGAATTAATGAAATTATTTATACATTCATACACACACCTACATTCGACCCACCATACCCAAACCATGCTCATGCTTGCTATAAGTAGTTACTATTTTTTTAGAATTGTGGTTCTAAGGTCGTGGGTTATCTATAAAGAACCTATGTCGTAGTATTTATATGGAGCTCTCCTTTTTCGGCATTTCCTACTTTCGACATAACCGTGTTTCGATATAAAGGGGAAAATCCTATTTTTGATGAATTTCTTTTAAGATTTCATTATGCTTTTGGAAAAATGAACAATTTAACCGTCTGGAAATGCGCTTTCATGTACATCGTATTATCGTGATGATATCTTCTGTGTAATCTAAGCAGAGCTGACAGCTATCCATGACACCTTCAACCTCATTTTCCTTCACCTTCAATTAGGAAAGAGATGCATTACAGGGAATTTGAGATGTAAGGGTGAAAACCAAAACTATGATTTCGATATTTGGTCCTTTCTCAAAATTTGGCACACGAATATGGTCAAGCAGAATTAATATTATAAACATTTCTTTAAGTATGTACATATGTTTCTCATGTGTCTTGAATCAGCGGCTGGCTGATAATGCAAGTAATTGATATTAATACAAAATCACGTCTCTAATGGGAAAGTTTAGTATAATTATAATAATGTTGTAATTAATCCTTTATTGATGTACTCAAACAGCAGTTCCTTAATCATGGTTCGAACGCGGGACCTCTGCGACGCCAATCCAATGCCGTAAAATAAGTGAGTTGATTAGTCTTATTCTTACTTAGTCAGTCTTGCAGAACTATCAAAGATGGAAACCTAGTTTACGAAATACACTTACTTAGGTCATAGGTACTTGAGTTCCCTGAGTTTCTTTCAAAGCGAAGTTGCGGTAAAAAGGGAAAGCACCAAAAAAGATTCTGATTTTTTACGTCTTTTTTATCTGATGAATCTTGCGCAGAATACTTAAGCGTTTGGAATTTGCAACATCAATTCAAGGTTGTTAGGAATTAAAAATTCGAAAAATTAAAGTGCGCTCCACCAATAAATCAACTTCTTCCTGTGTGGCCCGATGGATACAAGGTACCCACCCCCTTAACTGGAGAGGCGAGAATGATTATTGATTATAATAAAAGTTTTAATAGTTTTAATATTTTTAACTAACGAATAGTCTAAATGTTATCGAAATTATTGTGTTATTTTTCTATGATTATTAACAACTTCTTTTTTTTTACGGCTATAATTTTCTCACGTATACTGATGGAAAATGCATGTAATCGGATTCAACAGTTACCTTGGCCAAGGGGATGGGTTGTTTATAACAACAAAATTCGTCTATTTTATCTAAATTCTCGCTTCTTGCGTTCGATTGAAGTTGAAACAAGCAAAAGAAGATTTTTCATTCAATTTTCTTTCTGTTGGCATTTGTCTTGATTTCGTAGGATCATTATTTCTATTGTAATTTTTTAAAAGAAAAGAAGCCTGCAAGAGATGAAAACGAAATTAGATGCGTTACTTTGGGAGTATTTTCGATTCATACAGAGTCGACTCTTGGATACTTTCGCAGAACTCAAGACGAATTTCTCTTGTCTATAGGTCCTCTCATGAATCTCATAATTTCTTAGTTCTTCTTTATCGAAAAGTGCAGTAAATTATTTTTTGAATTATCCTTTTTTCACCCCTCTTCTCTGTGGGTGTTTTCTCGCAACGTGGGTTTTTTCTTTGGCAACCTTCAGTTGCAATGCTTTTTCCCACACCGCATTCTTTTAGTTATAATTATATTCTGTACTTATTATAATGACATACGAGGTTAGGTGGAAGAGAGGCCCATATGGGCCTAACCTCGCCAATAAAGAGTCTATCTATCTATCTATCTACCATTGCCTTAACAGAAAGGTCAGGTTAGCCGAACCAGGAACCTTGGGGTTAGAGCCCAGGTGAGGTAATTACCTACGGCCGGCAAGTTTTCCAATTGTATCATTAGTTTATTAGTATCAAACATCGATTGCCACGAAATTATAGGTATTCGTTTTATCCTTGTATTCGGATAACATGTCATAGGTAAAGATTTTTTTGTTCCTTTCATATTATTTTGCTCACGGAATAGCGTTGTTACGTGAGTTTTCTGATTTTTAGTGCAGAAGTCGCATTGAATTGTGTTCAGAGACGTAATACGATCCTTCGCTTGTTTCCCTCTTCACAGTGAGCTGTTTCCAACACCTCACGATTATCCCCACACCCTCGCAGCCCCCTCTCAACCCATACCCTTGCGACCCATCCTGTTCCATCCCAGTGTGCGTATTACTTCTCACCCTGAAGCGCTCTGTCGCTGTCATTTTACCGCCAATTACCCTCAATCACGCAGGCAGCCAACAGTAAGCTTCCCACACCTCCATCCTTTCTCCTCCCTTAATGTTCCCCTTCCTTCCCTTCAATACTTCCCTTATCTCGTCCCTTTTTCATCCCTTATTCCTTCCTATTTCTCCTTTCTCATCCTAGATAATTCTCCGCTCCTCTCTCTCTCCTCCCCTGAAGAGAAATTCTTTTTACACTCGAAGAGTTTTTTCAATTCTGCAAGATGGCAGTTGTTGCCGGATTTTAGTTTATTCGACAAACCTGGTTACGGTAATCGGGTTTCCGTCGACGCTCTTAATCAGACGATGCGTTAATTTTCGCGTCAGGTCATTTGGTTTTTTCCCCATTGGTCCGTTCATTTTTTGTCGTTGTGAAGGTTTCTCTGGTTTTTGAAATGGAATTTAAACAGTATTATTTATTATGCCTAGAAGAGCCCGCTCAAATGTTTGCGCGTATGGTATATTTAATGCCTGGAAAAACTTAGACGTATGTGATTATTTTATATTTTAAGAAAAGTATCTTCATAAAATAAAATATTTCTTATTTAATCATGTCTTGGTAGAATTATTAAATAAAACAGACGATGTATTTCATCATATCTTTTCCCAGCACTATCAATAATCTTCAATATCTTGGATATTTCAATTTTCTCATACTGGTATTTTGTATTAAATACATCGAAAACTCCATTAGTTACCACAATGACAATGAGCTCTAAGATATTCAGTGATTTAGTTGAGCTAAGAAGACCGGTAATTTGCTGAAGCCATTAAAAATGTAATAAACCATACAAAATTGTCATACTGGAAAAATCCAGTTTAGCAATCCACATTTTATATCATGTAAACATTACTTTGTTTTTAGGTAAATATTTTTACGAATGTAACAAAATAATAACCCTGTGNGCAACCTTCAGTTGCAATGCTTTTTCCCACACCGCATTCTTTCTTTTAGTTATAATTATATTCTGTACTTATTATAATGACATACGAGGTTAGGTGGAAGAGAGGCCCATATGGGCCTAACCTCGCCAATAAAGAGTCTATCTATCTATCTATCTCAGTGATTTGCATATAGTGGTATATGAAATTGGAAAAATAAATATATATACGACGGTGATTATTTACATAAATTAACAGTTATCTTTAGGCCTGGTATTATAATGAATACTTAATATGGACTGTAACTAAAGTTCACCTTAAGGCATGGTATTATAATGTTTTGTTAGAGTTAAAGTGAAGATTATAGTAAATCTCCTATATATATATGACGAATTAGCATGGAGAAGCACCATAATCTTCACTTAAACTCTAAAAAACAAAGTAATACTGTTCTAAAGTGAAATTTAGTTAAAGTCCATTTTAAGTATACATTATAATACCGGGCCTTAGTGTTACTATTATTTCTGTAATGGACACAGGAAGACTCCAGTCAAATTCATTTTAATTATTTCGAACACGCACGACCATTTCTATTTTCAGGCTTTCAATGACGAGGATTACCTGATGATCCAATATGATTATTGCCCATGTGACGAGTGCCTCGGCCGAAATAATAACAATTAGAATAAGATATTCCAATTTTGGAATTGATAACGTCATTACAATTAGTTTAGTGAAACGATGCTAACTTTAGATATTTAACTTCATATTGTAACTATAACATTTAAACCTACATTTTTAGTATTTTATTTTCTATAATTCATTTTCATTTGTTGTTCTTATTCTTACCTTAAATTTACTGTATTATTTATTGTCTTTATATACATGTACTGTGTTTTCGCGGGTTTTTTTCACCCCCCTTCTCTGTGGGTGTTTTCCCGCAACGTGGGTTTTTTCATTGGCAACCTTCAGTTGCAATGCTTTTTCCCACACAGCATTCTTTCTTTTAGTTATAATTATTTTCTGTACTTATTATAATGACATACGAGGTTAGGTGGAAGAGAGGCCCATATGGGTCTAACCTCGCCAATAAAGAGTCTATCTATCTATCTATCTATC
>KZ308124.1:1487737-1520789 GCA_000376725.2 Ladona fulva | reverse complement strand
AATAATAAAAAAGCCATTATCGACTTCTCTTATAATATCTAAAGACGCCTGATCGATGAAAATAGTCTCACTTTAGAATTTATATTAGAACAATTTCAAATTAAGGTGAAATATTAATTTTTTTTTTAGATCAAGCACTCACGAGGAAAAAGGTTGTGCACCTAGGAAAATTCATAAGGAGAAACGTACATGAAGAAAGTCTGACGGTCCCGGGACTCGAACCCAGGTTTCCCAATTACCGGTTGGTTCTGGTGGGTTAGCTCGATGGTTAGAGCAACCAGCCGGTAATTGGGAGACCCGCGTTCGAGTCCCGGTACCGTCAGACTTTTTTCATGTCCGTTTATCCTTGGGAATCAAGCCTTCATTCACTCATCAATGGTGTTAATTCCAAAGGTAACAGAAATTATTGAGTGAAGGTTAAGTATGACTTGCAGAAACATTTTCGAATGAAATAAATCTTGTTATCGGTAGCAGGAACCATTTTCAGTAATTATATGCCTAAAATTTAATTGTATTCCTAAATATATTGTATGTCTGGAAATTATATTGCTAAATTATCAAAGTTAAAGAAGCAAACCTTGAGGAAAAGAGAAGTTGTGTGGAATAACTATTTACTTACAAAATCTGTGCAGGTTCCAGAAATGAAAGCAGGTCTTCAATGACGAACGAATGAGAAATATATCTCGTATTTTTAGGTTTTTGTAATAACTCGGCGAGCTGCCAGCGGCAGATAGTGTATTAACACCGATATCTAGATTGCGATGACTGTCGGGAATACGCAGCGGTTGTTCATGGATTCTTCATGCAGCGAAAGCCTTCATAACAGGGCTGACAACTCCCGAAGAGTTGATTCCGGGAGCTGTCCATTCCAAGAGCTGTAAATTACGTGGAATTCCATAGTACTACACAAAGCATGACTACAGCTACTTTAGAACATAAATTCGCAATGTTAACACAATTGAACTAGCTTTACCCATATAATTTTTTGTGATTTAACGGGATTTTCGCAAAAAATAAAAGAAATTAGTAAAAGTCGGCAAATTAGTGTGCGAACGGTACGATTAGCCAACCTAGATGTGTAAAAGAGGAAGAAAATCCCTCAGTCCAGGAGGTGGATAATTTTTAAAATATCTCGGAGAATATGGAAAAGTTGGCAACCCTACCAGCATTCCTACCTGTTAGCTTCTCTAATACTCTACGGAAAAAACGAAGTGCTATCATTTTCAGCAATTAATTCCTTGTAACGCTTTTTCGATGCCTCTCGGAGGTCGCGCTCGTTGTTTACGATAATTACAATGTTATCACATAGTTTTTGAACTTAAAGTTTAATTTCATACTTTCTTATTCATTATTCATTAAAAAATTGAATAATTAGGAACTAGGCTGGTTAGTTCTTCTTACATTGTGTTCTGGGAATTTTTTTTAACTATTTAGCTTATTATGAATGCAGGGCCGGCAAATAGGTTGGTTCCGTGGATGTCTAGTACGAGTTCTAGGTTTGGGGGCCTTCGATTGGAGAAGGTAACTTTGTTATTATGCAAAAGGGAAACAGTACATCCGCTGTAAATATTTTTAATAATTTAATTTAAATTAATACATGGGCAGAGGAAGCGTAGAAGGGAACCGCGATGAAAGAGCCCTCCTTCGGTAGCTGGCCGGCCCTCAATGAATGTAATCAAAGGACTGAAACGGTAACAACTACAGATCCAACTTTGGGATTTTGTGTAATATATTAAGATATAAAAACGTTACCTTTACGAATTTCAGATATTTCGACATAATGCTGTACAAATATCATATTCGAATAGGTAATTACAGAAGAAAAGGCAATTCATCGATTGATTTCTTTTTCTTAATTCTAATTGCTCTAGTGAACAGTTCGATCTTTAACACAGCTTTTTGGAAAAAAATCGTCTCAAGAACTGTTTCACTTTTTGTTTAATATCAATCAGAATTGTTGCACTTACTTGCATAACTGTATCCACGAAACGCAAACATATAGTAAAGCAATATAGCAACCCGAACAACTTTTCCCGTACGAAGTAATCAGATTCATGAAAGAGGAAGGGTATTCCAGAAAATATGGAAGAAAAAATAACGAACTTTTAATTTCGTGGATGATATGGTACGGATATGGCCAAGGGCTCCGTCGACAGCTACGCTTCGATGGGCGCGCAGGATTTGCAGCGACATTCATTAATAGTCTTCTTAATTTAAGTGTCTTTTAATGCATATCAAGGAGGTCAGGTTCGATGAACTTATTGGAATTTATCGAGCTATCGAGTGAACGAAGTTTGCCGCATATTTCACTCAGAGGAAAGAGTTGAATTTGGAGGACGGATTAAAACCGAATATCGAAGAGTTGATAGAGATAGAATTTTGGGATTCCTTTATTTTGTGAGTTTCTGTCTATATTATAGAGTGTACGTTCTTGTATAACTCGAGAAACAAAAGTCGCCAAACTTTGCACATTATTTTAAGTCCGAATCCTGCAGATTATAGGTTACACTTTAGTTACCAAACGGTCTCCCGCTGTTCGATCCCAGACGAGTCGAGCGTTCCCATAAGAAATGTATTTGAATTTCGTTTCTTTGGTTACAGGCTTTACTTCCTTTACATAAGTAAATTACCATTTTTAAATGCTTGTACGGGCACTCAGGCCAACCTTTATTCTCTAATCAAATTTTTTGTGGAAAAGTATACGTATATCCCTCCTCTCTAGTGGATTTCCACAACATCACGGCCGCCTGCGCAGATTTTATGAAAAGAATAGTCGCGCGAAATGGAGACAAGCACCGAAAGGGTTATCGAATGAAGGCTTTTATTCTGGTGGTGGAATATTACTTTAGATTCGAATTGGAGAAGATTTTGATGATTTGTATGAACATTTTGTGATATTTTTTTAGCTGTTAACAACTGGTTCCCCTGACGACCAAGTCAGTTGTCGAACCCAATAATTGTTAATAAATGTTCTTTTCTACGTTTGAGAATTTATCCTGCGTTTTGTTTTTTGGCGTGTGACAGAGGGTGAATGTAACGTGACCCTACTGCCCTAATCTGATACCGTCGCGTATGGTAGTAGTATGCCAGGTAAATAATAAAGACATTTCACGTCTCATTTATTACGGTATCCATTGAGCCGTAATGTATATATTACTTATCAGTTTTGACTTCCTGTTGAGAAACTACGGGCAGATCAGCTAATCTGTGTTACAACTTTGAGCGTGGATGTGTATGTTCTTCTTAAACTAGATTACCAGAAGTTCTTGCAAACTTGCACATTAATAAACTTCCACACCCCGCACATAATCGATATCTCTTTTCGGTTACCTATTGGTCTTAGATTCCATCCCAAATGACTCTAAGCGCTTCTAGAAGTGAGAAGTGCTCGCTAAGTTTATTCAAACATATTGCAAACTATTTTAATTGCGAAATTAAATAAAAAAGAATCATCGTACGAACTTGATGCAAGTTATATAAGAAGGAATTATATAAATGGTTATATTCTTGTTGTCGATTATAGCCTTCTGCTTCAAACTATGACAGCTTTGATGATGCGCCAAAATGGCGCTCAATTCAAATCTTGTACTTTTATTGTAACACCCTTTATATTCCCCGTTGAGAATCACGGGCACTTCAGCTAATTTATGATGCATATGTGATTTCATAGAGGGATGAATAGTTTTTGTTTTTCTCGAACTCAGCTTGGAAAAGAATTAATATGCTTTTTCCGGGCCGACCCAAATACCGGAATCATTCGTTATCCGGTATCCCTCCGGTTGCTGTTTGGTCGGATGAATGATTCTACACTGTGCTTCGTTTAGGGCCCCCAGAAAGCAAAGGAGTAAAAGGAGGAATAAGTGAGGGGAGGGTGTATGGAAAATGGTGGAAGGGCGACAAAGTTGTTTCTCGGAGTAACGGAGGATGCATAATGTCACTTACCATCTAATTTTCCACCACTCTTCTCCGAATTTGAGTGCTCAACGGCATGGTGATCCCCCCATTGCGGCATTCGTATTCCATTCTCAATTGATGTTCCGCCCCATACCTCCGTGCATTGCTGCTTTTCTTGCCTTTTTTCTGTTTTCAGTGCTTAATATCAATCAGGAACCTATCTCGCTTTTCCTGTGTCTTCATCAGATAAGGACTTAGTGACATGGAACATTCTTTTTGCCCATGAGCTAAACCATAGATTCTTTACTATTCCTTTGCTAAATTAACGACTGTACAAATGTAAGAAATAATATTTATGTTTCAATAGCATTACTATAAATACTATCGAGGTTAACATAGGTATCGATGCTCAGTGAACATTTTGACTAAACAAGAGCGAATTCCTTCGCATTTTGGCCTCTGGATCGCCATGTGGGTAACGCGTTCAACTTCGGTGAAAGCGGTTATGGACTCGATTCCCTGTGGGGTCTCATGTGTGAAATGACCTTAAGCAGTTGATGCACTTTTCAAAATAACTACAACTCAATCATTTTCTGCATTAATAGGTTTCGTTTATTCGATTTCTACGTACAGGATAAGTTAAACATCTGCAATATTCAATTAGTTGTTCCTGCTGACGTTAGCTTTGGCCACTCTTTTATGAGACCGACAGAAAAACAAAGCATAAAGTTTAGGGTTTTCATTATCAATTATACTGATTACTTATGAAATCCAAGGGATTCCTGGAGCAAAACGAAACCGAGGAACGAATTACTAATTAAGATCATAGCACTGCTTTTTACTCTTATTGCTTCTTTAAACACCCACTGATCGAATTTCGTTAGCTTATATACTGAACGACGAAGGAAGTTGGAACTCTTAAGGTCTGGAATTCTATTCCATACTTAAAATGGAATTCAACTAATCTCCTCTTCAGCCCACGATATAATAGTCGTTTGTTAGATCATAAGTGAAGGTTATAGTTAATATCCATGCTAATTCATCACATATGTACGAGATTAATTCTAATCATAAGTTTATTTCTAACCTACCATTACAATTCAGGGTCACAAAGTGAAGATTAGCTAAAGTCCATTTTATAAAGAGATTCATAGACCAAGATAAAGATTTTCTTTTTTGCATGACCTGCGATGCAGAACAGGGAAGCTCTTTGATTTCTGTAGTTTACTTTCCGCTCTCCTTATTTTTGTGTTCTTATTCGTTATAGTTTCTTTTGGGATAAATGAATATTTTGTAATATTAGTTTGATTCGATAATAGTTTAATACGTAATATTTGACACTACGGTAAATTACCATTAAGATTTGGCACGGTAATGAGGACTACAGCACTAAATTTCACATGGCCGTAGTGATGAGAAGATTAGGATAAGATGAATTATGTTAAAGTTAGCTTAAGTCTTAATAATTACAGTTTAATTTTTATTAATTAGCCAATAGAGCAAGATAATTTTAAAGTACATCTACTAACATTCACTTAGCGCAAACATTTTACAATTTGTAATTAGAGCGTGAGCAATGAGTTGTTGAAGGGTTTGTTTTAACTCAATGGGAAAGAATATGATCACCTAGCTTGAAAATTATGATTTTTAGTGGATAGATTCCTGAATTTCTTACCTTGGATCGCTATCGGGATTCCGTCAAATAGTTGACGCAAATTCTAGTTGCTACTGTGGATAGGTTTCGCAGGTTTTTCCCCCTTCTCCTGGATGTTTTTCTGCAGGGTCTTACTTTTTTCTTCAGTGCAGACTTAGGTTTTTTCAAACCCGTATATTCTTTTATTGCTTTTTCCCTTTTTTACCCCCGAAAGATCTTTCTTTAAACCTTTCTACATAGGTATAGATGTAGGAAGAGACTAACTAGCATCAATCTTGTCCTGAAATAAAGATGTTTTATTGTTATTTTCGCTCCAGGCACACTTTCTTCCGATAAAGTCTCGCTTAACCCGATTCTTTTTCCATTCCAGAGCACAGCCAACCATTTTCAGTCCTCGCTCTGCATCCTCCCGTTCTTTCCTATCCTTTTCCTTCTCCCATCCTTTTCGTTCTCGCGCTTGTGATTGCGTCAAATGAGGCGAAGCTGGAGCGGGAGTGGAAGCGGGCATTCGACCGGCATTTCCATTTTAAACCGCAATCACAGCGCCCTCTTCCGGGAATAATGTGATTGGTTACCCATGGGAGGACAAGGGAAGGGGGTGGGCGGGGGAGGCGTTTCCATAGAGAGGGGATTAGGAAGCGCTATAGTTGCGATTGAGATATAAGTAGATCAGGTGAGTTTTCTCGCAAATAAAACACGGGTATGTCACCGTTGACGCTCGGTTCGCGGTTACAAATGAAATTAATGGGAGGAAATGATGTAGGGTGGAAATATGATGATAGTTCCCGAGTGGAATGTGATTGAATATGTTAAAATCAAAGTAACCGGAGTGAAAATGCGAGCTCAGAGGGCAAGGCAGGAGTAAATAATCGAAACTGCGAAGTGTAGGGATGAGAATATTTTTGACTGTTTTCAGTAGCGAACATGCATTTTCAGGCATATAAAACGGATGTATGCTCTCCGTAATGGTGTGTTTAAATTGCTATTTCATTTTGAGAATATGTGGGTCGAAGTTCATCGTGTCCCTATCTGAGTAACCTGGCCGTTTTTTTAGAGAAAAAGTAGAGGTAGTAAAGGGTGTGTCACAACGTTCTAGGTTTCTGCAGGATTTAATTTAATTTATAATATTTTTCATGAAGATATTAAAATAACTTCGAGCACTTATGTGACACATACCTGACGATGATTTTTTGTGTTTGCTCCAGGCTAACTGATATTGTGCTGTGTACTGATATTCTCCTATCCCCAGGTGCTCAGCGCTGCCAATTTTGTTCCCAATGAAATAATTCAAAATGTTGATGTATTTAGCAATAAGTTTGACACTCTACGAAGAACGCCTAAAATATTTTATGATTTTACAATTCATTCATAATTTTGTATGTTTATTTTTGGTTTTCTGTTCCTTTTTTACATTTAATCTCATTTTAAACTTTGTCATCACATATTTCATCTTTGTCTTATTTGAACTTATTTGTATTTGGCGCATTTATTACATTATATTAGAACTCTACTTAGTTGATCCTACCACCTTAACTGGGGTTTGGGTTAAATAAATTAATAAAGTTTCCTCCGGAAAATTGGTCTTGCACTTTCACTTGCGAGTTATTGCTCGTGATATTCTGTATATCATATGCAAATGTTATTTCAAGTTGCTTCACATTCTCCTGAGAAAAGAACGGAAAGTTTGTAAACTTGCCAAAGGTTTATTCATTTTACGGTGTTCCACCGTACGGTGTTTACAGTATTAACGGTCTATTAATTATATTAAAAACTAACGGTCTGTTAATTGTAGATAAAAATCCATTTTAAAATCATTTGAGATTTAAAAATTTTAACCAAATATCAAGTAATCAACGAAATTTCTCTCGCATAGGGTTTGAGCTCAGGCATTTTTTGGTGAGTGATTCGAGATAATACAGTCCGTGATCTATGCATCGCACGGCTGAGCCGATTTCGATAAAGTGGCATCCTTTCGCAGCCAAAAATATGGAGTCATATTTCGGAGTAAATGCGATCTGTAGCGCAGAATAAGGCTCGATAACGTTCTCCCTCCGTATTTGCCATCAATGGGCTGCAAAGATAAACAGTCGAACGGAATTTATTAATTTTTTCATCGGAGTATATTCGGACGTTGGTGCGCCTCGATTTCATTTTATCGTGCCCTCTCAGTGGAATATTAAATTTATTCACCTTTGATAAACATAATTACTCAGTTAATGCTTTGAAATTAATGCTGCTATTTTGCGTTACGTCTTGCAGATTGAATTGCAGTTGGATGGTGAAGCGTAAAAAGTATAGTTTTGAGGCGTATTTTTTAGAATCGCCGATTGATCTTGATAGCCAAGCTGAATTTAGAGTAAGAAGGAACTGTTAAGGTCCCTCTCGCTGAATTTTTTAACCAGAAATTTTATTTTCTCTAGATCATTATGTGCCGTACGCAGAGGAAATTTTTTCTTCATACTTAATAATAATCCGTATTTTTTCTGCACTTCCTCCGTATATTCCGTAAATGGAATAATCTGCGGCTTAAAATTATTTTTTTTACATTTTGCTGTATTATGAATTAGTATATTGGCACATCATAATTTAACGTCGACTGAGGAAATAATAATAAAAATTATTATAATGTGAATTTTATTCTCAAGAGACCACTCTTACAATTAAACTTTTTCAAGACACAGTCACTATCACAATCACAATCACGATCACATGCCATGCCTTAACTAGGATTCGAACCCAAGACCCTGGTGTTGCTAGGCTAACACGCTAACCACTGCGCAGGTACGTGGGTATTGGGTAGGTTAAATGTTGAAAGGCGAGGGATTGCTAAGTATGTAATTGAGGGTAGAATGTAAGGGAAAAGAGGGGACGTATATACAAAGAATTAATAAATATGGATATAGTAGTAGTAGTATTGTTAAAAGCGCTTTGACAGCTGAGGTCATCTCGCACGTAGGCCCCCACCCGGAATCGAACCCGGGACCGCTTTCACTGGAGTCGAACGCGTTTCCCACTTGGCTGTCAGGGAACCCAAATTGTGGGGTAATTTACCAAAAAACGAAAGAAATGGTATTGAATAGGGAATATTAAAAAAATAGTGTGAACTTCTCTCAATTAATAAGGAAAACTATCAGTTTTTTCTTGGTTGATCCGTTTCTTTGTTTGCGAGAGGGATAATTATGAGTCGAAGAGCATTGCAGGAATAATCGGAGAAAAGGATGCTGTCGACTGCAGAAAGAGAACGAAAGGGCTGCTGCCTTTCGGGGTGACCTCCAAGAGATCGCAAATGGAGTGGGAAAGTGGGGTCACTGAAGGTCCGAAAGGAGATTTGGTTAGAGTCAAGTGCGAGCATTCTTTGCTTTCTTTCCATTTGGAAAGCTTTCCGGCACAACTACTCCATTTCCTCTCTAGTGCGTCCTATCCTAATTGGGAAAGATATCCTCTGTTCCCTCGCTTCTTTTCTCCCTCTGGCCCTTGAGGGCGGAAGGTTGGACTGGAGCATTTATCTCACTGTTCACTAAGTTTCGTTCGACCGTTATTTTGTTGACACGATTCAGAAAAAATTGAACATTTTAATTTGCCGACTTAGTAGTAAAGACTTAGAAAAATGGGCTGGAAAATGGGAAAATAAATGGGGGAAAATGGGAAAATAAAATACCTACTCCGCGGACTGGGTATTGTGATGTACACAACAGCCAACATGAAAGTTTCCTTCAGGTATTGCGAAAATGTTACTTTTGATGTAAACAGAACTTGAGTACATCACTGGTATATGATATTTCAAAGAGCAGTAGGCTCTTACATTTCAGAATCTGAATATTTTTTTTGTTAATTTCAGATCAAATGTGCTTCACGATGCGTTCCATCAATGCGGAAGGACCTCATCCTGCTTCCGGAGTCGGCAGGGCTACAGAAAGGTAAGAATGCTAAATTATTAATTGTTTATAAATTTGTTTTAATGTATTGCTGTGAATTTTGTCAAAACTTTCTAAATTGTAGAGAGCCGGAACACAGTATAAGACTGAACTTTATATAATTTTATGTTGAGCGACAGGATGTAATATCCGTATTTTCAACCAGCATCAATTCATGAAATTTTTATACCACTCAGTTCAAAGCTCATTTATTAGGAAAAGTATCGTAACATTCTTTGGATTTTTTTTAAAAGTAAATTA
This sequence comes from Ladona fulva, assembly GCA_000376725.2. Taxonomy (NCBI): domain Eukaryota; kingdom Metazoa; phylum Arthropoda; class Insecta; order Odonata; family Libellulidae; genus Ladona; species Ladona fulva. The sequence goes on along the minus strand of KZ308124.1, from coordinate 1,511,066 downwards.
TTCGTTTTCTGCAAGAATTGGGAGATCCTGGAGGGGTCAAATGGGCGACCTCCCCCCTTGTTGACTTTGTAGTATTAGTCATTTTCCTTGAATGTGACGAGAAGCTTGAATTAAACCCTGATTATGAAGTATATCTACGATCACTATTTATCTACTAAATTTATCACATCAAAATTACATTCTATAATATGATTGGAGTTGAGTTAATTAGAAAATTGTTTTAACCCACTCCTAGAAAAATTTCTAGATCCGTCCCTCTTCGGAGTCGCAGTCATCAGCAATAAATCATGTATACCGAGTTTCAGGCAATAAAAACTTATTGACAAATCAATATGTGAAGTACCACAACGCTCGCATATCTTTATGTGAATTCCTTTAAATATGCATGTACGCGTTCCACTTACGACGCCATTTTGCTTGCGAAACGAAGATTTTTGATTTCATGTCGAGCTTCCATCACAAACCGCCTTCTTCTCGAGCCGGTGGCTCCATACTTTTTTGAGCGAAGATAAATCCTCTTCATTTTTTCTGATCGTACATTAGTTGAGATGGTAAGATTCGCGTTCTCTGAAAAAAAATTGCCCCCTGAGAGAATCGAACTCTCGACCCCTGGTTTACAAGACCAGTGCTCTAACCACTGAGCTAAGGAGGCTATGGATTCATTTGTAAAATAAATACAAAACATGCAGAAGTTTTAGAGAATGCACAAATAACCAGTTTGTCAGACCTGCTTGTGTCATTTACTTGTATCTGATACTGGTTCTATCTGGAATAAAATTCACACTCACAGTCGAGGTCTAGCGGAAATCCATTGTGCAGAATGAAAGGAGGCGGTGTACTTTTTCCGCAAAAATATTTTCATTTAATGACTAACATGACCAGTAATGACGTATAATCATCATCTCCGAATAATCGTCATCGTCGAAATCTAGTGGTGTTAGTCATTTAATGAATATATTTTTGTGGAAAGCAAGAAATCCTCCCCTCATTTTACTTTCTGGAGTAGTAAGCGTTGCTCAGTGTGAGTTAGAAAGTAGATTCAGAATCTAATGCTCTATTCAAAAACTGAGTACAAGTTTAATGAATATGCTGATGTTACTTTCACTTATTTCTACCGGTATAGCATGTTCGATAAATTGAGATTCATTAGCATCATTTCCTATGGGTCTGAAATAGAATAAACTCCTGTGCACATGAATATGTTCATATAAAATTAAGGATCATTCTTTTGACCCTAACTTTGGACTGTTAATACGACAGTAGGGAAATCAGTTTTATGAAATGTTTTCGTTTGACCGTTTATTTATTTTTACGTAGTTCGTCTGGTTTAGAAGATCCTTATTTTTCATAAAATAAATGAGCGGTTTTATTGATTTCGTTTCTTGACTCATGATATAAAAATTAGACGGTTAAAATTTAGTTTCCCTCTTTCAGTTTCGGTTGCGTCAGGTTTAACACACATGTGTGTTGATGTTTGGATGTTTTCCTCTTCTAGGATAAATACATCAACTGAAATATTACAATGCTTTACATTCTCTCAATTAGTGCTAAGTGTAGTCGTTGAATGATACATCCCAGCGAATACTTACTTTGGCGTCCCTACTCATACGAAAACAGTAAAGGTCATTTAAAACAAATAATAACTCGTGTCAGATGACGTTGTTTTGATATTTACTAAACAACTTCTTTATAAGTCCTGAGTTGTATGCTTTTTTGCATGGAATATCGCCTAGTCAAAGGTGAATCCATTATCCAACTCAATCGACTGGTCCAATGGCTTAATGGGATGGTGATCTAAATAAATGCTGTGCTCTGGTAGTCAAAGTTTCAATCGAGCTCTTTCAGGTTAGTTCAAGTTTTGGGCGATATTTAATGTTGTATTCCCTAAAGATACATATACAATACAAGATACAAAATTTTGTCACTATATCTATAGAAATTTTCCTTCTTTTAGCGTCATTTACTCTATTTCCGCGACATCTCGCTCTCAATGCATGTACTATATGTTCACTCCTTTACGTTCTGGCCAATCAAAATAGCATTAAGTTTGTTTAGCAAAACTCTTGCAGTATATATTGTTTCTTAAGTACATTCAAAATCTGAACTGATGTATGTGAAAAATGTAAGAAGTTATAACTTTTTTACTACTATTTAGCAACATTATTTGTGAGTTCAGAGAATTTTTAGCCATTTTGGCTGTCATCTTCATGGTTTACTTTTGTAAGTTTATCTCATTGAGGTACCAAAAATAGAAAGGATTAATTCAGTTTTCAATTGAAAACTTGGCCTTGGTTAAATATTCATGAAAAAAATGCGGAGAAAAGAAGTAGCATTATCTCCTGTATCATCCTTATGCATGGCTCTCTGATGATTAATTCACGCATCATAAATTGAAATCTACATCAGAGTGGGGAATTTCCATTCCTTGATTGGTGTAGACATCCTTTTCTTCCTGCGACAATTTCTGTTGGATTGCTACTACTCCAGCTGATATATATCGAGTTCACATTTCCTTCAGAGTCGAACGAAGCTCTCCCAGAAAGAAAACAAACAAAGGGCAATGCGATTGCATTCGTAAGGGTAACAAAGAAGACAGGGAGAGCAAAGAGGTGTCGGAATAATTGGAATTTGGAAGGCGACAGAAATCTATTAAGAAGAGGGGTGGATCGAGGAATTGCATTCGGAGGAAAGAGATGTCACGGAGAGTTTAAGAATGAGAGAAAATGAGGAAGAACGGGTCATGATGAATATGTAAGATTTCTGTCACGTATGAAGATGAATAAAAAAGAGGAATTAAGATGACTTTGATGAAATATTAGGTAAATTATCAACATATTGTTGGGGCGATTCTCCATTCAGCAATTCGTCTCTTTGTTAGATAGCTAGACGGACCTGATATTGGCGGAGTAAGGACCTACTCTTCCACCTAACCTCGCATTTCGTTATTATATGTGCATAGATCAATGAAAAACAAAAAGAAAGAGTATTTTTGGAAAAAATCTTAGTAACTGAAGTTTTACTAAGAAAAATCCCACGCTGGAAAACACCCGTTATTCAGGGAGGTGTAAAAAACCACGAAACACCGTAGATAAATAATCTAAAGAAATATAGAAGCAATTTCATAATAAAATACAGTCACTGAAAGGTACTGACATTTTATGAAAAAGGGAAAAGAAAATTCGAAAGTAAATATGGAAATAAAATAATAACAATAACTTGTACTTTCCACAAATATATATTTGTGGAAAGTACAAGTTATTGTTATTATTTTATTTGTAATGGAATTCCACCATATCTCGCTAGAGAATATTCATTTTTTTAAATATGGAAAATAAACGCATAAAGGATATATCACACAGAAAAGTACAGTATTAAGGTGAAAGCATAAATTGTATCACGTAAAAAAATCAGGATTGCGTTATTGCTGTTTTACATAATTAATTCAGGTAAATTGTCTAGAGACTAAAAGCGATGATTCAGCCAGAGGTATTCGTCTAATCATGAAAAAATATATCAGAAATGGTAGTATTTGCCATATTCTTCTGTATTCTTCTGTGGAGATGAGGTTTTTGTAGTTTTAATTTGTAATATTGATTCCTCATAACCATAGTTGGCGTTCTCCTTTCTGAACAGGTTTATTTTTTCCTTCTACATCGAATTTCCCTGGTTCCTAGTTTTCGCTCATTGATAAATAAGTCATATTTGGCCTTAAATAACTCTCTTTGTTCTTTTTAAGCAAATCATTCGTCTGAAACCTCCCACCCAATACTCTCCAACATAACATTCCTGCAGTCATCTCTTTAAGAGCTCCTAATTTAGTATACTCGAATTTTGGACAATTTTCAATTTCAATCTTAGGCTAAATCAACGCATAATCAATTAATTACTATTATATTTACATACGGAATTCTACTACTATCTTATGGGTCCAACGTTTCGTGCTTCAAATGTTCAGAAAACTGTGAGAAGTACTCTTAAATTGACGTGCCTGCTGTTGTTGATCAAACGCAGAAAATAAACATTGATTTGCAAGTCAGTATATCAGAAATTATCATAGAATTCTGAAGTTTTAAACTGACTCTTGGCAAGATAACTTTATCATATTTAATATAAGTAAATCTACTCAATGGTGATAATCCCGTTGAACTAACAGTGATACTTAGTTCAGTTCTTCCATCAGTTGTTATTTAGTGATAAAATAAAATAAAACAGAAAATTCATTTAAATTGAAGAAGATTCGTTCCCATATTGCCTGAAAATGTTAGCTGGTTTTCTAGTTTTAATTTAAGTTATTGGTTAATTTTAATAGTAGCATTTCTTTCTTTGATACTGTTTCAGTCAGGGTCTGACCATTTAATATTTCTGTTTCATTATGATTTTGAAATAAATACAACTTATGCATTTTTCTATTTTTTATTAAACACTAGTCATTTAAGGAAATTATGGTTAAGTACTTGACTCCATCCCTCTAAGGTTATAACGGTAGATGGCATATAACTCTGAATCCAGAAAGCCAGACTGATATATTCACGTTTGATCACCGCAACTCAGTCTCCTCGAAACGATTGGGAAATGAGAGAAAAACATATTATCGAAAACAGAGACGAAATGGACTGAGAAAATCTCTTTCAAACGAATCAATTAGCCTTGGATTCTCAATTACACGTGTCGTAGGGAAAAAAGAAATTTCGCATTTGAACGTTTTCGAAACTTCGCATTTAGCCGATAACTTTTTGTGCTGACTTATATCAGAGCCGCGGGAAGCTGAATAAACATCATCAGCTTCCGAAGAGAAATAGCTGCGAGTTGAGTGAGGAACGAGGGATTAAAAAAATTCGAAAAGGGCCCGCTGAAGAGGGGTTAAGAATACAGGAGGGATTGGGGTGTGGGAGAAGTTTACCCTTTGCTCTTCCGTAACGACGTTATTAGAGTGGATCGCAGGAGTCCTTGGCCGCGGGGCTTCTGCGGAATTGAAGATTTGTGAAAGGATTGAGAAGGTTTCGTTCGCAGATGGATTTCTCGCATTCCTTAATTTTGTGGACGTTTCATTTCATCACCGACACCTTCCTTCTTTGCCTCTTCAACCGTATCCACTTCTTTCCGTTTATTCGGTCTCTAATTTGAGGGAACATTCCAACGGCGGGGGTCGTATGTTGTTCGAGAAAGGCTTTTGGAGTTTCCGCAGCATTCGATTAGGTCGGTAAATAGAACACCTGGGATTGATTTTTTCCCAAGATTCGGAATAGGCCGGAAATCAAGTACATGGAAGAGAGCGATTTCGTAAAACTTTTTGTGCTGAGGGAAATGGAAGAATTATTCAAACTTTTCATGGCTTGCACGGGGCTGCGATTATGGTTTCGGAATCCTTTGGGGGTTTGAAGAGGTGCAAAATTCGTTTTCCGTGAAAGGAAGAAACCTTGGTAAGTTTTCCATGCGCAAAGACATGTTTGAATTGCTCTGGAGAAGAAGATTGAACCTTTTTAATCGTGGTCTCATTTGTGGATTTTTTCATTTTGCGAGTTTCTCTTAAAAGGGTTGACAATTCTTCAAAGCTACTTCACGTCTTCGAGCTTCATTATCTTTTCCGGTTTTATAAGTTTTCCTCTCGTATTTACCTAATTTATTCATGTACTATCAATTTATCGGAGACATATTGCGTTTCTCATTTCGGAAGAACGTTAATGCTTTAGTTAGCAGCATGAATGATTGGCGCAGTTACAGCTGGAACCTTTATGAATTCCATGTCTTTTTCACTTATGTATCTAACGTGCTTGTAGAATAGGAAGCTAGCGAAATACCATATTCGAGTAGCTAATATTTGCAGCTTAACGAAGTGTAATAAGTATCGAGTTCTTGAGTAAAATATTAGATAGAATAAAAACAGAAAAGAAGAAGATAACAGAATAAGTTAAGTGGATACCTCTTTCAGTAATATGACACATTTTCTGACTTTTTCCTCTTAATAACCTCTTTATAATATTCACTAGAGAATAACTTGGTCGATAATCTTTGGAATCCTGAAATGAGTAGACTAAATTTCCCCTTCTTACATTATTCATTTGTCATCGAGGTATTTTCTAAGCTATCGAATAATTAATAATAATTTTCAATCACAGATCATAAAGCTGAAACTTATAGCTTATTTTTGTGTCGTCACTTGGGAAGAGATTTATTAAATATTAAAATAGATACCCAAGTAATACTCTCCTGAAAGTAAATATTTTGCGTTCAATGTTGAATTATTCCTCTTGTTAGTTGCTTCTTATTGTCATGTATCTAAGAAAATAGTTTTACACCAATAGAGCTTAAGTAGGACCGAGGGACGCTAAGAATGTATCGATGTATGTATTTTTAATGCAAGGTAATAAAAAGTATACTTTTAAATGTATCCTCTTAAGTTTTCATATTATTCGCTTCCTTTTTATAATAATAATAATGCAATCGTTTATCGGAGATGGTTTCGGCCTTTACTTGGCGGTAAATCATAACGAAATATGATTGGAAAACTTAACGAAATATGATTGGAAAACTTTAATAAATACTATACCACACAATTACATATAAACACACGACCGGTTTCGGTGCATCGCACCATCTTCACCTGAAGATGGTGCGATGCACCGAAACCGGTCGTGTGTTTATATGTAATTGTGTGATATAGTATTTATTAAAGTTTTCCAATCATATTTCGCTATCATTTATCCTCATTCTCTGGATTGTGAATGAACTTTGACATAGAAATAATGAACTGCGATCTATACAATGAATAAATAGCAGAGTAAGATATAATTTTCCATTTGAAGAAAGCGACCGTTGAGCTTGTTTTTTGCTTTTCTACATTTAATTCCAATACTATTATCTGCTGCATTCTATTATGTTGAAATATCTATTAGACACACCAGACTTCAGCACTTTATACGTTTTAATGAGTAATAGAATACGTATTCACATATGTCACTGGAAAACATATTTCAGCAATTAGCAATTCCTCTCAAATAGTGATGAATTTCGGCATTGTTCTTCAAAGTTATAGTTCGTGGAAGATTGCTATGAAACTGAGCGCATGTAGCGTTTGGGGATCCTATGAAATTACTTAGTTTTATTACTCCTTACTGATTCCTATTAAATTATTCTAAGATTTTATCTGTTTCATTATTATCTTACAGATAACAATCGTCCTCTCAGACCTTTCTAAGAATGCATATTCGTCACATGCGCATATTTGGAAGAAAGATATCGATTTTTCTTCATTTAGGTTCTATGACATAATATTAGTGTATTTACGTTACCTAAAGAGGAGATATTAATGCATCTCCAGGACAGTGAAGGCAACATTAAAAAGTAAGTCGCCAATCAAAACAAAAAAAATTTCGATTGTGCCGCATAAAATGTTTACATTTTTATGGTCCTGGAATCGAATTTTTACGCTTTTTCGTTGAACGAGTAATTTAAGCCTCCTTAGACCGTTACAGGTATAGGACGTTTATTGCTGCTCATTGTATTTTCGAAATGTTATGAGATCTCTGTCCATAGTGTCTATGAAGTCATCACATCATTTTTATTGCTCGGATGGGTCGTCTTGTTAGCTTACGCCGCCCAAAGAAAAATTTCTTACGTTGTTTTTCTTCTTGATCCCCTTTTCAAGGGTCTCTTCACATTCCAATCCCAATCCCATCGCTTCCAAATTTTAAGAATCTCCCCCTCCTCCTCCCACTTGCTATTTTATCGAACCACTTCATCTCAATCAGTTTTCACCCACCCCTCTTCATTCACTTCCTCCTTTATTCTCCTCACTTACATTATCTGCTCCTCTCCTTTGCATCCACAGTTTTCAATTTCTCTTTTCCCCTCCCCGTTCGAGGGGAACTCAATTTCCATTCGACGACACTTGAGAGATTGCGGATCATCATCAAATGAGTGAAAATCCCGAGAAAGAATTCCCGATCTTGAGTGCCGTCTTCTTCCCAACATTGAGAGGCTCCTCTACTCCGCTTTCTTCCCGCCTTCTTACAGCGATCTCTCGGAGTACCCCCTTGTACTAAATTTCCTTCGATATATTGCAGAAAGTTGAGATTCCATTGTTACGTGCCCGCGCTCTTCTCCGTTGATTTCTGAGGCAAGCTCGATTCCTCCGATAACTGGGATTCTAAATCGAGGGCTTAAGTATTCAATCGTTTTGTTGTTTAATTATTTTGTAGAAAACAGTAAATTGACTTCATATCTTACTAGTATTAATTTCAAACTGTTTCTAGCTCTGAATTATTTGTGCTTAATGATCCGTAATCCTTGATATTTCATTAAGTATTCGTTTAATCAAGAAGAATCAACAGCTGGGTATCAACATTACGTTATTGGGAGACGTAAGTTCGGGCTGGATCTCTATTCCACCTTGAGCAGAGACAAAAAAACTTAATAATTTTCAGTACTACATAAAATACATAAAGAATGTAGATTTGTTTTGTCAATCTTACTTTATTACTTTTTCAAAATTAATATATACTTTGAAACAAAAAGACTCACTCGAATCCTTGCGCATCAACCTATTTCGTGTTCACCAAATAATTGATTTTTAACTCTCCATCGGCAATTTTTAATCATATTGTTTATTTTCCTGATAGTACCGTCTATTTTTTGATATTCAGCATTATCATTCAATATTGGAATAGCTTCAGTAAAGTTAAGGTCCCTCTTTAAACACCTTACATTTTTTTTCTTAGTTTTATTTTTGTCTAGCACACTTTATCATTAGTCTTTCAGTATTTGAAGTTTATTCGTTTTGATTAAAATTTTTTAAATTCTTCCAAGATAGAAAGGTCATAGCCATGAATTTATTTATTTATTTAAGAACTACCCGTCGCGATTGGATCGTGGGACCCGGTGGCAACGGTTGAGGGGGTGCAAAACAATGTATGTACTAACTGTCCGGCATTCGCCCAAAGACGGGAGGAAAACCCCTCCAAAAACCTCCCGTAGACAGTACACATTCTATAAAACCAATTAATACATACCACATACCATATTTTGCAATGACTATACACATATATACATATAAGTTATACATAGTCGAGTTCAAGAGACTTAAGTTAAAATACATTACATAATGAACATGCAACATAAGAACAACATAGAAATTAGCAGCTTTTAATTTTTGCTTTGAAGATTTTAATGTTTTTAGGCATTGGGATGAGAAGTTCTCCAGGTAAAGCATTCCATTCCCTTATACCCCTGTTAACAAATGAGTATTTCACTACATCGGTTTTCTGTTCCCGTTCCTTTATTTTTAATGAATGATCGCCACGTCCTCTATAGTTAGGAGTATCAAACCTCGCTCGTAATTCCTCCCAACCATCTTTACAGTTCCACGCATTATATACACCCGCTAATCTAAATGTCCTCCTTCTCGATGATAATGATTCCCATCCTAACTCATCTAACATTTTACCGACACTCTCATCCTTCTTATGCTTTCCGCTAACGTATCTAGCCGCCTTCCTTTGTACGCCTTCGAGTTTCTTCTTAAGACCCGTTTCATGTGGATCCCATACACTCGTCGCATATTCGACAATCGGCCTAACCAGGGATTTATATGCTCTTTCCCTGACTCCCTTCCCACTCCGTCTTAAGTTTCTCATTACAAAGTGGAGATTTCTATACGCTTTCGAAGTAATATCTTCGATGTGGCTTCCCCATTTAAGGTTTTCTGATAATTTAACACCTAGATATTTGCAGTCAGGTACGGTGGAAATGATTTCATTGTTCAAATTATAATGATTTAATCCGGGTGACTTCTTTCTAGAAAACTTAATGTGCTTACATTTAGTAACGTTGATCATCATCGCATTCACTTTAGTTCAATCCTCTAACTCCTGTAGATCATTTTGCAAGATTTCGCAGTCCTGTATTTCCCTTACACGCCTATATAGAATGCAATCATCGGCAAAAAGCCTTACTTCAGATTGAATATTCTTTGGGAATTTCGTTGTTGTGTATGGCTGTGATGGTATTATATATTCCAACTTTACTCTAATCATTTTTCCCCGATCTATTTTCGCGATTTCGACATAATTTATAACAAAAAATAGCATAATAAGAGTTATTTTTTAAAATTCTTGGATTATAATTTCCGTTGAAATTTTTCATTGGTACCTTTCGGTATTTTTATTACTTTGTTTTTGTTTCTGTTGGTCCCTGTTGATTCCACTTGGTATTTTCATTGGTTTCTCATGGTTTGAGAAAACTCAGTTATTTCTATAGGAAACATAACGGTTCCTATCGGTTTTTATTGAATTCACTGGCCTCGAGAGATCTTCAAGATCTTTTACTTTTTCTTGGATCTAACGATTGAAATATATAACGATGAAGGAAATGTATGTTACCTATATTTCGGTGTCACTGCATTCATTATCTTTTTAGACCCAAAGTATCTAAAGCAATCGTTAGATATTTCAGGAAAGAGAAAGATCTGACGTTAAATAAGTTAGCGGTTTTAAATTTATCATCCATTCGTCCCAAAATTTAAATCATGAATCAGAATATTATGGAGGATAAACTCAATTAATATTATCTAATTGAATATGTTAGTGGCAAGTCATATTTATTTTTCCGAAAATGTGACATATTACGTATGTTAGGATCCAGGTACGGATTTAAGATCTCGGAGGCCCTAGGGGCAGAGATCAGATTTGGGCCCGACTACGAATTATCAGCAAAATTTCGAATTTTCTCATAACATACACAAAAATATATCCCATAGAAATCTCGTAAAATGGAAAGAAAAACGGAAAGAATAAATTAACAAGTTTTGAATAACAATGCATATTATTTCTATAAATTACATAGAATGATGTTTGGACTTTACAATCTAATATATCCTAAAAACATATTATGTAGACTTACTCAAAAAATATAAAACTCTTCTTTAAATCGAAAAACCTGAAAAATTTTCCTGAGAATTTATTATACTTCTTATTGAACCCCATATAGATAAGGCTCACAGTTGGTGCCTCTTGTGCCTAATTATGAATCCTCCTGTGTCCATGATAAGTTGTATTCAGATTCCTTCATATCCGCATTATTTCCTGTTCAAGAAAGTTACTATGTAAAGTATGACGGTGTAGGGTGTGAATGTGTGCTATACTTCCGATCATTACATGGAGAGCACGGTGAAGAATGGCTTCCTTTTGGTGGGATCGACGGTCCTATGTTTATCTCTTAAGGAGGTTGAAGGAAAGGTTAAGGGAGATAAAGGGTAACAGGTTTGGAGAGAAAAGGGCTAGATAGGATGAGAGAGGGAGTAAAATAGGGCGTCGGCGAGGCAAATGGAGTTAAAAGCCGATGAGGAGGGTTCCCTGATCGGCGCGTGCTTGCCTTGGCCGCTAACTAATAAGGAATAATAGCATGCCTCCCCCCTTCCCCTCTCTCTAAGCCCCCCTCTTTTCCTCGAACCCCAATCGAAAGATAATTTCATCCTCCCCCGCGGCCTCCACCCCAATAACGATCTGATACGGTCGCTAATTCAATACGCAAACACCCTCTCTTCACCCACAGCCTCCAACGCGGTAATTCATCCCTCTCTCACCCCTTCGGCTGCTTCCCTCCAAAGCACGGAAACTTTACAGCTACGAGAGTATCTTCTTCGTTACTTTTTCTGTTTTCGATCTGCATGCATCGTTGTTCCGCAGGTCATGCGCCAGAAAGGGGCAAGTAAACAGCAAGATATACTTCTAAACAATTTCCAGTTTGATGGTGTATACCTGTTAGGGATTAATTTTTACGCATAATAAAGTTCAACTAACTTTCTCATAGTTTGAAATAAATGAAAGATTTTATGATTATAAAATTTCGGCTCTAAATTTTTAAATAGCATTCATGAAAATAGTCTGGAAAGTTTCTTTGATTTCCGTCAATAGCCATGTTTGATCACAATTGATTTCTTTTACGCATTTCTGGTTTCATGAATATTGTATCTGTCATTTTAATTTTGAGAATCATTATCGTCTGATTTTCCTCGTAGCCATTGATTACGGCTAGTTTTGAATCATTTTTCTTTTAATTAAAGAATTTTTTTATATTCATCTTTAATTTTGACATCTCGTTTAATGAAATTTTATATAGTTTATCTTCCAAATATAACTTTAACATTAATGCTCCTATTCTAGTTTACATATATAAATAGACTATTTTAATATGGTAAGGCATCCTAAGCGAAAAGCATATTAATTCCGATGGCATTAGTATTTTAATCAGGATTGATTTAAAATCGGTCAATAAATATATGACTTAATTATTATATAGAAAAAAAATAATTAACGGTGATATGATGAGTTCAAATACATTAAAATCGAATAATTAATTTATATAAAAAGATGCGATTTAAAGGCTTGTAATATAATGTCATGAAGTCGCCATAATATACTCATGTATTGTTTTGTGTATATTGCATTGGCATATGTATTTGTACTGGTATATGAGAATCGCGTGCATCCCCAACCATAGCCCTCTCCATCGCGGCATCTCCCTCCCTTCATGCTCTCTTTTCTCTACTCCTCTGAAACTCCCCTTTCCTTCAATTAACACTTCCCCGCCCATTTTTCCCCTTCCCTTCACGCGGAAATCCCTTTTCCCCACTAACGAAGCGCGTGATTGAAAACGGCGGCAACGCAATTACACGAAATATGAAGTCCGCACCCCTCCTTAACCTCCTCCTACATCTTCTGCCCCTCCCCATGGAAAGTACCCCAACCCTCCGTCGCATGTTTCCAAACACTTCCCCTTCCTTTCAACTCCTCTGTGCACCCCACTCTAAAATGGCTCTCTCCCTGAGGCCACTGTTCCTTACAACACATCTCCCTTCGGAGAACAACGCATGAACACCCCGTGATTGTCGACGGTGTGCAATATTCTCCGCCGTCAGCACCGGTTCTGCTCTTGTGGGGATTTGCCCTTCCACGGTGCTTCCGAAGGCGTTATAATCCCTACATTCTGAGCTATGATTTTATGTAATTCGTTAAAGTCCATTCTTGGTGTTGCAGTCGTATAAGGGGATTGGCCAAGAAGGGCAGGCCTTTGACTATAGAAGAACCGCAGTCGTATCGCTACACATTTTATTTGTTTTTATTGGAAACTACTACAGCTGACTAATTCCACGTAAAAACAACGTGTCTGTGACTAATCACGGGGTTGTGGTCTAATCAGCAAGAGATTATTGTTACCATTTATGATGAATACATTCCACCGGGTATCGCAAAATATTTTCCGTCAATATTAAGGTAATCCTTAAGCTAATGTAATCTTAAGTAAGCTATAGATAACGATTGGCTAACATTTTAACAGGCATTGAAATTCCGCGAACGTTGACGTAGACATTTATAACGAAGACAAGCGTTGCAAGCCTGGCTGTCTTCTTTACTATATCTTATTTCTTCTTTTATTGTACATACCAGTTCCATTTCCTTGCATATGGAACACATTTGGATGTGGATACATGACATGACAAGTAATTATCGTCACCAACAACAACCAGCAACAAAATAACTCCGAGAGGTATAACATCTCTTGTGTTTAGATATTTGAAAAGTATCAAACGCGATATCGCTCCAAGTGTATGATATAGGAATTTAAAGTAGAAATTATTTGGAGTTTTACTGGGATAACGTAATGAATTTTTTCGATCGCCTGATGTATATTGGGTTTCTGCAATGAAAGAACTCGCTTAGCGCAAATCTTTTTTTCTCTATATTACTTTATTTTCAAATGTTACGGTAATTTCGGAAATAAAATTGTGTTCAGTGCTTTCACAGTGTTATGTCATTTCGGGCAATCTTGACCTCGTAGTTTGAATTGCTCTTTATTTAACTCGCTTAATTTGGTCTATTTACTTTTCCATATAATTAAATATATTGGTCGAAGGTCGAATTATATAATAATGGATGCCGAGGGGACATTGCACAGCGTATATCCAGAAATCTTTTTATTTCATTGTATACTTTTGGAGCAATTGAGAATCAATTTAGGGATTCACATTTCTCATAAAACTCCATAGTAATAATACACATCCTACAGATTTTTTTATTAAAAATGACATAAACTGGAATGAAGACGGTAGGAAATTATTTCTAAACAGGAAAAAAAGGCAATTACGAAAAAAGGGATAGAAAGATGTTGAATATTAATGAAATGTTTCTTCATCGCAAGGAGTATTCTAAAACAGAAATATATGGTACGAGTAAAAGTTGCTTGCATACTGCAAGCTTAATGTAAGATAGTTTAACTAAGGCATTGTACACCTCCTGCAACACTCCGCCTTCCATACACCGAGTTCCATGCACCAACTACAATAACATAAACGAATTATTCATATTACGTGCATACGAAATGTCCTAGCATCGAACCTGGGTCTATTAGGACAAATATTCTTACGGCATAGGATAGAAATCTCTATCTTCTATAGATGTAGCGAATTTTAACCTTCTACCTGACCGGGAAGTCCCGTAACGAATTTTTGAAAATTCGGTCATTCGAATGGTCCTGGGATCGAACCTGGGCCTTTAGGGCAAAAAGCTTTACGGCATACGATAGACAATCATCTATTCTAACAACACCGTGAATTGCATGTTTCTATCTTAACGGAAAATACCCTAAATGAATTCATGAACTTCAGACAGAAAAACTGCCCTAGCATCGAACTAAGGACCCTCAGGGTAAAAACCTCTTGGTATAATATAGAGGATATTGCTCTCTATCGATGACGTGAATTTGAGCGTTCTATCTTACCTAGAAATACCCGAAATGATTTTTTGAAAATGTTGCACTCTAGCATCGAACCTGGGGCCATTAGGGATAAAGCTCTTGCGGGAAACGGAAGATAAAATCATTTTCTAACGATTCCGTAAATTTCAACGTTCTATCTTCACGCTAAGTACGCTAAAGGAATTTTTGAAAATGCGCTCAATGCATTCTTATGGGAAAATGGCCCTTTTTGGGGCCCCTTAGAATCGAACCCATGATGCGTAGAATGGAAGTTCGCTTTTTTCCTAGATGTCCAAACCCGGGACTTTACGGCAAAAAAATCGGCGGCTCCGTGAGGAACTTCCTTCTGCCTCGCCTTTAGTATCCTATATGTATATCTATATATATCCGGAGAAGCGTCTATATAAAGAGATATGATCGCTATAAGAGGCTTAAATAAATAGTAGCTTAATAATTGGCTCATATGGATTCGTTTCACATTGTAATTTGAATGATACATTGAATTACCTGTGAGCAAAATTTTCTTTTTATGGAAGTGTTTCCTTTCAGAATACACTCCTTGTAAAAATGTTCAGAGATATTTGTGGCTTAATGTGTGGAAGCAAGAATAGATTTAAGCGTTGTTTCTAAGAATTCGCGAAGGCACTTCGAATAAAAATCTCATGATCAACTTGCAGACATTGTTTTCTTATCAGAAATGAAATCATAACATCTGAGATAAATACTTAGTTGATAAATAAAACGATTTTCAGTTTTCAGTGCCTTTGTGTATTTCCATTTGGTAATGTTATCTGTTTTGTATTATATTTGCACTATATACAATTCGTTTACTTATATTTTGTGGTGAATCTATTTACATGGAGTGATATCAGTTTAGTGGAATACTGTAATGAAAACTTGAAGTATTATTTCCTTGCGATGTTTATAATAATCTTGTGATACTGATTAGTCAAGGCAGATAGAAGGAGAATAGCTTCTGTCTTCTTTCCCGAACTGAGAAGTTGCTTCTTAATTGAAGTCTAGCGATTGCAAGTTGTGATTTTTACTATGGATGATCACTGATTGGTATTAGATGGAAAGATATAAATCTCAGTCATTTCGAAATGTGTTTTTGCATAATTGCTGTGATTTGTGCTTCAGACTTTGCCTTTGGTACTTGGAAAAAAGGAATCATCCCATACCATTGATGGTATTTCTTACTTTTGAGTTTTCAATCTCTGATTTGACGGTAAGCCGTGCTTCTTTCCGTAACTAAAACCATAGTTAAGTTATTGAGCGTTAAAATTTTCCGCTGTATCTCGAAAATCTCTTTCGCCAATTCCAGCCATTTTTCTTCGCGGTTAATATTTGATTATCCCTCAATTGGTTGTGTCGTCCAAATTAAGAGGTTGCCTTAACCCTTCTTTTCGTTTCATTATTCTTTTTCATCTTCTCTATTTTCCCCATCGTTCCACTACCTCTTCCAACCCTTTCCTCCTCTTCCTTAGCCGCCGAAACAAAATCGATTCCTTCAAAGAAAGCTTACGACAGGCGATTTCCCGAAATTCAATTTGCAGGTGTGGTTCCGTAGCGATCGCTTCCTTTTTTTACGGTGGAATGGGGATATACAGAACGTGGAAAGCTATCGGGAAGAGAGAGTTGCTTATCAGGATAAAGATGAAGGAGGAAGAACTTGGAGAGAAAAGGGAAATGTAGAAGGGATACAAGAGAAGATTATTAACCCGTATCAAAAGTTTGGCGAGGGAGAATTCCTTGTCTAATGTCGAGGTTTATTAATTCGCATTCATGGGCCAATAATCTATCATTTCTTTTAAAACCGCTCCAATGTGGTGGGAAGAAGAAGTTTCCTTTCGCTAATGAAGTTGGAGGCTGAGGTTATAGGGAAGGTTGAGAGAAGAAAGGATCTCGTAACGTTATCTCTTTATTTTTTGTTTTGTTTGATACCGGGTAGAAATGGTAAGATTTCTTTGTTCCTGTGATAACACGTGGTGGTTAATCTGAGGTGTATGTAATTGATATCTAGCTGGCAATTTTTCGTAGGGAAATTAATAAAACAATCTCATTAAAGTACTTTTTTTATTATCGATGAAGAAACTTTCTGATTCTGAGTTGAGAATATTCCTCGTATATTGACACGCGGAATAATGATGTTAACTTTTCGAAATATTTCCTTGCAAAGTTCGCTGAAAGTTTTTCACAATTCTTTAACAAGTCTTGAGTATTCTGTAGCAGGGATTTTAGTATTTTAGTAACAGGCCCTGCATTTATCTAGAACCCTTGACTTCTACTTCAACATTATTTCGCCATTAAATTTTAAACTTACATTTTGACACTTAAAAGTACTCACAAAATCATGTTTTCTCACTCATGAAAATTACCTTAAATTACATTGATACATGGATGGAACAAAATAAATCCGAAAAAAGGAGGCAGTTTCCGCAATCAACAAGAAACAAGAAAAACATTCTCTTTATGGAAAAATGAAAATTATTTACGCAAAGTTATTCATGTTTTCAAACAAATATTTGCTTAACCTAAGCATATCATTTCAAAATGGGTAAACTTCGCAATAGCTAGCGTATATGCCTTTTTTCCCCAAAAATTTAATGAACAAATTAGGGGAATACTTCTTTGCATAATTCGGTATTATACAACTTTGTGAACGAACTTTTCATCTTAGGGAGTTTTCCGATTATTGTGTACTGTAGTTGAAATATATATTAATAGATTCATAATTTTGGAATAATATGCCAATAGATAAGACACATTTGCACACATTATTGCGTTGACGCTAACTCGTGTATTTAAATTTGAATGCCGGAATATCATTGCTTAGTACTATGTTAAACCCTTACAATGTTTGAAGCTTAATTTACATTAATATACAGTTTACGTCCAAACCATTACTTTCGGTCTAATGGCAAATTTGATCGGTGTGGGTAGATCTATCACCGTATTGCACTTCATTTACAGTTGCTTAGGATTGTGATGCAAAATATTCAGTTTCTTTAAAATTCTGGGAGTAAAATAAGAGTTTCTCATAGGGGATTCAAAATATATTAAAGAATAAGTTTTTTAAACCACTGTATATTTTGCTGAACGGATTTTAATATCCCGCCAATCGATTTGAATTCTAGAGAGCTTCATGTTTTAATACAATATAANAGTGCGTGGGACTCGAAAAATATCTAAATACGTGATTCTTAGACTAATTCACGGATGTAAGTACCCCAGGAAATCATATATATTGTCACGAATGATATCATATATATATAAAGCAAATGTCTGTCCGTCCCCCTGTTTATCTCAGAAACGGCTTGACTTAGAGATCTGAAACAAACAGCATTGTGTTTCCACGATGACGAAACCCCCAGGAAAACTATTCTCATCTCCGTAAAGGCCTGGGATCAAACTCAGGAGCAGAAAATACGTTTCCATAGGAGATGTACGTAAATTAAGTTTTCATGACTTGCAGAGGTCGTTTCTTTTACAAAATTAAATTAGAAACATTGGTCCTACGAAATTAAGACAAGTGTCAGAAGAAAGGAAAATAAGCATAAAATCTTATTTTAGTCGTGAATCATTCATATAAACTCAAAATTGCGAGAAATTAGATAAAATACACAGAAAATTCGTAATTTTTTTCGGAATAAAAAAACGATCCTTTTGACGACTATTGAATTATGTTATTTGAATGTTGATTTCATGAATTATCTCATATAGAGATAACCTGTTCTTATATTTTTCCATAAGNATTACTAAATTCTGTTTTGTTCCTCCAGTAAAGTTTTAGACTCTGCGTATGCCCCAATTGCTCCTATGATCAACTGCTTCATGATCGTTTCTTTAATGTACAGTTAAAAACGGTTATTCGTTTTCTTAGCTATATTTTGAAAACGAAAATAGTTCTTCCGTATCTAAATGTCTAACTACTAAAGAATAAAAGTATCACATGGAATGCTTAACGAATAGGAAGATGAGATAGGAATAAAAGTAACCTTAACATGTTACCAAAGAATTTCGTTACATGTGACCACAGATAAAAAAATGCTGTGGTGAGGTGTAAAATTTGTTTTTATCCCTCCCTCATGATGAAGAGCTACCATGGAGTCGAAGCCGTAACATTGGGTATTGGAAAATGAGGAATCCGCAAAAAGATAAATTAGATAGCAAAGTAATATCTCCTAAAACAGTAAGAATGAAACAAGGACGTCATACGGTAAAAATGTAATTACATAATCTTACTAAAATGATGAAAATAATACTACAATTTAAATTTATGACGATACTATAATCACACAGTTACCGTTCACTATACAAATATTTTGCTTATAAAAATGCGAGAATAATTAACTACTGTTACCGAAGTTGCGGAATGATTGTTACGTATTGTAGATTGCTATGTTCTGGGAAGAAAGATGGAAGAGAGAAAACGTTTGAAAAGGCTCAGAGAGAGAGAGAGAGAGAGGATATATATTTTTAAACTAAATTAAGTTCCGTCGTGCTTAACGGGGGCGTTTCTTAGTATTATAATAATATAAATTACTAATATTATAATTTACAGCAAGTAGGAAAAAACCCATTAAATGAGATATAATAAATTCGTAAATACGAAAACTACATCTAAGAAAGAACACTATAGTACTAAAAATATTGAAATATTATCAAAAGAGGTAGGTACGAATAAAGTTTTATATTCAAGGAAGAAAGCAAGTCAAAAAATCAATCAATTTCCAATTTATTGTTGAGGATCTCATTTTCAAATGTACATAGATCAACTCTTCCAAAAGCATCTCGAAAAAGATTAGTACGTCTCGTTTCGTGTTGAGGAAAATTCAAATTTAAGGAACAAGTTCACAGGGGTCAATTAATTACACCACCCAAAATGTTACGTCAATAGATATCCAGATAAACTTAGGCAATCATCAAGAGAAGACATCTTGTGTGATATGTTGCAATCATCGGCGTAGAGAAGGCAGTCTCTTTTAAGACTCTGACGTAATATCCTGTGAAATGTTTACAACGATTAATTGTCTAATTATGGAACTCCTACAACTAAGTTTAGGAGTTCCGTTTGAGGGTGTCTTTTATGCCACCGTAACCATTTTTAATGGCTTGATTTCATCAGTTGTTCACATTAATTAAATAGGAAATTCTCAGCTTGTTCTCTATCAAAAATAATCTTCGTACTTTTCCTTTAAATAGTTTGAACCTGAGACGCACATAATTTTTTTAAATATTGAATTGCGCTTTATTTTGAGACTGAAGCTATTATGAAAAATAAATACGAAAATATTTAGTAATAATTTTTCGCTGGTGGAAGGGCTTATTTCTTAATCTAAATTTATTTTTATTTTTCCGTAAATATTTTTCTCTTTGTTTTCGTACCTATAATGATAATGGTCCGTTTTAGAATCCATTATAGAAAGTTTTTCTATATTTATCCACGAAAAAGCGAATTTATTTTGATGATAGTATCCATGGATAGTACATACATTGGTTGTTTATCACACTCTTTATATACCTGCATATTTTATACGTAATATATATCTGTTGACAATAATTCATAGAATTAAAACTATCGCTTACAGAAAAGATTTTCTAACCGAGAAATGGAATTTAAATACCTAGAGATATTCCTCCGAACCATTGTATTTGATAAAATTTGCATAGTATTTAGACTTGTTTTATGCGTGGTTCCTATCAGTCAGTGTTTTGAAATGTATTGCTTTCAATGTTTGGGTCGATCCATAGTACCATTTGTTATTTATAGAGGACCTCTATGTTATTGCTGCGGGATTCTCTCTAAATGTTTGTGTTATTCCGCTACTCTATGAGGTTTTTCAATGCCTTTAATGAAATCATAGAACATCATTTTGGACATTTCATTACTCTCTAGGATGATGAGAAGCCGGACTTTATCGTGCTAAGTGTGACATAAATCTAATAAAAAGTATTATCTACTTGGTGATTGGTTAAAATTCTACCATTGATCAATTTTTAAAAGGGATTTTGGGAGGCTTGAGAAATATTAAAAGCACTGTGAAAGTTTGAAAGGTGTAGCTGAAGATGGTAAAGAATGAGCGAACCTGGAAGCGGATAGTTATGCACAGTAGACTTTCGCTGTTGCGGATTTAGGGTGATTTATGAAATCCTGAGAGATGACTGTAATTAAATATTATTCCTAAGAAAATGCACCTGGAGGAAAATTGAACCATACTTACACAATAACATTGTAAGCGTTTCATATTCTGCACTAGATTGAAGCTGTTATGCTTCATTCGAAATCCTTCATTTAAATTCTAAGGTATTCAATCTAAGTAAGAGACGACTTTCATTTACCAGGGCCGAGTAGTTCTTGGCGCCCTTAACTTATTAAAGATCATTCTCTTGCTGTTATAAATATAGTTTTGTAAAAGTAAAATAAATTTCTTTAGAGTTTTTTTTTGCTAGCCTTATTCACCGAAAACAATTTTAATCTTTGTTTTTAAGGATACTTGGCAGTAAATCTTTTCGATTCGTTGCTGGACATCAATTAGCTTTGAAAAAATTTGGTTTATTTAATAAATGCTCCTCCATGAATTAATATCATGAAAATCAGAAAATAAGCCAGTAAAATGTGTACAACAGGTTATGAACCTTGATGTTTATATTGCAGTAGATATTGTAATATTAATTCCTGTTTAATTTTAACGCATTAATTATGAATAGGCATAAAACTGACTTACTTAATAGATTGGAATTACTAAATTCTGTTTTGTTCCTCCAGTAAAGTTTTAGACTCTGCGTATGCCCCAATTGCTCCTATGATCAACTGCTTCATGATCGTTTCTTTAATGTACAGTTAAAAACGGTTATTCGTTTTCTTAGCTATATTTTGAAAACGAAAATAGTTCTTCCGTATCTAAATGTCTAACTACTAAAGAATAAAAGTATCACATGGAATGCTTAACGAATAGGAAGATGAGATAGGAATAAAAGTAACCTTAACATGTTACCAAAGAATTTCGTTACATGTGACCACAGATAAAAAAATGCTGTGGTGAGGTGTAAAATTTGTTTTTATCCCTCCCTCATGATGAAGAGCTACCATGGAGTCGAAGCCGTAACATTGGGTATTGGAAAATGAGGAATCCGCAAAAAGATAAATTAGATAGCAAAGTAATATCTCCTAAAACAGTAAGAATGAAACAAGGACGTCATACGGTAAAAATGTAATTACATAATCTTACTAAAATGATGAAAATAATACTACAATTTAAATTTATGACGATACTATAATCACACAGTTACCGTTCACTATACAAATATTTTGCTTATAAAAATGCGAGAATAATTAACTACTGTTACCGAAGTTGCGGAATGATTGTTACGTATTGTAGATTGCTATGTTCTGGGAAGAAAGATGGAAGAGAGAAAACGTTTGAAAAGGCTCAGAGAGAGAGAGAGAGAGAGAGAAAGATGGAAAGGGAAGCAGAGATAAAGAGAGGGAGGAGGCGGTGGGTGGTCCGTCCGAGGGAGGATCTGAAATCTCTATTGAAAGGAGAGGTTTACGGGAGAAAGGGGCGCTGGGGGAGGACGGTCCCAAATCCAAAGGGAGAGTGGTATTGAGTTGCTTAATAGGATCAGTTGTTGAACTGTTCGATGTGATTCTATCATTGTCAAGGGAACAGAATTGAGTGGCATTCAGCTGCATTCATCCTGTGAGGCGACGATTCAAAAGCTGGGGAGTGGGGAGGGTTATGAGGGACAGAGGAGATTACAGGCTGAGGATGAGTGGAGTTAGGAAGGCGAAGGAATAGAAGAGGCGAGGAAAGAAAGGATTAAGCTGCGAAGAGTTAACTGTGGAGAAGAGGGTTTGGGTAAGAAATTGAAAGGAAAAATGTTAGTGAGCACTTGCAACCACTTTGTACATGCACACATTGTATGATACTCCTTGAGAAGGCGATTCAGCATCAATTGATGTATTCGCATAGAGATAGCGATAAAGGTAGGTACTTAAATAAACATGAATTTGATACTCAATGAGCAATAGGATGGTAAATATATAGTATTGCTAAAGATACGTAATGCATTCATCATGAAAGAAAATGCACTCGGCATTACGAATGAAATCATTACGATAAGGCATGACTTCGTGGATAGCCATGAAACTGAAGAGATTACACAATTTCGTAATGTTCAGTACTTACCTATGATTCAGATGCTAGGAGTAGTACGTATGATTCGGATGTACGCCATTAGATAGCGATAGCTAGCTATCGTATACGTTCTCCACTAGCTGACAAGTGGCGTACGAATTTTTTTAAAATACACAAATCAGTTTAAAAAAATAAATAAATTTTAAATCACCCTAACGAACTTTCGAATAGATTCTAGTAAGTTTTCTTTGTAAAGTAATTTATTTAGGTTATTTAGCCTGTTTTAGTAGGTTTTTCAACATATGTTGTATGAATTAGCAAGAACTCCTAAGTGAAGGGGTAATCGATAATTTACATAGATATATGGAGACATGCTACAAATTTCCTCACATTTGATGAAAGCTTAGAGTATCGAAAAATTGACTACGTATAAGTTTTTG
>KZ308124.1:1472993-1484119 GCA_000376725.2 Ladona fulva | reverse complement strand
TTTCAATTAAAATTTTTCATAAAATAAATTTATAATGAGACATTTAGGAGTTTAAAGATCTGGACCTAACACCACTCCATTTAGCGAGAAATAGGTATCAGTTGGTATTAGTTACATAGGCAATTACTGTTTGTATAACGTTTTTCAGGATTATTGACTTCAGCTAATGTAAAATTGTATTTTGAAGGAACGAATTTATCGTGATTTACTTGCCTAAGAATGCAAAATTTCGATGGAGAAGGCGAAAAGAAGCGCTAGAAGAGAAATCTTTTTGAGAAAATTCTTTGAGAACAGATCCTACGTTGGAGTCCAATAACCCCTTTAGACTTTACGTGGAAATGGATTTTTACACTACCGCTATTCCCTCTTTGAGAACGAAAAGAATTTCTCCTCATAAGGATACGGAAATTCAGGTAAAGTTGCCGCTCAAAATGTGTTAGTGCATTGACTTCGCTTACATTCGAAGCGAGTTTCCATAAAGCGAAAATTATTACATAAATCGTGTGTTGTGGCAATATTGTATCAGGTTTTTAATCTGTAATTGTTTTCGATCATGGATTAGCCCGTTTTAAGAATTCAGTAAGTCAGTAGTTAATTTATAGAGTTTAGTTAACACATTCCTTCAAAGAATACTGCCACATATACTAGAATAAATAATTGCTATAAAAATTTGCGGATTTGTGATGCTGAAGATAATTTTCCTTCAACCAGGGTTAGTTTTGTTTGAGATATCCTTGACTTTTTCTTCGAGTATTTTATGTTTCTAGAGTCAAATACTAAGAGTTTTACGTGTAGATTTTGATTCATTAAGATTATGACATTAATTTTGAGCAAAATCTATATGACAAATGATTGTCTTAACTCATTAAACTGTTACTTGAAAAAATAAATTTTATCGTAAGTATAGTGGTAGAATACGCAAAAACTCAGATTCTTCCAGTTGGGAAATCTAATTACATGAAGAACTGTATATATAGTATATAGTTGTTTACTGTCTTAATTACATGAATATCGATCTTAATATTTTAATTTTTTTTTCAATTTCAATCAATCTCCATCTCTCAAAGGTCCAAAAATATTCTTTAATGCGTTTCGATACGTATATTTTTTAATTTTCTAAGAACTATTTATAATAATTATACTACATGAATAATTTCTTTTAAGACGTTATTTCCCTAAAAAATAAACGTGTTTGAGTTATTCTTTATTCTATTTTTGTGGCATATTTCATTCTTAGGCGAAAAATCTCGGTGGCTAATGAGATAAATAATGGCAAAAGAAAACGGGAATCGTGATGGTAATGTGAATGAAAATGAGTGTAGACAAGAAAAGGAAAGGGATAGAACAGTTAGGAAAGGGGAAACTTTTGTAAGAGTAAACGGTAGAAGGAATGAATAAAGGAGGCCGATAAATGAGGACCTCGATGCAGAGGGAGAGAAGAAGTTTGTCACATCTTTCGGACGCTCCTGTGCGTGTGTGATGGTGTCTGATGGTCGGATCTTCAGGAGTTTTGAAAGGGCGATTAGAGCGGAGAGGATGCCTCTTTATCCCTTCCCAGAGGTGAGATTGGCCTTTGTCATGGGACTCCTTAGTGCCACGTGGGGTTAGGCATTTTGAAACCCTTCCCTTCCATGACTCAGATTGCAACGGCACCGAGTAGAACTTTCGTTAAGTAAATGATTCGATGGAAGCTCTCAATGTCCATTACTGTAAAAGAATTTTATCCTAATAATTGAGATGTCAATTGTTTGCTACCTTATTCCGGAGAGACACAAAAGTTTCAAAATACTGTTTAATGTGCAAAGCAAAGTTCTCTAGCTGAAAATATTCCACATCATGTTTTCCGGATATGCTAGAATCATGACAGTAGTTCGGTACGAATTTGAGTTAAATCTTTACATCTTTAATAAAATCTTTATTTGAAGAATTTTTTAATGGAACCCGAACAATTTCAATCTCTTAATCTAACCCAATTTAAATTCAATAAAATGGAAAATCTATTACCCTAAATTTGATACTTCCTAATCCTCAACCTAGTTTAACGATAATAATGAAAAATGATATTATTTGGTATGAATTCCTGTTTAACAATTTTCAATATCGATTTGCTATGAAATCCATTGTAGTAAATGTTATCAATACCTTTTTGTACCCGTATTACAAGGCCTAGTTATGATTTCAGAATATAAAAGCAATTATATCTCTAAATGACGAAACAGCTTTGATGCGAGAAAATATTAGATGAGGCTCAATATCTTTTGCGCAATCACTTAAATTTTAATATCTTTCATTGTGTATCCTAGATATATTAGTATGGTTCGCTTTCGTTAAACTGTAAATTATTTAGATATTAAAGAAACATGTCAGCTTAGGAGTGAAGAAATAGTTAGAACTCCTTCAACATTTGATCAACTGGCCAGTGTGTAATCTACCGCATTGATAATATTTGCAACAACTCGACGATAATCTGCTATGGTTAGGTTGTCTAGGTTAACAAAACAGTCTAGCTAGGTTAAAAGAAATAATCGGAAAAGGCCTGTCTGAAATGATCTGAAGCCCTTTCTTCATATACATACTATGTTATTTAAAACAGAAACTCAATGTTAAGCCAGGATTTGTGTGCTCTAGCTCTCCGCTAGAGGGCTGTTGGAGGTAGGTTACATGTGAATTCGAAGAGTAGGAAAAACTTTCTGTGGCCGCGGTAGAAATCAAATTGTGTTTTGCAAATACGCTGCTACGCCAGTGAACGTTTTTATAGTGTAGAGAGACCGCCATTTGTAGGAATACAGTCTTCATCCTAATCTTCTTCAAGACGTCGCGGGTCAGCTGCTTTGATTCAAGTCTAGCGCTCAGTAGACTCCCAGTTATGATATCAATTGGCTTAAATGGAGTCGGCGCGTCGTCCAAGGCGAAAAGAATGGTTAAATAAAACGTTCGGAGCATTTTTCTTCTCCCTTGAATCGAAATCCGGGACGCGCCACTGTTTTCCGACAATTATCTCATCCCTCTTACTTCCTCGTCTCTTTTCCCTCCTCCGTCTGCCTTCCCATGATCCTCTCCTTCACGCATGGCTCTCTCCCGCTCTATCTCGAGCTTTAAACCGGCATTCGAGACCACCGGGGCGTGTTCCATCATTCCGCTATTTTTTTATTCGATCGTTTCTTTTATGCGTCCTCCCTTTTCAGAGTCCAAAATTCGCCATCTTTTTTTATTCGGAAAGGAAACCTTAATTTTGCACTCTGAGCGCCGAGCTAACATTTCATAAAGAAGGGATTGAGGATGGGGCGGAAGAGTAGAAATAAATGGTTAAGTGAAGGAAGAACGCGTGCGCGTGCTCACGAGGGCGTGTATTTACGTAGATTCCGGGCATCGTTCGCTTCGTTCCCAAGCCGTGGCGTTTTTATTTCCCTTTATCCATTTCGGGAAAACGATTGTGGCCGGATTCTTTTTTAAATTTTGGAATTATTTCGAAGTTTTCAAAAATTTCGTCCTCACGCTAGATTGGATTTCCTGAAGTTAGGTTTTGTGCGGAATACGGCGTAGATGGGGATTTTTGGAAAAATTTAATGCCTTCAAACCATATATCTCGGGGGCTTAATTTTCATTGTCCAATCTGTATATTTCATTACTCGTTTCTTTCACGTTGCTTTCCGTCTCCGATATCGCAGAAGGACACAACAGTATGCTCAAGAACTGTGTTTTTCAATGTGGATTTGGAATATTTCAGGGAAATGAATTCGATATTGTATGTATTTCAAAGCGCATCCTTTTAGCAGATTATCATCCTGTCCTGCGTACGAAGCTTATCAATTAAAGGAAAACTTACCAACTGAGATTATAAAAAAGTGATTAAAGTTTAGGTGCTGCACAGGTGTATTGAATTCTACATTTTTAATAATTTTAGTACAGTAGCAGAATAGAGTTTCCGCAGTATGTAATAGTTATTAATTCTACAGTTTAAAATTTCAGTCTTTCCGATTTTATCGGAATTATCGTTCGCTGATTGTGGTGTCTAATGAATAAAACTTAAAAAATAGAGTGATTTTTATCTATAGTTTTTCACAATGATTTATTTTCGGAAGAATCACTCGAAGATTATCAATCCAGATTTTTCTGTCACAATCTCTACGTCTTTAGAGTTTTGATACTCATTAGTCTTCTGTAGAAATGCATTTTTAACCTTTTTAAATTTAAATTGAAGGTATACTGTGAAAGGATGATGGATTTTGTTTTGAAATGACGATTATTTTAACGCTTTACCGCCTTAAATTCATTTTTATCCCTTTCTGTGCCGTAGGTTGCGGACAAGGAAACCGCGGCGATTTTAACGCGTCCCTGAACAAAAACGTAAATATCAAAGGAATTTATCGTAAGAAATGAGAAAAAAAGAAAGACATAAGGAAGACATCAACAAAAAGATCTTGAGAAGTGCATTTTCACACATACAATCTACCCTTGGTACTTTTATACAAATACATTTTGCAAGGTCCAAATGGCCCTAGCAGTCGAGGCAAAATTTATGCGCCAAATCTATCCATAAAAATAAATTCATTTAACGTAAGTGTTCTACCTTTCTGTATGTTGATGTGCCTTAATATTCCCTACTCAACGCCATTTCTTTTGCTTCCTGGTAACTTAACCCACCCATTATTTCACCTAAAACTTTTGTCTGTGTTTTTCCCCTCTGCTTTTTACTTTTATTATACTCCTTACACCGAATACATTCTGTAGCAATCGCTCTCCTCTCAATATTTGACTCACCCATTACCTATGTCGACGTTTCATTACTCCAATGAATAAATTAACTACTGAATAAAAAATAAAAGGCTCTTATTAATGGAACAATTCGAGTTTTTAATAACTTCAGTTTAATGAAAACAAAATCTGACTCCATCCATAGAAAACCCAGAAAACTCCGTCCGCAAATTTTCTTTTCATCGAACTAAATACGAATAAACTATATCAAATATCGCCAGAATTAATTAATCAATTTCAGCAGGTTTCCGTTTTTATTTAAATTAACGAAAGCGATGTTTGTTTGATAACTTAACTTGAAAATATAGCAGTGAATATGACCTAACACTTCGGGTGTGATAGGGTAGTTACTTGGGAGAATTTGCCAAGATAATCATGCATGCTCCCTCGTCATCATCTTGCGAGTCTTTGAAGAGTTTAGTTCTATAGAAGAACGTTCAGCATTTGAAATCTGTCGCATATCTAAAAGATTCCACGCAAGCATCTCTAGGAACGCTCACAAATGTTCGCAACCATTAAAGTGGCAGCCATCTTAGGGATGAATGTAAAGGAAAAGTCTCTTAAGGAACACACTGGAGCAAATTTGAGCCGCCCCTCACCCTTTGGTTCAGCGCCGTGATTCAATGCGACGGTTCGGCCTTCTAACGAACGTGACATTCGAGTTAATTCAACGATACCATCTTAGCTTTAACTTTCAAAAGACATTTCCTTTTCTTCCGAGAAAGTCTATTGAGAGGTGTGGGAGCGGGAGAGGAAAAGAATCGGAGGAAGAGTGGAGGGATTTAGAGGAAGGAGTGGAGAGGAGGATCGATGGACGAGGGAGGGATGGGTTGAACGGGGGATGAGGGGAAAGGGAAGAAATAAATGCAGTATGTGTTTGAAGGAATTAAATAGGCATACTAACGGACTAATAACTTCGTTTTAAAGATATTTCATGGCTGAAGTCCATTTATAGAAAATGGTAAAATGATAATTTTCATTTTCATAAGTGATTTTTCTTTTTAATCAATCATAATGTCATAATCAATAATTGGGCGAATTTCAGTCTAAGGAGATCACTTTTACCATTCATTCTTTGTAAACACATTCAAACAATCATACTATAACCTGGTTTCGAACCCGTGGCTTCAGTGTTACAAGCAATCTATCTACTGTGTATTTAACTTTAATTAAAGTACTCAAAATTAATAGAATAGAATTAATAGATTAATTTAATAGAACTCAAAACCTAAGTTATTTCAGTATAAAGATAGTATGACGAGAAACTTGGTTTTAATTCAGATCTGATGCATCGTAGTTATGTAAAAGTATTAAAATATTTTTATGTAGATTTTGAGATTTAAAACAAGTTAAGTTTATTAAGTTTAACGTAAAAATTAAATAGTAATGAACTCTTTTTTTTCAATAGGTAGTGGTTCATGTGGATGGATTGATCTTTATCTTATAATAAACCAAATTTGCATAATTTCTTGGGATAGAGTTTCACAATAAAGGGAAACGGAGGTTATCATGGAGACCATGGAAGATTTGTCAGGGATTAACTTGGTCAGGTGAAAAATGTTGGAAGTTAATAGAACGCAGGAATTAAATTAAAACGATTCGTTTTGAAAAGGTGATTCATTTGTATTTTTCCGACTTTGTAGTTGTTAATGTTAGGTTATGATACCATTCCTATGCTATCGTTGAAATCTAATATTTTCATTCCAAAGTATTGGTATGCTAATATTTCATTTCATTTCATTGCACCAAAGTAGATATAGAACATATTTTTATATGCCAGAACTAAGCATTCCAGAATTTATTATTTTTTCGCAAAGATGCATACTTGAGAGAAAGAGGTAAGAGAAATTGATTTATGTTGTATGCACCCCCTGTCACACGCCGGAATGCGGTTCGAAGCTACAAATGTAGATTATATACCGCACACTCGTGCAGTAGGTGATTATAAAATGGTTTAGGATGGTGAAGAAAGACAGGAAGGGAGGAAGAACCTATTCAGAATGCAAGGGGAATGACACTTGAAAATCAAGAAGGAAGAAGGAAAGTTTGACCGGGTAAAAGAAGGAATAGGTGTAAGGAAGGGAGAGAATTGAAGGAGAGGTAGTTGAGGAAAGAGAAGGCTCAAAGGAGGAAAGCGGTGATGGTTGTTGGGTGGTAGGAATGGGGTGGGTATTGGGGTGGGGATGACAGATGGGGAGAATGGGTAAAGGGGGTGATTGGTGGTTGGCGAATGTTTGAAAGCCTGCAATCAGTCGCTCATTGTCGGGAGCATCCCTCTAAACAATTGGAAGGGAGGAGTGGGGGAAGATGGTGGGGATTTGGGAGAAGGGGAAGAGCCTCTCTTTGGTCAGAGACTTGCATATTTGGCCGGCGTTAAGTGTTGAAGGATATTTTGATAAAGCGAGGAATCCGTGTTCCATTTAGCCTTTCTTCCGTTTATAGGCTCTGAAACAAGGAGTGAGTTCGAAAGGAGTTTCGATCTGTTTATGAAAATTTGTAAGTCGATAATAGCTGAGCTCTGAACCGAAACTTGAATTATTTCTTCTCGCGATCTTGGAGTAAAATGAAATGCTATTTAGGAAATATAATTCGAGCAGAAAAATCAGCAATAATAATTATGTATTTGCTCGTTAATATACTAATACACAGAACTGAATATCTCGTACATGTTTTACTTATTTAACGTGGCTTTTTTCAAATCAACCTTCAGTTGCAAAGATTTTCCTCCACACTCTACTTTTTATTTTTAACTGATCACTGTAAACATAATAACGAAATACGAGTAATAAATAAACGGGTAATAAATGGACTCTCCATTGAAGAGGTAATTTATTTATCTATCTACCTAAAAGAAGATGATTCGTCCACTATATTTTGATAATTGGATGTGAAACCTGGACCCTAAAGACATAGAACAGTGAAAAACGGGATTGTTTGTGGCGTTAAATAGAATACGTAAGTTATAGTAATAGTAATACAACTAAACGAATGAAAGAGCGCTTTAGGTGCCATAAGAAGATGAGAATGAAGAGATGGATGAGAAGTAAGAATTTAGATTGAGGAAGCCAGATGAAATGGGTGAGTCGAATATATAGGTCGTATGGATAACATAAATAAGAATGAATCGATGTAATGAAAAAGACTGAGGGAGATGCGAAAACCAAAGTATCTGAACAATATAAGGAGTTAGTTATGAAGAAGAAGAGAAAAGGAAGTTAAGAAGGGAATTTTAGTTCACTTATACCTATTTAGTGGAAGATGACTCATCTACAGATTTTCCACATTAAATCTGCGTTTAATCTCCAAAATACAATTTTTTTCATTCGACGATTAACCGCTGTATCTTACACCATGTATCCTAACTGAAACGTCAGATCGCTCTTTTCCAAACATTCCAAAGTATCTTCTCATATCGGCGCCAAATATTGATTGGGATCGTCGTACATAAAAATGAACATGTCAAGATTTTATGGCAGTTTTACTGGGCATACACANTCATATCTGTATACTATTTTTTTAGATACCCTTGGCATTTCGATTATATTCTTATTATCACACATTCGCTTTGAGATATGGGCACCTTTGCGTTCTGTTGAGAATGAGAATCTGAACTGTGGACTATACTTGCTATAAATTTAATTTCATAATTTATTAAAAGTTCTGATTTAATGAAAAAGATATTTTTCTCTCTGGTTTGATAGTATTTCATTCTTGCTTGCATAAAGTTTTGTTTGTATAATGTTAATGTTTGCATACACTTAGAAAGACGGTACGAAATAAGTCATTGTATTAGTCAGTTGATTATATGCAGTTTCAAAATCCATCGATGTATTTTTCTTTAATTCCTGTACTATAGGAGTATGTAAAAAATATTCCTGTTACTATAGCAGTATGTAAAAAATATTCATGAAGAAAGTTGATTAAACATCAGGTTGGGATTTCATTTCAGTGCTTTGAATTTTTTTTCTGAGAAAAGCTTTGGTTTCTGTAAATCATTACCAGACGTCATCGGCTCTTGTTATGTCCTAATTGGTCGCGTCCATGGCGCTGAAAATCACGCGGTTGTATTCCCATCGTCTGCTTCTCAGTACCGAGTCACGGACTCATTCACCTTGGGCGAAAAAAGCCGTGCTCGAGCCAGGTCAACACATCCTTCCCTGGGCTTAATCGCGGCTCTATTCACCAGATCCTGTTAATTGAAAAGTATTCACGGAAGCCAAAGGGAGGCGTCATTTTTCAATCCTCCATTTATCTGCTGCGCGTGCGGTGACTTCTTTTAAGGGAGAGCGATATCGGAACCAACCAAAGGGATTGGATGGTGGTGAGGAAATGGATGGAAAAAGGGGGACGAAGGATGGGAATGAAAAATTGATGCTTAGGGAGAAGACGTTGGTACAGAATAAATAATCATGTTTTGCCTTATAATACTTCAATTTATGCGTTGAAGTATAAGGAAACGATTTCAATCTAAAATTATTTGCAATTAATCTCATTTTAAATAGATAAATGTATGCATGCATGAGGTTATATAGTTTTAGCTTTTTAGTTAGGGCAAATTGAATTTTAAACTGTGTAATGATGTCAAATGGAAGGGCGATAATTCTTTTCCATAGATCGTCAAAGCAACGGAAACAAAATGTTAATCGGTGTATTGGCGTCACTTCACATTTAATTGCTGCACGCATGAATTGATTTAAAGGAAATGAAAATATTGCCTTACTAACTTCTGCTCATATCCAGCATATGGCAGAGTGTGTTTGGCAATGGCAACAAAAATGGTTGCTGGATATCAGCACAACTTTTATTCGATTGAGACCAAATTTTAGATGATAAAAATCAGTTTTTCTGGCTATAACCTGCGGTTACGTTTCCATAATTTCCATAATTAACTATGATACTAATTAGTTTTATTTTTAAATTTATCGGGATAAGTTATTTTGTGATATCTGTAATTTTTCATGATAATCCATTTTTTTATAATTTCAATTTCCCTTTTTTCTCCTTTCCGTGTATTAATCAATCCGAGATGTCGCAGTATTGAGGGGAATATCTTCTGGATATAATGTTTAGGGAACTGTAACTAAATGTGGAATTTAAGGTACAGATATTCAGGAATCATATCATTGCCATTGAAGATGAAATGATTGAGGGATCTGTCTTCAGTGAGGTATTAAGAGTACGGAATTGAATACTCCCGCGGATGGAGGAAATATGAGAGAAATAATTGGAAGGATAAATCAATAACCAGCCTAATTGCGAAATTAGCAGAATATTTCCAACTTTCAATCACAAAGATGTTATTATTCCCTCTTGAAGTAAAGAATTTGATAAGAATTTTAGAATAAATTAATGTGGAAAAGAGTAGAGGAAAAAATGTGCAAATGTGGGAGAGAAAAGCGTTAGCTAGTAGAAAGGAAAAAGGACAGCAAAGAGTGCAAGGGTCGCGTATCTTCCGAGTATTCCATCTCTCGGTTTCAGCATCTGGCGATAGAGTGAGCCACTGCATAAAGCCATTGAGAAGGCCTCCAGTGAAGAAGACGGTGAGGTGTGAAAAAGAGTAAGGATGCGCGTAAATCGTCTAAGATTAATTAATTAATTACGGCGGCCGCCAATGCGTGGCTTTTTGAAAGAGGCGTAATAAGGCCTTCAGAGGAAATCGCAGCCGGCGCGTCCGTGCAGAAAGAGAAGCTAACAGATGCGGTGCGGCGGGCAACACCTCGCCCTCTCAAAACACCTTTTGAGAGAGCGTCCTTTTGAGGTTAACAGTCATCCATCCTTGAAAAACCATCCACTTGTCATTTGTACGTAAAATTCTCCTTTAACTCCAGCCTTCTATCGCTCTTTTTATTCACATTCCTTTAAATATCTGTCAAAAGATCCTTTGAATCTCCCCTTCTGATTCGAAGCCCCATTTCATCCCTTCAACATCTTTTTATTCTAAATCTCATCTATTTGCCCCCTCTACATTCGACTCCCTCGATTCTATTTCTATCTTTGGCTTCCTTTTCATGTTTTTACTTTTAGTCGCTTGTAATGTATCTAACATCGCTCGGTTAAGAAAGGAATACAAACTTCTACCCTTACCACAGATGTCGTTGATTTTTATTTAGCAAACTAGGTTTTAACGCATCGCGTAATAATCAGGCAAAATTTTTTTTATGGACTTCAGAAATATTAGTGTAATATAAGTATTTTTTATAAGTATACGAAAAAAGCAAATAGAAGCAACACAGTAAATATTTATAGTCTATCCTCTTGCGATGACTGTAGATACTCGTACTTTTTGCATCGATACTGATAAAAAATGTCGAGATTAAAACCAAATTTTACTTTATATTTTTAATTTTAAGTTTAAAGTTATTATTATGTAA
>KZ308124.1:1367484-1472581 GCA_000376725.2 Ladona fulva | reverse complement strand
TTTTTTTCCGAAATTACTCTAAAATATTAAACACCCGTTAAGGCGGATGGGAATGCTTGTTAATACCAAAAGATATACATCTTCTCTGGATGAGTAGTATTTATTCTGTTTGTTGAAGGCCTTTGGTGGTTCTTGCCCTATAATCAATGGAAATGTTTCATTAGCAAAGTGGCCAAGTGTTGAAGCAAGGTATAAAGAAACAAAACTTGAAACCTTTTTTGCATTACCGTAAAATGTGTGTGAAATATTTTAGCTCATACTAGATACTTGTACTTAGGTATGAATGAGGTTATCATTGCTGTTCTCGTGATAATTCCAGAAATTCTTTAACTAGCAAAACTAATTACAGTTTTTTGCGGAAGTTGTTGCTATAAATTTTAGCAGACATCATTCATAATTTAAATATCAGTAGAAATAGACAGGAAATCTTACTAGGTGCATTAGTTGCCGTAATAGTAATTCTAACCATATTTAATTTGATAGTAGGCATTTACGCTAGGTTGAACGAGGATAAAATGGCTTAAGTTTAAGTTCACTTTGTAGGTATTTTAGGTACGATAACATTTCATGTTTCATCAAATATCTTCATTTTAGTCATTGTGCCATCACTAGTAATTAAAAAAAAAATTTCGTTTTACATCACATCTTATTTTACGTACATCTCCTTACTATCTTACCAATATTAATTTTTAAATCTTCATTCTTTCTCTTTTACTCTGTCGTTTCCTTTCAGTTCGATATCTTGCGAAATTTTTTCATAAATAAAATATATTTTTTTTAACCAAGAAAATTGCGATTTACTTATTGATAAACTCAACCCTGCTCGGCTCGATTTTCTTTAAAAATGCTATTATTGTCAATTATTTTCGCATTCACTTTTACTCGGACGTTCTCAGTCGTAAGATACTTTAGATGCGCTTCT
Source organism: Ladona fulva (assembly GCA_000376725.2). Lineage (NCBI taxonomy): Eukaryota > Metazoa > Arthropoda > Insecta > Odonata > Libellulidae > Ladona > Ladona fulva. The sequence goes on along the minus strand of KZ308124.1, from coordinate 1,471,659 downwards.
TCCATTTTCAGAGGGTACAAATATGATTTTCACATTTGTGGCGTTGTAGGCAGCGCTATATAAATAGCTCGGAACCTAAGAGGGGAAAAATACTTTGAGAGTGAGGACGGAAGGTGTACCTAGAAGATTTTTTAATTGGGGGTCGAAGTTATATAAGGCACCTTTGTCACCTCCCACACGAAGGCATCCCTTTTTGAGGGATTTTCCCGCTTTGCTCTTTCTCCAGCATTCTCTTGCTTTTCGTCTCTTTACTTTCTTGGTTCCAAATGATGATAGTGCAGTACGCTTGAAGTAATTCAAAAGAAAGTTGCTGTACCCTTCGTCTACAAGTTGGATAAGTAAACTCAGCATAAGTACATTTTCCTTTATAAAAACTAGGTTCTTACCCAGCACATAAGCTTATTGTTTGTTTGATCTCAATGAAATGTCCGAATTAATTTCGACGCTTCTACGTAGTATAATACAACGTTCCTTTTGAGATTATTTGAAGTTTCAGCGTAAATTTATCGAATAAAATCTACGAAAGTATTTCGATCGTTTATAATTAGAATTTTAATTGCGCAATCTATGATAACGCATTTTTTGTATTTTTGACACTTTAATCTTAAATTAATATTGGCTTTGAATCTATAAATCAATCATCTTTCTCTATTCGTTGCACAAAACTTATTCTAGTGCATTTCTAAAGTATGATTTTTTTATATAAATAAATTTCTAACTCACTCAATGGTATCAATTTACTTTACATGTTGAAAATTTGTTTTATCTTGAAACGGGGCTTTTGAATACTAATGATGTGGTTTTCAGTATTTTTGGAGAGTAAAATCAAAGTTTTAGAAACGTTTCGTATCAAAATCTGACTGTATGGGTTTTCAAAAAAACTCTCGTTTCAAAAAGCACATATTGTTTCTCCTTGTTTTCTTTTCGATTACAATTGAATAAATTTCGAATATATATTGGTGCGATGAAGTATTAACCGAGCAGCTATCATTAAGAGAGTTTAGAAATGGAACAAGTTTATTTCCTCTTGGGAATATTCTTTATTTATTATAAGTATTTTTACATACATCAGATCGGAATAGATAAAGATTTCCCCGGTTTTATATTTAATATTTTAATTAACCCTTCAGTGAAGATTTTATGGCTTCGCAGCTTAGTCTTGTGTCATCCATTTCCTTATTCAGTAACTATATTATCTGTTTTCTCTCCAAATTCCACATTACCGGTCTTTTTAAATGGGTTGGATTTAAATCAGTGAGAAACTTTTCATCGCGTAGTTTTGGATTCTTTTCTCTTTTTGATGATGAATTGCGGCGTACAATTCGAGTGAGCTTCTTCAAATTATATTTTTGTGACTGATGCCGAATAAAAATTGGATAGAAATTTCTTAAAAGTCTCTTTTTCTCTTAAGGCAAGAGCTACATCCAGTGGTAATAGTTGTGCCTACTGGGTCTTATCTTTTCCAGTTCTTTCGTTGCATCCGGCTACTTACAGCTTGTTTGATTGGTTGAAACTGATAGCATTGTTGCACTAACACGGTAAATAATACCTTTCGCTGAGTCCAGACACTGGTTTTCTCCAGCTGAGGTTGAAATGCTAACAGGAGCGAGCTCTATCTTTTGTTAGGTACTGTCGAAAGTGTTTGCATGGCTAGAGATAAAACTTGAAAGATCCCACTTCTTTAAAACTCCTACATTTTCCGTTGAATATCACATTGTAGAAACCGAATAATTTTCAAAAGGTTGCAAATTCATTCTGAAAATTCCTTAATAATTGAGTATTCTAAGTAACGAAACGTGTATAATTGTGTATTAGGTGTAAAGCTAAGTTAAGGTAGAGGTAATGCTTAGCAATCGAGCTGTTATACAAAATAAAGGCATAATGGAGGTATAAAAGCATTGAATTACTTACAATTTTAAAAATTTATTTGTCAAAGATTGCAAATACCTCAAACTCGTATTTAAATTTTCCAATGGAGATATAACTCTTAGCAATATCATCTACTTCCCCAAGGGTGTGTGATATTACTAGGGGTTGATTCGAGTTCCGAAGTCGATTGGAGATGGATGAAAAAATGTTAATTAAAATTTGTTAAATTAGTATTTGGGAAAGAAAAACAAATTATTACAAGTAAGCAACATAGAGTTGAGAGAGCCTGATTTCTCAGGGAACTGTAGGGAGATAATGAGCGTCTCCTAGTTAACCGATTGTCGCTTTAATTTACTCAACTTTGATTGGTTTCCATCCCCAAAATAAATAATTAATGTTAAATAATTATCAAATCCAGCCCCAAATTACGTATTTTTTCTTGCTTCTCCTTTTCAGCCGAAAAGATAAAATTAATAAACCACAGCCTCTCTAACGATTCGCGGAAAAAACGACCGGAAGTGGTTCTCTATCATGGCGATTATTTCCTTGAAAAGGTTTTTCGTTTCCTTTCGGAGCTCGTGAACGTTGTTAACTATAGTGACTAAATCAACTATCTTGTCTAAGATAACTGCACTCACAAATTTTTCGCATTATCCATTGCATAACTATAATTGGGGATATCTTTTCCTTGACCTGATTTTGAGATGAGATTTTGGATATTGATTTAGATATTACTTCTCAATCGCAATTAGTTCTTTATATCTCGCACTGATATGTGATATAGAGTTATATTTACTTTAGAGCCGTATAAATATTACATATACTATAACTAGGAGGAAAAATGTAGGCGCATTCAGTGGAAACGTCTCTCCTTGTGAGAACTGCGTTTCACATCCCTCGCATTCCGAAACTTGGTCCCGAAACGCTACTTTTATAACAGGGCATTATCCCCTCGCCGTGTCAAAAGATCCGCACCGAAAGCATTCGATTTTAACTGCGTCGCTTACACACAAACGTGTTGTTAGTCTCACAAGGGATCCATTCTCTCCATCTATCTCATTTCCTCGCTCTTTCCTCTCAACCATATCTGCCTCTACTCGGTGACTATTCACCCGGCCGCAGATATAACCTTCTCCACACAATGCGACTCGAGATAAGCTCTCACAAAGGCGAAAAGGGGGTTGTGGAGGGGTTGGGAGAAGGGAGGATGGTTGTTTTGGCTCGAGTAAGGGGAGTGAGGGTTCGATAGGGTGTTTGCTAAGGAGTAAAGGCTATGCGGGGGGCGTGGGAGAAAGGTTAGGGATTCAAAATGGAGAGAGGTGAGAATGCGGGAAGAAGAGGAAGAGGTGAGAAAACAAAGTGGAGAGATAAGAGGGATTAAGGAGTGAATAGGTGAGGGTGGAATACAATGAGGAGGAATTGTTGAGGGTTCTCGGAGAAATTATGAGATAGTGGAGCGACTATTAGTCGACCTTATAAATTTAGAGATATTTTAATCATAACCTAGAGTTATTAAGTTGTGAGATTGCTTACCGTAATTCAAATTAGGGAAATTCCATTCCACTGTCAAGAAAAATTTCCCTCGAGCATTATAATCGCGTACAGTTTTAAAAATTAGTAATATCAGTAAAATTCATTAGTTAATGCGTCGTATCTTGGAGTGACTAATTATTTTTCCTTTTAGGCAAGGATCTAAGGTAAGATGAGAGATATTACGTTCCGTCCTTTTTAGAGTAAGGATACTTGAAAATACCACGTTGGAATACTACGCTCTCCACACTCATTTGGAATCATCAGAAAGTTCTGGTGCATACCTAAATACTGGCAATCGTCATGAAAGGCTTTATTACCGTTTTATTAATATTGTATATTTTTTTTTAATGATGTAAAGGTAAATGCCATGAATAACTTGCAAATGTATAGCGATTTTATTTTATGAATAATATTAAATTTATTGTCATGAGGTTTGTTAGTTCCTTTTTAAATACCAGTATTTAAAATTAATGTGAAAATAATTTTTATATTACGGAGGACTTCATGTACATTTACATACATACCCTACGAGCTGCCTTTCAACGTGTTGCAGGGGTAACCTGTAAATCAAAGGAGGTACTTCAAGTAGTGTCTATTGGATGAGCGTCAGTGAAACCAGGGGATTCCACTGTGAAGTTAGGCAAGAGGCTTAATCAACTCTCATAACATTTAGTCGAACAATAATATTTAAAGTAATATGTTTGTTTTTTGAAGCATGAGCTCCTTTGTTTTAGATGTTTTCTTTTTGAATAACAATAAATGCAAGAATGTTTTCAGCACCTTTTCTGTGCTCCTCAAGGAAAGTGATCATAGCTACTGCTCATTCGATCTCATTATAAGGAAACGGAATACATGTAATCCTTGATTTTTCAAAACTAGGTTCTACTTATCGTTCTTCATTTCGCCAGTGCCATGCATTCTGAACTGAAATACTAAATCGTCCTGCATACAGTTACTTCTGATTGAAAATTTCTCCATTAATCATTCCTTTGTGGGGAATGGATCGTAACTTTCGGGAATCTATTCTGGAAGAAAGAAAAATTTATGGATATGAACGTTATCAAAATATCCATTTAAGTTTTGTTTGCGGACCGAATTCCGCTAGGAGTCTATTTTCCGATATCTTTTTCGCAGTTCATTTATCTGCATCGGGGTCTTCCGTCCTTCCATCGGACGCCTTATCTGCAGGCGAAAGCTCCTTGCAATGTTTCCCCAAGTTGTATTTTCTGCCGTGGAATGCGTCTCGGGCGCAAACCATTTTATTTCGGCCGTTATTTTTCCCTTCGAACCTCTTCCCGGCGATGCCCTCATTGATTGAGAGGCGGAAGTGTGTGGAAGAGCTGAAGAGGGCCTTCTCATGGACAACCGAATGAGCTACACACTCCCATTTCCTCTTTTCACATTCTAGAAGATGGCAATCCATCCTATCCTTGCTCTTATGCTGCCCCTTTTCAGGATTTGCTCCCATGCCCTTTTCATTTTCCTTCGTTTCCCACTGTTTATTTTCCCTTTTCACTCGATCCTATTTCTTCGTTTGACCTTTACCTTTTTTCGCTACGAGGTTTTGAATTACCCTTCTTCCTTTTCTGGAATTGATTGTGGATTGTCCGCATGAAAATGAGCTAGTGAAGTGGGTTTTATTTGTTTTTTATTCACAAGTATACGTACATGTTACTTGTGAGAAATAGGAAGGGGATCTTACAATTTACAGAATGATCTAGTGAGGTAAAAAACGTAAGAATGTAATAAAGGAATGTAGATTGTAGAAGGTAAGAAGATTGCTGTATAGATGCACAATGCGTACTGCGTAAATGCGTAATGAAGTTAGTAAGTAGGAAATAAATGAGCTAATATTGTTCAAAATGTGTTTCTTCTCTCTAAAATTGCGAAACATCATCATTCGTCAGTCGATTGGCTTTCAAAAGTTCACTTCCGTCATTTGTAAGTACGGTTAATTTTAGGTTTCCTTTCGAGATATAATGGTTTCCGATTGAGAAGTATTTTTTGTTCTATCCTTTTGGGCATTCCGGAGACTATTTCGATTTCATCCTCTTAGGGCGAAATTTTTCTGAAGATTTTTCCTTTGTTGAAAAATTGTCATATTCGACCATTGAAACTTTACCATCAATTTTCAGTTTAAGTATTTAGCTATCAGTATTATTACGAATCAAATAAAATTTTACCAGAGCTTACCTGATTATTGTTGTTAACTTTATTCTAGTAAATCGTTCGCTCTCTAGCACTGAAACCATGTAGTTGAAACCATTTTGAAACTGCCCATGTCTATGTGAGTACCCTGAAAGCCCCCTTTCGGCGTGTGGCAGGGGGTGCATGCACAATGACTCTAATTCCTTAATCGATTATTTTCGCGTATCGTTCGCGGAAAAAATGAGTTCTTGTATCTATTGGTTCTGGCATCTATGAAACTGAAACCCTTTTGTCATACCTGAAAGGAATTTGAAGCACATTATATCTTTATCTTAAGAAATGCGTTAAGCTATGTGTAATGTTAGATTAAGTGTTGAAAGTAATAAATAAAGACTTATGTTATTGTTTAATCAACCAGTAAACCTATTTAGTTATGCATATGGTTTCTTGTGATATTACATTTTGCGTTGCCATAAACGTCTTTGAACTAAACGTATTATTATCGTTTTAATGGGAAGGATGCATATAGTTTATTTCAATTAGTTATTAGGTCGGTGTCTGAAAGGATTCCATCGTTTCTGTTCATTCTTTTACATCTTCATATTCCTCTTTTCTTTCAACGTGTGCCATCTTTTATTCCTTATTTGCATCTCTTCGCCCTCCCTTTTCTCCTCTTCTTTCCTTTTCCTTTCCGATGTAATCTTTCCGTGGAATCTCCGCCATTCTCATCTTTTACAATAACGTTGCGGTTCTTTGACCATTCAATTTATGGATCCATTTCCGACCTTTACGTATCTATTTTGGGATTTATGATCGACACAGCGATATTCCATTCCGCGAATTCTATTCAGGGGGGAAAATATATCACTTATAGAATGGAAATGCTTGGCATTCGTTTGATTTTATGGCGGTTGAATACCGAAGGTATTGACATAGATTCGGAGTTCACAATTATCACTTTCAAGAATAAAATCACAAAAGAAGTTTTAAACGATGCTACTATGACAGACAAAGCAATCAAGAAAGCTGAAAATGCGGTTGTAGCATTTTATATAGATCTAAAAAGAGTACGAATTAAATGCCAGTCTCTTTAATTCGTAAGAAATAGGAGTATAGTGTAAGAGGAGGCGAATGTATCCTATGAAGAGAGGTTTTCTGCACAAATTGTTCTCTAGGGAAGATGTTTTAAACCAGTGTGTTGCAAGGAAGATGTTGGTACGACATTTAACTTCCGGTAATTCCTAATGTTTTCACCGCAACATCATAATCTCAATTTCAATTATTAGACATATCAGTTCTTAGCAGTTCAGTTTGTCGCAGTACTCAGGTTAATCTGCAGGGTTTCCTCTAAGAAGGGAGCCTGAACTGTCCCTTTACATACTTTTAAGTTCCACCCAATTATTATTTTAAGCACTCACTACCCTCTATATTCTTTAAATAATTTCAGAAATAATATTTCGTAAATCTCTTTGGAATAGGGAATATATTATTAAATATTTGAACACTTATATTTCGATTTAAAAAGCTAAAAATCTTGCTTTTCCAATTAAAATACCTTCATGTTGAGCACCGTAATCTATGCTGATGTAGAGAACTTTCGAGACTAGACGTCCTTATTCAGGTGGAGCATTTTATCTTTAGTATTCCGTGTTGCTGTACGATATGGACCACAATTATTTCTTTTAGAGAGTCGGGAGAGGAAAAGAAGGGATAGATATTTCACGATGATCGTATTTCTAAACCGCTGTTAAGGCTATATAGCTGCTATTATGTGAAGCTTTCGTAACGTTCTCGTAATATAGCGTGGGAATATTTTGTGATACCTAATTTCCCATCAAACGAAAATCCGTAAAACGAAAATGAATATGGTGACATAGTTAAAATTGGAATATTTGTTAGTTTTATTTTAAGTATGCAGTCTTAGTAAGGTAAACTGGGGTTAGCTCACCAATAATTTGATTATAATGTAACCATTTAATGGAGAAGCTTACTTCACGCAGGCTTTTTCCATACATTCACTCAATCGATAATCAAAAGCGGAAAGTATCCAGCTTTCCAGCAGCTAATATTTTTTCGCGCTTTGACCAACTAGAAATCTGGTCACCGTAATAATTTTAATCTGAATCCATACAATACTCGTACACTCAGAGACCACACGGAAAGTAATTCTTAATTTTGACTGCAAAGTCGAACCAAAGGTGACGTGAGTTTGAAATAGTACGTACATTTTCCATTGAAGAAATGAAGTTGAGATTCTTTACTATTAGAGAATCGGTTTATTGATGAATCTCTTCTGAACATCATTTCTTAGAATGTTATCCATCCTATGTGTAATGAATATGAAGTATTTCGTAATATTTGTATGAATATGTACTAGGACGTATAATGTACGGCTGTATAGCTTTGGCTTCAGCCGATGCTCAAACACAGTCCCGGTGAGTGATCTCTTCTATTAGCAAAATTATCGATCTTTTCGGTTCGATGCCGGTTTAGAGCATTGAGGTTGATTCAGTTTAACAGATTAGTGTTAATTCCGTTTCCTCCAAAATAGTTAGTTTTCGATTCTATGTATAGTTCTATGGCGTTACATATTCAATGGACCTTACGCATATGCTTAAATAGGTTTCCATAGCTTTGGGGAAGGCGTTGGATTGGAGTGTTCCATTACGGCAATTACGTGGAGGTAAAGTAGGCCTCGCTAATATATCCCTTGCCTTACGCCCTCGCGGTTTGCACAGCGTCTATGTTTATGTCAACAGGTCACGATCAACTTATCAATCTCTGTGGAACATTTATCAGTCACTACTACCACCGAAATATTTTTAAACGCTGAATGATTTCACTCCTTTCAAATATTTAGCTTAATTGTAAACGTGTGCATTACATTGACGAGTTCCTTAGCTTTGATTAAATGTCAAATAATAATAATAATGGTCTCATCTTTATTTTAGTGTAGCTTATGGCACACTTAAGCCAATTTTACCATATTGAGAGCACTTTCACAAATAATCCTTTTTCAGCGCGTTGAAACCTATCATTTAATAACTTAGATTTGAACCTGAAATCTCTACCTGATATGACTGGATTATAAATCATTCCTGTTTCTCTAAATCCCAAATTTTATCGATCTGACTCCTTTGGAAGTAGCTTAAGAGCTTTAGAAGTGTGTAGCATCGCGGAATATGTTGCCTACCATTGCCGAATTAAGTAACGCCGAGATAAGCCGCTTGTATATAAAAGATCGATCCAAGAGAATCTAACCAAAGGAAAGACCATTTCCCTCGGATTGATCTCACATGCAAGTGAGTAAGTAGACTTGCAAGTTTTATGCAGATATGGGATGGGCTACTACATACCTCCGCTATACATTATTGCAATATTTGTAAGAGTTAAGGTATTCAGAAGTTAAATTTCGTATGCAGTCACCTTTATTGTTGAGTAACTCGCGTGAAGGTAGGTTCAGTGAGTTCACTGTTTTATAAATACAAATGTTTCGTCAAGGCATCGAAGGAAGATTTTTGGTAGGGAGGGTGGGAATGTACGTGATTCTGCGGATTGGAATCTTTAGAAGAATATGCCAATCTTATGAGGGTATACCTATGGTAATATATAATAAAATATATGTAATAAGTATACTTAAAATCTTTTAGATAGTATTAGGTACACATGAAGTAGCTGACTGGGGAGTCCAGTGTTTTTTGTCATACCCTATAAGGCGGTTCGAGTTGTATTAATGTAAANCAGCTTGGCCACCGAAGGGTCCAAGAAATGCGGGGGTGCGGCGAAGTGGGGCAGATGGGGGCGAAGGTGTGACAGTAGGCCCTTTTCGGCGAAGAGGGAAGAGGTGAATGGGTGAAGGGGTGGGGGTGGAGGGGGTGGAGGAGGTGCTAGCAGAGGACCTAAGAGGTGTGGGAGGGAAAAGGGGTGGGGGTGATGAGGGTGAAGAGGGTGGGGGTGGTGGGGCATTGGGTGGTGAGGATGGAATTTGGGCGCAGCTGAAGACGATTCCTTTGTCTTCATCAGAAGGGACTTGGGCTTCCGTCTTGGGCGGTACTTGTAGTCGGGATGCTCCTTCATGTGAAGTGCTCTGGAAATAAATAACTTGGTTAAGGTCGTTGAGATTTTTATTAAAGAGGCCATTTAGTGGGATTCTAAGTGCATAATAATTTGTGGAAAAATCAGAAAGAAAGGGATAAGTAAGGTATTGCAGGAATAGTCGCGCGGCTAGGAATATTTCTTGAGGAGAAACGGATATGAAAGAGGTTTTTAAAAGTTCCACTATAATATTTTACCCTACTTATGACCCTCGTATCTTGTTTTATCTCTAGGAGAAATCAGATGTGACATTATATTTAATGCTATCTGACTAGTAAATCTAATAAGTTAGATTTTTTTATTTACAATTTGCATGAGCTTAAGACGAGCGGTAAACTTTTTCAATAGCACCGTTTTTAATGAAATTGTAAGCAAAATAAAAGAGCTCACTGAAGTTAAGTTATAATAGCTGACCTTGCTCTTAGTGTTTTCGTAGTTCGTATGAACTAGTATGAGCGTCTTAATTGGTAATTTTTTTATAAGAAAACATTAATGTCCTTCACTCTTTTTTGGTTCTGCTGTAAGCTGTATGTTTGCGGCTGTATTTTGGTTTAAATTTGAGTGCAGATTTCATTTATTAAATAACATATTTTTTTATTTTTTACTATAAAAAATTTATTCATAAATTCGTTACAACTCAAACATAATTCAACCCTAAAATAAACCAACCGATATCATTCTATTATTTCAATTCACATCACTTCTTGAAACGGCTTCTCTTCAAAAGGCCAAATTAGTCAAACACACTCAACACTGGACGAAATGATAAACGTAACAACTATTGCACATGTTCTTTTCTTTATAACATAACATCGAGATAAATAACAGTATACACACACTTTGGCGTCGTCTTTGTGACTTAACTCATCCCGTAAGGTCATTCTGTCTCTGTAATTCATTTTCCTGGACGGGCAATCATTCTTTTCAACCGTATACGACAGTAGACATTGAAGTAATATCGTTTATGTACATTTAAAAACACACTCGCACTAACTGGAGCATTGACATTGATAGGATCCATTTATCACAATTCAGTTTAACCCGTTGTATCACTCTCCATTAGCATTTTAGAGAATGCTTCTCCGTAGTTATCTTCCAATAACCTTTAGACACAAGGTTAGTAAACGTTAGTCTCTCTTTGGAAAGGAATGAACGAGATTTGTTCGTGTGTTTAGCTATTCACACTGCTAAGATGAGTTAATAGACTGGAATATATCCGATGTCAGTAATAGTGACTACGATATGTGCCGCACTATCTTCACGAATTCTTTTTCAGTTTTTCTCACACATCCTCCTTGTCGTTGGTTTTTGGTAACTTTGATTCACAGGATGCTTACGAAGTATAAGATTGATTTTACTGGAGCTAGGTGATTTACTCATAGTGTTCAGTCAAGATTGGATTCAGTAACATTATTGTTTATTCATAGTACATTTTATAATTATAGGAAAAGAGGTTTGTCGGATGAAAATCTGATAAATAGGTATCGTATTCAGAAAAGGAAATTCTTTTGTAGTGCATATGTACCCTGGACGGATGCAATGGGGTTCTGGGGACAGGTCTTTTGATCATTGTCAGTCAGAATAAAATTAGCTTTATCCGTGTTATTCCTAATGTCAATTTATTTTCATTAAATGCGCATTCCACTCAAATATGCTTTCGTTTGCGATTAATACAAACGTGAAATCTTGTACACGGTTTAAGTCACACTATTGAAGTATGGATCCATCCATGGTATGCATGATAAAACATTTTCGCATATCTTATCTGTAATACAATAGAAATCTTAATAATGTACCACTGTGTATCCAATCTTTGATGCCTTTTCGTCTCAAGACACCCCTAGCACTACGATAAGCATCCATTGCCTGAGGCCAACCAGATTGGTTAGGTAAACGCTCTTCTCCTTATTAGCTCTCTTGCTTCACCAAACCTTCCCGTTAATCCAGGTAGTTACGTTCCAGTGCGTTTCCCACCGCCACTGCGCGGTTGAGATCAGTCTTGGAAACCACCATCACCATCCTCCTTAGCAGTCCGGTGTGGGAGCGCGGGTGGTCGTCGAGGGGTGCCTCCGGGGCGCCGGCCGCGCTATTCCTCCCCACCAGGGAACTATACCCGGTCGGCCCCCGGCACCGCCGCCGGGGACGACCGGGAGTGGTCTTCAGATAACGTGGGCAGTGGAGGGCGGTCTTCCCGCATCCCCACCGTCCTCCACCTCTACGTCCTCCTCTTCCTCCGCCGCCTCCGCATCCCCTCGAGGTGAGGGTGACTCTGGTGGGGCGGTGGGGGACGAGGAGGCGGAGGAACGTCGTGCTGCCCCGCACGCGCAGGGCAGGAGGCATTGGGGATGGAGGGACGAGGCGTATGCGGCGTGCTGGTGGGACAGGAAGGGTGAGGCGTAAAGGGCGAGATCCTTGCCGTCCTCCGGGAGCAGCTTGGCCACCGAAGGGTCCAAGAAATGCGGGGGTGCGGCGAAGTGGGGCAGATGGGGGCGAAGGTGTGACAGTAGGCCCTTTTCGGCGAAGAGGGAAGAGGTGAATGGGTGAAGGGGTGGGGGTGGAGGGGGTGGAGGAGGTGCTAGCAGAGGACCTAAGAGGTGTGGGAGGGAAAAGGGGTGGGGGTGATGAGGGTGAAGAGGGTGGGGGCATTGGGTGGTGAGGATGGAATTTGGGCGCAGCTGAAGACGATTCCTTTGTCTTCATCAGAAGGGACTTGGGCTTCCGTCTTGGGCGGTACTTGTAGTCGGGATGCTCCTTCATGTGAAGTGCTCTGGAAATAAATAACTTGGTTAAGGTCGTTGAGATTTTTATTAAAGAGGCCATTTAGTGGGATTCTAAGTGTATAATAATTTGTGGAAAAATCAGAAAGAAAGGGATAAGTAAGGTATTGCAGGAATAGTCGCGCGGCTAGGAATATTTCTTGAGGAGAAACGGATATGAAAGAGGTTTGACAGGATTGGGACTCGAACCTAGGTCTTCCGCTTTCCGGGCGAATACTCTGACCATTGATCTATCTCGCCAGAATAATTATTTATATTTTATAATAATTTGTAATGTCTGGAAACCTGAAAATTTAATTCTGATGTTAGGTAACTGAACCCATTTTCTGTGTTATAATAATTTTGGATAATTTTAAGCAATTTTTACCTGTTTGCAGTTTATGATGGTCAAAGAACATTTATATTTGTTTTATAATATGTTCTACAATTTAGGTCTTATATACCAGATTTTCTTGCTCATTCTTGACTGACGTCATGGTGATTTGTGTATATTTATGTTGAAATACAGAAATGGATTGTATGCTTCGATTAAGAGAACATTTCACCCATTATTGAATAAATTTCATGTTATTTTATTCATAAAAATCCACCATGCAAGTTGATTTGCCATTTATGAGTGAGAAATTAATTTTACATTCATAGTTCTATAGTGATGGCTTATCTGAGATATTGCGTACCTAAAAGTTTTAAACAACTCCTTGGCGATAAAACTATTTGGTTATTGTTAAAAAAAGCATAGTCAGCCTATACACGAGTATTATCAATCATTTATACTGATTGTATAAATGGTTAATATTATCCAATCCAAATAGTCCAAAATGGTCAAGAAAACGACTTGAAAAAGGATAGAGACGTGTATTTTAAAGCTCTCCTTAATATATATGCAGAGAAAGACTTTGATCTCAGTAAGAATAATATTTAGTTCATCTATTCGATTATTATTTTCATCCTATTTTATCAAGATTACGCAAGCGTTGCCTAGCTCTAATAAAAGTTCTTTTAATCAAACTCCAGCAACAGAAATCATCTAGAAGTGGAATGCTTGAGTAGGCAAGAATGAACTATCACTAATAAGTACAATGTGAGACAATATAATGTAATACGTTGGATTTAGATGGGGTATTTTTTCTCCTACGGCATTCTCCTCGGCCAGTGCTCTTAAATGCCAACCGAAATTGCGGTGCAGCATGCCTCTTGACTCATAATAGATTTAGTATATAACGTGGTGAAGTTTGATATAGAGGTAATTCCTACCTCAAATTCTGCTAATGTTTACTATTTGAACTTCTTATAATTAATTAATACGAGCGGTATTCGGTCAAACTTGTTCATATTAAGTTCTATGAAGACAACATTTTATTACATTCACAGAGAATATACTGGAAAACTAAAGAGAAAAAGAAAGAACGATAAAAATTGGAATCTCTTGATTGAGACAAATTCTTCTGTGGCATATGACATAGAAAAAATTTCCTTACAATTTTTTTCTAGCGTGTTTGTCACGTAGTAGTATAGTAGTATTATTGTTAAAAGTGCTTAGACCGCTTTGGTCATTTCGTAGGCCCCCACTGGGAATCGGACCCGGGTCCGCTTTCGCCGCAGTCGAACGCGTTGCCCACTTGGCTACCCGGGAGCCCGAGGGCTTGTTACGAACAGTTACGAACAGTTATAAACCCTAGTAGTCTTATTATTTATCCCCTTTTTTAGGAAGTGATTTAAAAAGTCAATAAGAAATATGTGTATACTGTTGTATAGATTCCTTAGTAATTTTTTGAGTATGAAATTTCGCAAGATTTCCCTAAACAAAATCAAATTTAAGAGCGATATTGTTTATTTCAAAAGCTTTTTAATTTTCTCTTCGCCACTTTTTCGTTTCTCATTTTATTCAGTTTATTTTAGAATTTCATAAATATCATATCAAGCATAATCCTTTCCTCTTTCCTTATAATCCATGCCTCACGCTCATGCATAGACACGTAAGAAATAATTTTCATTTTTATCCTGGTCTCTATACTTAAACGATCATTTAACTGTAATTTTTGGTAATATACGGAGTCGCTTTCTGCTAGGGTTATTCATCTTCTTTTTTCAGTCGATAATAGCATTGCTGCAAATGTCTTTTTCCGTTTCACTTTGTGAAAAAGATCGTCAACAAGCTGTGAAAATTAGCATTCAACCGATGTCGACGAATTTCTGGTTAAATTTTGTGGAAATAATTGCGAATAATTACGATGTTTTCGATGATGCTCCATCGAAAGTTCGAAAATTGAAAAAAAAAAATATCGAAATATTGGCTGATATTTAGAGGTATATCCTAAATTGTAATTTAAGCAGACACTACTTTAAACCTTTATACATGTACCCCAAAGAATATTTGTCTTTATTTGATGAAAAATATCGTTAGATAAGGACTTTTTGAAGACACTTTTACTTATTTTTTTACATGTTGTTTGGACGTAGAAGAACATTAAAGTAAATAAAGCAAGTAAATTGATAAATACCAAATTGATATCGACTAAATCGTTTTCATTGTGTCCAATCTTGGTTTAAGTTTAATAATATTTTATCCTATATTAGATTTCTTTGAGCGCTTATAACGGAATAACTTGAGCGTGTTGCTCCCGAAGTAGAAAAAAAAACTCAAAAATCATTTATGTTGTCTATTATCAAGATAATTTTATATTCTCTCTTTATCCTTAGCCAAGAAAAATTTAAAGGCAAAAGAAATAGAAAAGAAATAAAGGCAAAATAAATAGAATATCTTCTGTTTGTGAGGGAAGCGCCTCCGCATATTTTTCTCACATCCCTCCGATCGTCTTGCTCAGAAGTCCGCCTGCATCCCTCCCGCCCCACGAGCACCCCACCCCTGCGAAGGGACACCCTCACACCCCAGAGCTGCTCACACAAAAACATGCTGCGACACAATGCCCGCAAAACCCTGCCGTTGTTCGCACAATAGATATCTCTTTAAGCAGACACAATTGGTTTTCAGGGTCCCTCGCACCCAGATCCTCATCTCTCCACTCCACACGGCCGACCGAGGGAGGCATCCAGAGCGGATCTGCATCTCCCCACTCCCCTGCTCCCCTCCCCATACTCCCTTTGGTCCTGCGCAGACGTTGCTGACTCCATATTCCTGCTTTCCTTACGCATGGTCGACGGGTGAAACGTACACAAGTAGAATATCCATGGAGATTGAGTGAAGGGCCTACAATACGATGCTTTGCTTTTCGCAGGATTTGGAATAGGTTTGGTGGATTAGGTTTGACAAATTGGGTCCGTGTGGTATTCAGGTTGAAGTTTTTGGCTCTAGGGCTTTTGGTTTCCTTCAAATTCCATTGCCGCAGTGATTCTGCACATTTGATAACTGCACTTCTGGCTGAAATGGGTGTGAATACTTTATCCACACAAAAATTGAAACTGATCTGTTAAAGGGAATTCTTACGTAATGCAATATCTCATCATTTCACCCCCTACTGTCTCTTCATATTCGTATCGTTAGATAATTTTTCGTTTTAAAATCTTCAGCCGCTCAAAAGAAAACAGTACCAACACAAATCGATGATTCTTTTAAAACAAATACACAATTTATCAATCACTAAAGTGTATAAAGTATGCTCACTATCACTAATAGTGGTAAACTTCCATTTGTTTCAATATCTTTTTAAGAAGTGAAATTGTCTTCCCAATACTTTAAAAACAGTTACTTAAATAAAAATTTAGATTGGTGTGTGACGACGACGTTTTTATTCGAAGCGCATTAAAAACGGGCGATATAAAATTTATTAGGGATAAGTAAGGTATTGCAGGAATAGTCGCGCGGCTAGGAATTTAGATAGTATTAGGTACACATGAAGTAGCTGACTGGGGAGTCCAGTGTTTTTTGTCATACCCTATAANTATAAAATTTATTTATATTATAAATGTTATTATATTATAAGTGTTTATTTATATTATATTATAAATGTTACACAGCAGTACAGTAGATTCTTACAAACAGTTTATCGATTTTTAGCAGCGTATACTCAAATCAATATATTCATGAATGATCATAAACCAATGTATCATGCACAATGGTGGCTCGACTCACATGCGAAATTTTCGACTTACGATCTTCTTTCTTACTCGATTTTAATCTATAGATACGAACATAATTTCGAGAAAGGAACCATTCAAACCGAAGAGATACAGTGGGAAACGATTTCTAGATAAAAAGTTTTCAAATTACGAACATAGAACTGGAACGAATTAACTTTTCAAGTCAAGAGGTACCAATATATTCTAAAAACTTGATTTCGTAGAGAGGTGTCGAAAAAACCTGACTTTTCTAACAAAGTTAATGAACCTGAGTTTCTATTTTTACATCTACAAAAGTATGAAAATTTTTACATAAATAAAGATGTCGATATTTTAATTCTTCGCCATTTTTTGTAATGAAATATGAACGTTTTTTGGTGGAATGGTGAAATTGGAGCGTTTGGATTGGGAATATTTTATTGTATCTATAATTGTGTGATGTATTAATATAAGGTTGAAAATGTTCCTAATTATCACAATGTCTAGAGTAATGGTAATCATTTCATGAAGAAGTCTTATAAATTGTTAACATGCGGTATTGGATTAATGTAACCGATGACTCGAACACAAAAAACCATGAAATTTGCTCAAAAGAAATATGCATTCATAGAAAATTTAAGTGGCTTATTATTTAGGCTAAAAGGGTTTCCTGTTAACTAGTTTAGGCCGATAGACATTTTTCCCGAATATAAGTTGAATTATACATTCCCAACTAACCAAGCTGTTGTAATTAGCGAATGTTTTAGGCGTTTAGAATTTGAGAGATTTTCGAATTAAATGTCGAAATCTTTCAGAAAGGTAGCTGTTGGACGATGTTCTGATGAGATATCTGCACGAGTTAGAAGCGAAAGCAATATTCGGAAAAAATCTATAGTATTGAGAACGGAAAACGATACTGTCCTTATATTAAGACTAGGATGTAACGTAGTGGAATTAGATAGGAAATATATTTAGCATGAATGCTTTTTTGGCTACTTAGTACAAATTATATACTGCATTAATGTAAAGTAGGCGAAAGAGTTGTTTTTTATTCATAAAATGCAATTATTTCAAAGATTTTAATGTTTAATGCGAAAGTATTTGTTACTTAGCACTTCTTTCTTAGCACTTTTTAACTGTGTCCAATTTTTCTGGAATATTTACGGTTTGACCGAAGTTAACATAAAGGTTAAGGCCCGGTATTATTAAGTACTTATACTTAAAAAGAACTAATATTCACATTAGGGTCAATTTTTATAATACTGTTTAAGATTTAAAGTGAATATCATAGGAAATCGTCTTTGTACATCAAGAGTTAGCATGGATATTAATTGTAATCTTCGCTTGGATTCTAAAAAACCTTTATAACACCGCCCCCTAAGGTAAACATTAGTTTAAGTCCATTGTAAGTGCACTCGAACATTATGCAACCACACCTGTTAGACAGGAATATGGGGATATACATGTAATGGGAATGAAAGGGACAACATTTGGAGAAAGGAGTGAAATAATACTGGAATTTTATTTAGGATACGTGTAGATAGTTATTAGTGTTTAAAAGAAAAGACTACACGAACAATTATTATATTTCATAAGTATATTGTGAACAGCTAGTTCAACGAAGAAAAGAGGCTCTTTGTCTTAATTTGAAAGTATGTGGGGATTGCAGTATGAATAAGTTTGTAATTCATTCGTCCAAAATAAACTAAAGGTCGTAATACTATTATAAGCTGTGTATGCGTAAGATACTTAGCGGCAAGATGAAAAATAAAACATTGAGTCTTGCAAGATACAGCGCTCTAATTTGAAAAATGAATAGTGATTCTTTCGTGAGCGAATTTGAGGAAAATCCGCTCTTAGTGAATTATATTCTTGACGGTCCCTACGTGAATTGAATAGCATTCTTTACCTGTTCTTTGGGAAATGTTTAATAATAATGGGACCATTATGAATAGCTTGTGTAGGTGAAGTAACCTCTACTTTATAATCTTTATCTACTCTGTCTTTAAAATTTCCATGATTTCGGAGGTGAGCAATATTTTGGGAATTCGGGATAATTGTGATTGCTGACCCGATAATGCTAGAATTTCGCTGTAGTTAACATAACATATTAGCTTAGCATAGTAAACATCGCAATAGTTGAGTTTATATTTAGATAGGACTTGTTTGGGTACAATAACGCTGATAATTGAAACTGATTTTTCTTCACTGTTGTCTATTATGTTTCTCTTTCCGTCTCAGCGTTTATCTATTGGTATAGATATAGTTAATATTAACATTTTGCTTAAGTTTTTGAATGCGCATGAAATTCAATATGGTTTCATGTTCATTTTATTAATCGTATATGCTTGGTATAAGTTATGTTAATACATAGATAGGGTAATGATATCAAATAAGTATTATTGTAAGCTGAAGTACTTAGTTATTCCAAGAAGAGACTTTTTTGGAGAGGATGCATTGTTGCCAGTGAGATGAAAATTTTGCGACTTCGGCAAGTCATGAAGACTTTATTACGTATTAGTTAACTTATGGTAATTATTATCGTAAATACATTATTTATACCTTATATTTAATCCATCTATTAATGTTCTGTAATTAATACTAGTTATTCACTGCTCTCGGGGAAGATTTACATGCAGATTCAATTTGAAACTCGATGCTACTGCAGTGTTTACTTAGAGAAGCTACTCCGTCTTCTTACATAAATTGCACTACATTCTCTTTAAGGCAGTCTGCAAGGTTTAGTTGTAGGTTTTCTAATTTTCATCTAGAATTCGCTCAACGTAGTTAAATTGCGTTTAACCACACACAATTTATAAAAGGAAAGAGATAAATGAGTGAAGCTCGAAACATTTATTAGTTTTTCGTGAGCACATTGCTTAGTATTAGTTTGGAAATGTTCAATTAATAAAACGAAAAGCGTGCATCGATAATCTCTTTACAGGTGTAATCTGTGTAAATGAATAATTTCCGCTTCGAAAAATTTTTATTTAGCGGCGGAACTAAAATGAGTTAAACCACCTTGAAACAGATCCTTAGCAACTAGGAAACTAATAAACTTATACATATTTAATTTTCCTTACCTCACTCGAAGAAATGATTGGAAGTTACAAACAATGGGCCATTACGTAAAAGTGTTGCTTTAGCCGCTTGCTTTTCATCACCAAATTTTTAGAATAGACCTTCCCAAAGTCCCCTGTCCTTTTAACTTGATTTTAATTTATTCATATAGGTGATTTCATAATTTTAAGCTCCCTCTCAGTGATGAAGAAAACTGCTTCGACACTTTAAGGATCGTTAGAGAAGCAAGAAAAACAGTATTTTTGTTTTCAATTCGGTTACTTTGGTCAAATTATAACGCCAACTTAATTCTAATCAAAGCATGTAAAGTATTTCCGAAGATATGATATGGAACAAATATGTCCGTGTCCCTGAATATAGCTTGGTGAACGTGTTTTATAAACCTATATAAAATTATCCTGGTTTACACAAAATTTAAATATTTTTTGAATGGAAATACATTAGTAATTAATAAATATAACTTAAACAAAAGATCATAAAAATAGTTTATCAAATTGTACCCAGAAAATAAAATTTCTCTCCCAAATGAAAAGCAAAATTACACTTTCTCTTATATGTAAAACATGGAAGCACATTACAAATACTGCAGCAATTATTTGGACTGAAATACATCAATAATCATTAAAAAAGCTTTTGGGATAGAATATATGAAACGGTATAAATGAAATTATATATTATAAATATGTTCAGTGCTTTTATAATCGTATCAACTAAATTTTGAAATCAAGACAATGATAAGTAGGAGCCTTGGCTAAACAGTCGCGCTGTAAGAGAAGGGCGATTGGAAGGGGAAGACAAGAGAGCCGTCACACATTGTTGCAATCGGCCAATCCCCTAACCCCTTTCCTTTCTCCCCGCCTTCCGCCCAACAATTAGCATGGTGGCGGAGGGAGGGAGCACTGAACGGCTAATCCTATTCTCTCCTTCCCCTCCCCCGCCCCTTCTCCTTTCCGTTATCTCTATACCCCACGTCACAGATTGAAAACCCTCCCCATCCAATTCCGACAATCGCCAACACATTCCCCACTGCCCTTATTTATTATAAAGCCGCGATTAGTGAAATGATACAGCTGAATCTCTTTGCCGCCGTATCCCAATATTTCTGCCGACCTTCTCCCTTTATTGTCTCCCTCCCCATCGAGACTCTATCAACCGTCGCCATTCCCTCTACCGCTCCTTTAAAAAAGAAGAAGCCCCTCGCTCTTCCCATTCCCTGCGTAAAATCCTGGCTGACGGTCCGAAAATTTTATTCCACTTCCTTTACTCTTTTCTCGTGTTTCTCTTGAGCCACTCGGGTGCTATATGAGTTAATTTCCCTATATTGTCGTCATTGTAGTCGTTTATAACAATGGGCAATGGCTTCTTTTTACGGATCGAAGAGGTTATTGACACGGAACTTGGAAACTTTTGGCATTTCTTAGCAGCATCAACCTTGAGTAACCATTATATGTGCATAAATGCCACATTGAAATCTTTGGACATCATTATCGTTTGAATGAATGATGAATAAATTCCGCAGAAATTGTTGATTGTTGTAAATGTCCTAATAACGTAGTAATAATAATTTCATAATAACATAATGTTTTGGAATCAGCTAGAAGTTATCTGTAATGACGTCGAAATTAAACATGAATCCATTATTATGCTTTTCGTTTTTTACCAACTCTGTTTCAATGCATGAAAATAAATAACTCAACCTAATACCACAATCTTTCACACACTTTCTCGGCGTTAGTTGTACGTCAACGAATTACATTGTTTGAGTTGGTTAAACCAAAAAAAATCACGTTCTCCCAATTCAGTTAGTAGTAAAAGGATTCGTAATGAAAATAACAAACCACTACACTATTTTCGCCGGAAATTTTCAGTGGAATATATTTTTCGAAGAATACATACATAATGGAGATCCATATCTAGGTTCTATTGTTGAAATTAATCAAATTTTTCAAACATCGATGAACAAAATATAAACTCTATCCGGCCATACTTCGCCCTATGATAATTATAAATGTAACAAAAGGCAAAATAAAAATATTAGGATATAAAGTACTGGAGTTACTTTCCCTATTGGTATCTTTAGTAATCCGCTAGGACTTGGAGAATTCTGATTCAAGCCAGTCTTTTAAACCAATCTCCTGAAAGTAGTAATTAAATTTAGCCGTAAATGTATAGATCAATAATGCTATTCTCCATTTGGACCAGTACCTTTAGTCCAACACGTATCCGTAGTCTTCCGTCCTTGTATTTCTCAGTGTTGTCAATAATTGAAATCAAAGATTTGATGCACAATTTCAGCATGCATGTAATTGACTAGCAAATCTTAATGCTGTAATCGTGAGCGAATGTAAACTGTTTACACTTAAACAGCGAGAAAGTTTAAGTTAAATTTATTTGAGGATTATGGCATATGTTTACCTGCTTGTTATACATCGATTGAATGCAAATGTCTTCATAGAACAGGGCTCAAGAATTCTCAAAAGAGAGGCATCCAAACAAGGAATAACAAGAAGCAATTATTTTGAAGCCATTTTAGGCAATTTTCAGTAGCGATATTTTTGAGAGAGAAAAAATAACGTGATTATCTTTTGAATCAACCTTTTTCTCCGATAATTTTCCCTTTACCTTAACTGAGGTACACTGAAGGAAAATAATCAAGCGTCTCTAAGGAGCTTCTTAAGTGAATTCATCTCCTCTTTTCTTCAGCATATTTATCTTCTCCTTTCGTTGCGCACAATATGAAATCAGGAGGAAAAAACATGAAATTAGCTGCCTCGTAAACGACACAAGACAGAAGGGGGAAATAATTAAATATTAATGTTCAGGGCCATAATATTTTTCGTAGCAAGAAAAAGTCTTTATCCCTTGGCTTAATGAACTCGATGTGGAAAAGTTGATTTGGAGCAAGTGGAGTGGAACAAGCGAGGAGAAGGGAGAAAAAGGAGGAAAGAAAGGTCGGTCCTTAGGTGGATAATAGAATACTTGTTAATGAGATCGTCTTCTTTTTTAAGGAACAGACCTTCCTTTAACTAACAGGAAGCGGAGTGGAAGGAGTGGGGCGGATGGTAATATATTAAGGTGGAGAGGGATAAAGTAGGAGGGGAAAGGGCACAGGATTAGGTGCAAGGGAAGGAACTGGGACGGACCAACCGACAGACAAACCTTTCATAGAAAGAAGGGAATCGACACAATAGCTTAATCCGCTATTCAAACCCTGCTGTCGGTGCAACGATCTCCCTATTAACCGGCCTAAATGTGAGGCTCGCAAGTCGGATAAAATATTGGCCGGTTAATCCAGGTATAAGTTTAAGAGCGAACTCATATCGTTAACTTTCCAATCCCGGAATTTTTCTTATTTCTTATGAAATATCTTTTTGTTTCCGATTGTTGAACTAGGATTAGGTGAAAGAAGAGACTAACTTTCCTCCCAACTTTCGTCTCAATTTTGTCTTGAAATAAAGACGTTTTATTGTTATTGCTAATATCGAAGATTATAATATATTTTCTAATCTCTCATTTTCAGTTTTTTGCTCTATTTATTTCTATTAAAATTTTTTGTAATTAGATATGTTATTAGTTTGGTTCAACTTATGTCTGAAGATACCGATAAATGTGCTATGAAAATCGACTGATGTCGCTATCTTTACTGAAGATTTTGCTAAAAAGTTCTTTTATTCAGTAAATTAAAATATTTGAAATTCACTTTCAAAATATAGACTGTATTGCGGTTTCAAATATTCTACCATTATAGTGGGTATTCAGTAGCGCAACGAATGCGAATAGTATCTTCTAAGTTGCATATAATGTTACGATTGCTGGCGTAGCCAAGGGGGTGGTTTTGAAGGATCAATACCCACACACAAGAAGGGGCCAACAATAAACGAAAGCATACGAGAGGATGGTCTCTCGCAATTTTGCTATAGAAACACCGCCTAACATTCTCAGTATATAAATGTTAATATAAATCAGTTTCTATTTTCATTATATTTTGGGAGGAAATATTCATATCCTTGGAGTGTAGGCACTACAGTGTTTACTCCATTGCTCTAAACCCACATGGACAAATCCTGGCTACGCCCCTGGCTAAAACCTAAGTAAATTCAGAAAAGCTTTCAATGAAATTGTTAAATAGGCGGATTTGATCTGCAATATCTCTAAATTTTAAATGAAAACATGGTGATTTTTCAGAAACAGTTTAACTTGTTTATAAATTCCTTTTCTGTTCGATATTTTTATAATTTCTTCAGAAATGTATCTCGTTTTTTTCCGAAACGCTAGAACTTAGTAGCCATTTTGGAATTAGACGTTTGACTTTAGGAAATGGATATTAACGACAGAAGAACCGATTTTGGCGATTGCCTGTAAGGCGGCTGCACTGATGATGCAGCGGTTCTCTACCTTTACTGCCTCAAGAGTAAAAGGCCTTTTCTTTTATTAATAGAGGTGAATTGTCATATAAATAAATATTTCACTTAATACGGAATAAATGAGGGAACGAGTGGAAGGAAAAATTTGTAGATTGAGACCCAAACGAAATTGTACAAGAAAGATATCTTGTGTAGGATTCTAGTGAGTTTGAAAATTCAATGTATTTTATTTGATGCATCACAGTGTCATGTTCATAATATGCAAAGAAATGAGATGCTCGTGGTAATTAAAATAATCCACTAGCAATACCGTAGGATGAATTAAGAACTTTATTCCAAAGGTCTTAAATAGAAATGGAGTGAATGAGGACTTGAAGTAAGGAGTCATAAAAAGGTTGAGAGATTGGTGGAAATAAAAAAGAGTGGGGAGGAGTGAAAACGTGCGATTTAATAAGCTCAAAAGAGAAGATGCGTAGATGTGAAGATGTGAGTGTAAAGAATGGAGGCAAAGGGAGAGAAAGGAAAGGATGTGTGAATGAAAAGAAGGGGAAAGGGGGTGAGGGTTAGAGAAGGGGCAGGGAGCGGGATTAAGGGAAAGCTTGGAGAATGGGAAAAACAATCCGCATTGGACATAATTTTGAAGAGAATGGTGTGCTTTGGAATGGTGACCATAACTCTGTCGCTTTATTCACTAAGCCCTTGAAAATTATGAACCGGAGAGAATGGTGGAAGAGACTGGAGGGGAGAGAGGGGGCAGGGGTGGGGGTGGGGCTTTTAGGGTCCGTGGGAATATGGAGGGAGTCTGAGCGCAGTTATATGAGAGCGGGAGATAGGATTTGAAGAAGATGCCGCAAGCAGATAGGACACTGAGTTAACTGAGAAAGGTGAAGCGCTAAAAACGGAGCTTTTTCGTAGATCTGCGACTGGCATCCTATTCCACTCGGTCCACCGTTCGTCCACAGATGTCTTGTTGCTTCTGTTTGAGAGACCGAAAAAGAATTGATGTCTAAATGTATGAAATATGCCTTAATTAGCGTTCTTCGGGGGTAAAAATCATGGGAGCAATGCACACTTTTGAATTTCGGTATATAGAAGTACTTTGTGCTAACGAGTATACTACTAGTTAGTTCAAAGGACAAACTTTTGTACTACTAGTTGCTAGAAAGGACAATAGTATACTACCAAAGATCTTAATCTTTCCTGGTGGATGCTGTGTAAAAAAGATTCTCGGGTTTCCAACCAGGTTGATTCTGGAGACATGTTTGTCGCCAACGTTTCGATGACTAACTCAGTCATCATCCTCAGGACTGCTCTGAGATGAAACCCGAGAATCCTTTCTACATAGTATACTACTAGTTAGTACAAAGCAGTCGAATCAATTGAATATCTCTGGGTAGCACTTTCGAGTAACCTAATCTTAGAGTATCGAATCGGAACCAAACCGAAAACCAGGACAAGGAAACCGTTATCTTTGTCGGAGGACCGAAAGAAACCGAACGGGAAAGATTGAAATTCTTGAAATAAATCCGAAAACGAAAATCGTTATCCAATCCGTTCCAGCTTTCAGTTCCCAACAATTCACATTCTACTTGACTGTATTGGAATAAGGTTTTCTAAATATGTATAACTACGACTTGCCGCTAACTATGACTAGGCTTTATTCTAAAATGTAGTGAAAAGTAATGTAAACGGAAAATTATGAATAATAGAAAAACTTTGAGAAGGATATAATATCACTATGGTCGGAGCGAAAAATAACCGGTACGAGCAGGTTCGACGTATGCAGGAGCAAAACCATAACTGAACCGATATTTGTTTTTTTTCCTGTTAAACCGGAGCGAAAACAGGAATGAAAAACATTACCGTTCTATCTCTCCCAAAGCGTGAGTGTGCACGTCCATAGAATTTGCGGTGAAGCGTTAGAAGTACTTGTTTTATAAATCGTAATGTCGTTGAGTGCAATGACCAAATGCGCGATGATGTCTTTTTGTTTCTGTCTAGACTTGTCAAGCAGTGCTTCCCAATCGGTGGGCTGTATACAATGCAATAAGCAGCAGGAGCTTCAGGTGTTTAGCCTCCCTGAGTCGACATGAATGCATTTCATTTTTGCTATTATATCTTTCGGCTTATATTTCAACAATCACCAACTCATTGAAAAATGGATTCTTCGCAATGCTATCAACTAATTTTTTGCTATTATTATTTATCTTTTATTATCTTGCATAGGTAAATTTTAACTCTACATACGAATATTTAGGATATTTTTCTAAATAAAAAATTAGTATTTCTTCATTGTCAAATACGACAAAAAGTTCCGTTTTTTTATTTTTTTAATTGGTCTTATCATCATCAGTTTTTACTATCTGTAAATGTTCCTATATCGAAGGATTACTCATAAACGCTAAATTGTCTCTGCTGACATTTTAATTTTCTAAGTTCCGAACTTAAGTCCAGGTTCGCATCGCGAAGTTAAATTGTTCTTTGAACAAGGACTTATTAAGCACATAAGTTTGTACATTGAGATACTCGAGGTAAAGTTTACACTAATCTTCACGTGATTTGGTGAGGATTTAATCTCGAGACAACGCTTGGAAAGTGTTATCTGTGGAGGTACCGAATAAATCTCTTCAAAGGTTTGTTTACTGCTGCTCTTCATGTTGTCATCTTCCTAGCTTGCCACTTCAATCCCACATAATTCCTGGCTTAATCCATAACCCAAGTTTTAGAGCATCTCGTTCGTGGTCATCATTACGAGTTCTTTCTCCTTTCATGATATTATATATCTATGTTTGTTATAACTCAAATAGGTTAACAAATATATCCCTTAATCTTTTTCTATCATGATCAATTAACATTGAAATTGATTTACAATTCGCAAGATGCTTTCTACAACAGTTCTCTCCGAACGTTTGATCTTAAACGTTGAATTTGTATTTCCATTTTGTCTTTTGCTATATTATTTTGATTCTACTGATTTATTATCATTCATCGTACTCCATTAACTTTTACAATTTTATTCATAAAAATAATACGCAGATCTCTGGGACAGTTAGATTTAAAGTTGAGAGGGAAAGAGAAGCAAGTGATTGCTGTAACATACTGTCCAAGAAATAAGTAACGAGAAAAATTTTGCATATTTCTTCCTTGCCAGAATTTTTGTATACTTCATAAACGAAAAATAATATTAGTTATTAGATCACGATAATAACTATTTACTTTCTTACAGTAATGATTAAATGATTATTCAACGTATTAACGTAACGTATGAACGTAATACCTAGAGTCAGAATGGAATTTTACCAACCTTATCTAAACTTATCGACATTAGTTTAACCATATTTTACTAAATGCTTTCATACTTTCAAATGTGTTTCATTCATAATGATAGCCCAAGAATTGTAAGGAATTTTAACTTTTATTTTGCTTTCCATTACGTAGTCACACTGATTGTAATATGAAATTGCTGTATTTTATTGTACCAGTATCTGTTCATATTGCGTAATGAAATTCGGAATATCTTATTGTTTAAAAGGGTGTGTTCGAATTAGGAACAAATTTTAAAATTAGTGGGATTCGAAACTCATGAAATGAATGTTCTTGATAACATACAATCATGCATCTAAGTTCAATCTAAAAGCAAACAGGTATGTTTATGTTATTACCGATTTTATGTACTAATGCCAGTCATCAGTCGTCCTTTCAACGATGTTCATATGCACGCTTCATATATTTCATTAAATAGTGGTTTGAAGCATTTGAAAATTTGCTTCCTCTCGAATGTTTGGCGTTCCTCACGATACTCCTCTTCATATATTCGAGGACAGTAGATTCCTAAATAGGGAGAGCTTTCCATTGCAGATAAGTCAAAGTATTCCTTGGTGTAGTATATTTTCAAAAGTGCTTCGATAACTGAAGTCATTCCGCACTGATGGTCCCCCACCGGGTATGGAAACCGGGTCCGCTTTCACGAAAGGCGAATGCACTACCCACTTGGCTGTCCAGGAGCTCCGGCATACCTCTGTAAGCGCCTTCTCTGTAGATCATCGTATATCATAATAGCGGCGGAAAATTCGATCTTAGAAATCATTTGGTAGACCAAAGGGGAGCTACCTTTATGTAGTTTTTCCTTCGGAAGGTCCCATTGCGCATGCACTACTCAAGGGTGCCCTCCCATTCCGCCCCTTCTCAATCTCTCCCATTTGCAATTGCCCATCGAATTCTCTATCTCTTCTGCCACCTTTCCAGGAAAAACTCTTTATTTCACATCTAATCTTTGTCTCCCTGTCGTTCTCTGTTTCAGCGTTTGTGGTTACGTACTAGCGGGATATTCATGAGGATATTTAGTTGGTTTTCACTGAATAATTTTTCCCGTCATTGATCATCTGCTCAAAGTAACTGGTAGTTAAGGACTAAATTGAGTAAATCATGCATCTATTTCTAAGGTAATGTCAACTGCAACTTTGATGCAAAAATTTCAATCAAACTTCTTAGTATTTCTGCTGCATATTTAGAATCGTCAGCAAAGGGTACCAGAAAAATTCATGTTTCAGCATTTAATGAAATTTTCCGTGGAATTCTTTCAAAATCAGCTGAAATTATGGATGGCAATATCTGGATACTATATTTAACGTACATTTTTAGAATCGTATCGCAGATTTCTCAACCAGAAAATAACACTTGCAATTAGCAGTTTTCCACAGAATTGTATGAACTAACTTCGTAGGGAAGTACTGATTGTTATTTTTTGGTGATTCCTTTCTACGGAGTCACGACTTTTAGCATCGATATTATTAGCAAGCATCGTGATTTCCGTGCTTACGATGACTAAATAGAATTCTTGCACCAATGACAGATAACTGTGAAGGGACTATTCAATTGTACTAACCTATATTCCGTTGAATATTTATTGAAGTAGACATTTGGAGTTGCTGATTTGATCTTGCAGCTGTATTGATATCCTGTAACCGATTTTTACCCACTAATTTGAATAAGGGTATTCAAAAGATGCTCATCAAAATACCTAATACTTCTTGCTAGTCTGTCATCACTAAGTCTCAAAATATAATCCTCTGCTGCATGCATTTCCTTAGGAAGAATAACGCGCAACTCTTTCATTGACAAGTGAAATCTAAAACTATTTATAAATTTTCAAAATTACGTATCATAACGTTAGAAAGTTCAGCAAAAATGAACAAAACCCACTTACAATAGCATTTACAGAAATAATGAAATCATTTTTAAAGAGAAATGGTCTTCAGCTCCGTTACTTTGGCAACTTTGTTTAGTTTTCGCATTTAATGAACATGGATCGTCATAGAATCTGACTCTTCCACGCGTAATTTATTAAGCGAAGATCTATCGCCAAAAACGTTAACAACTTTTCAGTTTCGCTTTGAGGGGAATTTGCGCCATTTGATGAAAATAACATTGCATCCTTTACAAAATTTTCAACCATCTTTTAGTCTTGAAGGAAAAGAGACTTAGTACTTCCTTCAAACATGGAGTATTTCCACGAAACATCGCCACTGTGTGTGAATTTTATCTTTAAGCCGTTACTTAAAAATTTCGCCCGGGTTATATTACCTTAGGGCGCAATAATTCCGTTTCTTGATTTCGTTGTGTGCAACGTTTTCCAGCCATGTACCCCGGAAGCCCTCTCCACCCCAATCCGATCCCTACCTATCCCCTTTTCCCTTCTATCAGGATCCTCCTCTAATCCCTCACTAATGCCCCTTTTATGGCACGCGTCCTCCCTTGCCCCGATACAGAGAAAGTGGAAAAAATATGGGGTGGATGTAAATTGAGGAGGGAAGGATGCTGGGTAGATTCTGGGGGAGGTTGGGTCTTCTCTCCGTGTTTTGAATTTCTTCATATTGGTGCAGATTTTTCACAATATGCGGTGTATTTTTCAGACGCAAGTGGCCGAAGTGGTTGATGGAACACCATCAAAGAGATATGAAAAACTTTACAGCTATAAAAGTTGTCGATTACATTCCTAAATTAATGTTTATTCTACCACATATATTTCTAAATGAAAGTTTGTAGATAATAATTAAGAAACAATAATCAAAGTATTACCTCTTAAGTGCCTAATATTGTAATGGATGGCGGAAAAAAGAAATAATTCCTAAGTGTTTTAATAGTCGAAGCCTCAACCTTGAGTGTGATAGTAGTCAGTTGAATGACGATGGTTTTGAAATTTCGTTTGGCTTTTACATTTTGATATGATGGTAATAAATACGTGTATGAGGAGTGAGTGGAAAACTATATTCATCCCATTCTTCGAGCTACCTTCGTATAATCGACAAATAGAATGGCTAGATTTCTTTTCTATAAGATTGTTTTCATGCTGCTTAGTGAAGAAGCAAAAGTTTTATCAATATACAGGTATTTAGTGCCACCTATAAGAGGTTTCAAAGAACTATTTACTATTATTTAAACTATTTAGATTAGATTAGGAAGCGTATAATTCTTAGGACGAGTTTTGCTCTAAAAATCTCCTCTAAAATCTATCGCTCAAGGTTAGATATAAGAGAATACCTATAAAAACTGCAACATATATTAAGTTAATTATATTATTAACGTTTTAATTTTTTCGAAATGAATTTTAAGCTTCTTTTCAGTTATTGAACGTAATATTGCAAAAAACGACCAAAATTCACTAACATAAAAAAGCGTGATTATGTAAGTGGAAATTTTCCAATAATTTGAACTTCAGTAATTATTGATCATCCAATGTTATAGTTGGGTCGAAAATTTAAAAGCTATTTCCTAAATGCTATTGTAGGTCCTTGCTTCTTGTCGATGGTCTCATATTTGTAAGCTTCTTGTCTTTCTCACTTCGTTAAATATAAATAAAAACACTTTACTTGTCCCTTCTACAACTTAATTATCGGGTAATGCGGAGGTGGTAACCTTGGAAACGTCCCTGTTTTACTATGGTGAATTTAACTTTGGAATTCTGTTCTTAGTGTATACATGCATGGGTTCATGAAAGTAACACTTGGATGCTTTAACGTTTCTCATTCGATTCAACATTAAGTTCTTCATCGTCTTCATTGTGAATTTAATGAATCATTTGGTCTCTAAATATTTTATCTTTTCTAATGTATTATTTTTTAATGTATTATTACTATATGTACTGTTTTTTAATGTATTCTTTTAAAGTACACAGCGCTTTTTCCAATTTGTTTTAGTTCCCTATTCTCCGTCATCTTCTCTCCCACCCCCGCTCTCTCTCGTCCTCCCCCAACCTCCATTCCCCTTTCCAGTACCCTCTCCCTTTCATCTTCCCTTGAATGCCATAATCCCACTGCCTTATTTCTTTGCTTTCGAGTGATAAGAGGCACACATCCGATTTAAGGAGAGGTCAGCGAGCGAACAAAATCTCCGCTCAGATTCAAGCTAACGGAATTGTGTTTTGCCCGAATGACAACAGTGAGAATTATGGTTCCTAACCGGCATCAATTAAAAGGGCCTATGAACCAATATTACCACCGGATGAATTTGTTTCATTTAAGTCAATTTTTACAGTTTGCCTTCATTCTGGTGAATATCTCTGTAATAATTAATGCCAGTTTTATGTGTATCGATAACGAAGAACAAACACTTTCTGCACGAAACCTCTTTTATACAAGGGATATTATTAGAAATCTTACGTTTTTGCAAGCATGTTCTCGTATGAATACGTCTGGACGAGTTTTCGTTGGAAGCTTAAAGGTACTGCGTAGAGAATTATAACTAAATCAGGAAATATGTCGTTTTGATAGGAATAAATTCTACTATATTTGCGAGTGAATCTATGAATGATGGATCCGCGCCTAGTTTCATTAATCTTCCATAGGTAGTGAGATTTTCAACCCCTGCAACATCTACGAATATAGCTCTGTTAGGATTAAGTTTCATTTCTAAGAAAACGAAATCCTTAGAAAACGAATATTGAGTCGGGACTGTGGTTTGGTGGTCACTTCTATTTCAAATACACTCTAGGAAACGATTCAGACAAGGTGGAACAGGAATTCATTGTAATATAACCATCTAAGGAAAGCCGAATAAGTTATCTCTTCAAATGCAGTTTTCTGGAAGTAACTAAGCAAGTACCCCCTGCCACACGCCGATTGATGGCTGGAACGGTATGGACGTAAATTAAACAATTCAAAAATAAGAGGTCATC
Source organism: Ladona fulva (assembly GCA_000376725.2). Classification (NCBI taxonomy): domain Eukaryota; kingdom Metazoa; phylum Arthropoda; class Insecta; order Odonata; family Libellulidae; genus Ladona; species Ladona fulva. Next base: position 1,439,563 of record KZ308124.1, on the reverse strand, counting down.
AGTCAGAGCATAGGCTGAGATTAACTCTCCTACTTCTCGATTTCAAAAATCGATATGGAATTTAGCGTTGTAGAGTTCCACATTATTTATATAGATCGCATCAGGAAAAAAATATCCGTCCGATTGTTTGTACCTGAATAACATCAAATTATCATCAGAGGGATCCTCTTAAAATTCAAAGAGTTATCAGCCAATTTGATCAACCGGTTTTATGTATAGCGTGGGTCTATCATCTCCTCTAACTAATCGAAGAAGATGATTTTTTAAATGTTTCTATTTCGAAGGGATTCTCAGCATTCAGTCATGCAATTATAAAATCTACGAAGGCAGCCGAGATTTTTTGTGTGGCCTGACGATGGCAATGCAACGCCGAAACCGGAAGTCAATAATAAATTTTGAGTAGAAAAGTATATAACCTTCCTCTCTCAATCATGCAATAAGGCATCACCACGAATGGCGACCTAATTCTGACAGGTTTGTCACTTTACTGCTCACTATACTAGTCATTTTCTCTCTCCTTCCAAGGACTCTGATATAGGCTATAAGGTTCAAATTAGAACCATTTAAGAAAAGAAAATCGGAAATCTTTAATTTGCGATGTCTTCGGAAATGGAGGCGTATATCTCTACGTAATTTTATTTCCGCCTAAAGACGAAAAATATGCTTACCATGCTACATTTAGTAGTCTTTTAATATTTTCATGCACTTTAATCATGATCGTAATCGTCAAGCCATTGATGGAATTCTAGGCCATGCCCTTCTCAGTTGCCACTGTCTATTTCTTATATGTCGTGAGCATACTGCCTGGAGCAGTGTTTTCCAACTGGTGGAAATATTCCTACTAGTGGGCCTTACGAGGATGTATGGCGGGACTCGTGCAGGTTTAAGTAATTGTATTTTATTCGCTTTGCTTTTTATTTTCCAACATTTCGCTTAATTTTAAATTAATCTTCCAGTGGGAAAGAAAATATGAACTCTGTCGTTAATGAATTAGAAAAGATAATCGATGATAAACGCATGGTTCACATGCTTGGTTTTAGATGAAGTTATGAAAGAGAAAAGTTTGCCGTAGCCGGAAATCGAACCTGAGTCTCCCTTTTTCCGGGAGGTTGCTCTGAGCTCTAAGCTACCACGACAGAACAATCTCTCCTTCAATTTCTTAGACTATGAAGGGACTCGGTATACTCCCTCCGGAGTAGCTTATATGTCAGAACAAAAAGCGGAAAGCTGGAGACCCAGGTTCGATTTCCGGTCACAGTAGACTTTTTCTCTTTCATTTCTTCATGAATGAATAGAGGTTTTAAAACACTTCAAGATCCGTTTCGCTTGCGGTTCGCGCTTTACCCTCTGTGACCGAAACAGGAATGAAACGAATAAACGCCCTTTTAGGAATCACCTCTTTTATAGGAATTAATCTCTGATGATTCCTGGAAGGTCAGTTAATCCGTTCCTTCTATTGTTTCCTGTTTCGGTCTCAGATGCTAAGGCGAGAACCGCCGGCGAAACGGCTCTTGGAGTGTTTCAAACCTCTAATTTTTCAATAGTGTCTCTGCTATTTGTAAATAAACAAATATTTATTAAATCAATCAAGAGAGGGACTCATTCCACTTGGCTAAGACTTGGTTTTCTTGAGGACACGGAAAGTGGAACTAGAGACCACAAAAATTGGGAAACACCGACCTAGAGTTTTTATTTTACTCAGTGTTGATATCCTTACAATCAATTGTCGACTAATAAATGTCATTGTCGCCCTTAATAAAGCCGTTTTGTTATTACAATTGTTTATACCCTATTCTACATGTTATAAAAGGAATAAAATGTAAGACATTTCGGCGGCGATTTTAACGGGTGCATATTTCTGCTGAACTTGCTTCGATCATCAATCAGAGGAATTACCCCCTTTTACACGGCACTCGTTGAACGAAGAGAATTGTACCCTCTAAAGACGCGCGCTTTTGTCTCCCCATTGCCTTTGAGATGAACTGCCAACGACTTCATTTGTCGCTTAAACTGCGCCGACGGCGATTGACTCGCAACGCTCTCAATTGCTTTCATCTGGAAGGGGCGCGGAATTGTTATTGAATTCATGGTTGGGTGAGCATTAAGGGATGCCGCTTGTGCGTGGGATCGTGCGTGTTGCCAACGGGAGAGACAAGGGAACGGGATGTTCGGCTCAAGTTATAAGGGTGCGATCCTTGCCGGAGAACTGTTGCGCTTAGTCTATAGATCGGAGCATAAAGAGACAATAGATACCCACTAAACCTTTTGTGAGGTAAGTTGAAAGATGGTCGCTTTAGGTAGCCCCAAAAGCATTTTAAAACACATAAAGGTTTGTTGGACAACCTCGTAACGGACGTTACCAAAATTTGTTGCCATTCCCGTCTGTGGATCAGGAATTTGAAAACTCTAAACGAACGGTGGTTACATTCACCCCGTTTTCATCTGGGTATCAGTTTTAGCGCTTCAAAATTTTCGAATTTTGTTTTGCATATCAACTTCATCAGTTCAGATTGTAACGGACTAAATATATAGTGTTAATTTCTTTAAAAGCCACGTCGCTTTTCTTTTACGGACCCGGGGCACGTTACAGGATGATTAATGTAATTTATTTATAGTTATTTGCGGTTTTGTAAATAAACTAGCTTTGTATTAATTCTTTGGACGTTTTTGGAAATTAAGTAATCCATATAACAGATGAGCAACACTTGGAACTAACTGCTATAATTGTAGGAAACAAAGTAGTTAATGCTTATAGAGAAATCATGTTTTCTCTTATTTAACGCAATAAGTACTACTTTTATTTAATTAAAATGTAATAGTTTTTATAAGCTATATATTACCTTATATTAAGTTTATATTTGGCAGATTTTATGTTTAACAGTAATTATTTTGTTCTCAGTTGCGGTGGCGGAGTGGTTAGCGTGCTATCACTCGAACCCCAAGTCCCCGTAGTCAGATTTTTCCGGTTAGGGGATGGTTGTTTGTTTCCGTAAATCAGAATTATTAAAATGGATGTATTGGGGGCTTCCAATTTCAATTAGAAAAATAAATAAATTCATAATTATCTTAGGTATTTAACGTCAAGTAAATCGGTAAAATATTTCAATAATATCAAAAAGTTTTTAAATTGCTAAAATATGACTTTTAAAGAATTGCACTCAAATGAGTCAGCCATCGTGCCTCCATTTTAAAAATCAGTTACTCAATGAATGCATACGTAGATTTACTGTCATTTTCCCTATTTTTACCTTATCGTATGCCATTGTCGTTTTACATTCTGCCCGATTTTCAAAGGTATTAAATGGGCTTCTTCATGAATGAATATGATATGAAATCATATATGGAATAAATTTCATCATATATCATTGTTTGTAAAACAGAAAAATACTGTACAATTTCAGTGATCGATCATGCAGACAAAGGTGAAGCCTCAAGGGTATTTGCAAATTTTGTGGACGAAGAAGTTTAAAATTTAAATGTCAAGGTTTGTAAGATTTAATTTTTGATGCGATATTGATGAAATTAAGTCTAGGATATGTTTAATTGTTCTTCATATGTATCCTCTTTATTAAGAAATTCAACAAAGCAAAGTTTTTTTATTCTAAGTTTGCTTTAACAAGTGTTCATATGTTTGGGATTGATTTTTCGTTATAAGTATTCTTTAATAGTAAATTTAATTTATTATAACCTAAGTGATGGTGATTCAAAACATGTCAAAACTAGATTACAGAAAAATTGCAACATGAGAAAAGCTCGGATGACCGAGGGATTTATATCATCCAGGATTTTTAAATATGTTCAAATTGTTTAAAATAACAACAATCGAATAGGCATTACCATGAAAATCTTTCTGAATATTTCCTTATACTCAGTCAAAATTTTGTACTCTTTTAATTTGATCGATATTTTAAATTTTGCGAATTTTTTTGCAATGCCTTTATTAACATACACGTTTTCAGCAAAAACTATTTGATCTATGCGTTCACCCATGACTAGGAGTTGAGATAAGAACATTTTTTATACTTCTCATTCTTTGTCTAACATTCTTGTCCGATAACTGTTAATTTTCATATTCTTTCGCTATGTATATTAGAAACGTGAGAGTGCAACCAGTTCTTCCGCGGCACTTCTCCTTCACCCGCACATTTGATCTCCTCCCACTCTTAGCCTTCTCATCCATTTCCCAAATCTCTCTCCACCATATCCCATTTTCTCTCTCGATTCCAAATCTCTCTCTCCATGTCCAACCCTACCCGCACTCGCAGCTGCTGTTCTTACCGATTTAGAGTTCTGCACACACACTCTCTCTTCAGCGCTCTTGAATGAGAACTGATGAATAAGCGTCGGAGTGGGGTTAGGCGGGGGTGTGGGCGGGAAGGGGCCGTTCCTATTACGTATGGAAGGGATGGCGGTGAAAAAAGGATGCGCCCGAAACAGGGGCTGTGTAGAATGGCTCTTCGTTACGCCAAATAGGGTGCGAACAATGGGAGGAGTGGCGAGGGACAGGGGCGGAAGGGGTAGGGTTGGGATGAGGCGCCGGTGACTGAGAGATGTGGACAACGGCGGGGCGATCCTTGCATTAATTCCTAGCCGCCTCCTCTTGTTCGTCACACAGAGCCATATGCGATATTTGAGAATCGTAATCTCTACATAATACGTTCTGCATTACGTATCGGATCGACTTGTTTCGGGGATATGGGCAGCGAATGCGAGGCACGTGATGCACTGCCGGTTATTTTATTCCGCGTGTACTAACGTGTTGTGAGTCGCGGGACAATGGGTGAAGACACGGTTGACCACTTCGCAGAACGTCTCTGGAATGTTGAGCGTTGATGGGATCCTGGGTACTTTTTGGGGAATGAACCGAGTGATGTTGGAATTCTTGGGGTGGCTTGGATGACTTCTTCAATTTAGGTCATTACATGAAATTATTAGACAAATTATTTAGAATTTCTTCCTATTAAACGATTTCACAATTTAATTGTGTCGAATCAGATTGTAAATTACTTTCGATAGCTTTCTTTTACAAGGGTATGGGTTAGATTAGGTTACCAGTTTCGATATCCTCTCGGAATTTGTCCATGTAGCGTTCCCGGAGAAAGGTTACATTCTCCCGGAATTTCATTATATATTATTCGTGTTGAACTATTGGAAGGAAAAACTGCAAAAGATCAGTAAATATTCTTACTTCCTCAATTATATAAAAAGAATAAATGCATTTATTTCGCTATGCATTTCATCAATTGACAGAAAATATCCCGGATAAATGATCCTGTACTTTTGCGGTGAATTTCTCGGATGAAAGCTTCTCGGGTTTCCAACCGGGTTGTTTCTTCGATTAAAATCGACGTTCCGAATCATGTATCCGGAGTCATCCTCAGTATGAATTGACTACAACCCCGTTGAAAATCCGAGAAGCTTTCATCCCAAATCTCCCAGAATCTACCAGCCCAGTTACAATTAAGTCGTAACCATGCCAAAGAAGCCTTCCTTCCGAACGGAAAATGCATCTAGCTGGTCAAAATTGGCACATTTTGGCAATACTGTCGCTAGCTATTATTTTATTTCTAAAAATCACATTTGGTAAAAGTGGTATGGTATATACTTAAATGATTTTTGTAATTGGTAGCGATTAGATGTATAATCGCATTCACCATCTTTCTAGTTTCATTAAACTCCAAACCCATAAGACCCAACCCACCACTTGCAGTTTTTGTTCTCCAAGAGATCATCCACAGCAGTACAACGTAGCGCTTTCGTTGAAAGAATTTTTATATTTAGATTTTTTAGATTTAGATTTTTACCCTGCAAGCCGCCAGTGGCGTATGGCAGGGGGTGCACTAACACCTTACCTTATCTAACCTATTATATTCTCTGATGCTATTCGGAAAGATCGAACGGAAGTAACTCTCTGTTTTAGCGATTATTTCCTTGTAACGCTTGGTCGACGTCTTTCGAAGATCGCTCTCGCTGTTTACCGGCATAACAATATCCTTTACTTCACCTAAAAATTCTGGACCGATGAGTTTTTCGAAAAGCTTTCGTCGGTAATCAGATCTTCTCTCATGCAGTGAGTTCCACCCGAGTGATTTTATCATGGCCGTAACGCTACTGTCGAACCTGAAATCTCCACTGACAAAATGGGCTGCTCTACGTTGAACCATCTCTAAATCTGAGACTATCCCTACTTCGTGTGGATTCCAGACTGCGCAGCAGTACTCAAGACTTGGTCAAATGAGGGAAAAGTACGCAATTTCTTTAACTGTAAATGGGCATTATCTCAGGGTTCTACTTATAAATCTTTGCATTCTATTCGCCTATCCTATAGAATCTCGAATTTGTTCCTTGAACGATAAACTACTGTTGAGTGTAACTCCTGGGTATTTATTGTGACGCACGAACTCTAAAGGATAGCCTGAAATTTGATATTGTTCGCTAAAAACGTTTGTGGAACGCGTGAAAGTCATTGCAACGCACTTCTTCGCATTTAAATCACATTGTCAGCATCTTTTCTAACGCATATTTTCGGTACTTCAGCAGATATATTCTTGGAAGAAAAATATTCTCGATGTAACAGACATCAGTGAGACTTTGCGGTACTTTTGTCTTCACAATGCTTACCGTCAAGTTATCCCTCTTTCTTTCATAATGTCACATATATATTTGCGAAATTTAATTATTTTTTTATTTCTTTGCCTTATTCTCATCTCTTATGTCTATGTCTATGTGTATATGTGTATATATGCTAGCCACCTTTCGGCGTGTGCAGCAGCCGACCTCTTATGGGGTCGGCTGCTGATTTTTATTTGGTGATGATGATGAATTTGGTTTTGGTGCTAATTTTTGCTGCCGGTTTCCCTTCTTGCCGCCAACCCTTACCGGAAAAATCGGACACAAGCACCATAACCATAATTCCATAACCAGAAAAATCGAACTAGCCGGGATTTGAGTTCTGGAGTTTGGAGCTCTAGCACGCTAGCCAGTATCAATGAGAGTGGATTATAACGTATAACTTTGCCTTACTTTTCCGAAACTTATAACTCTTCCTCTGAACAAATAGGGCATTTGCCGCCAAATTATGGTCGTCTCCGAATCTTTTTAGTTAACCGCTTGGACTTCTTTCGCTTCACGTTCGATCAGACTTCCGCATGCACTCCCCTCTTCAATTCTTTTAGCTCCTAATGGTATAAACGCTTTGATATTCTACCGTTTTCCATTTTTCCTGATGCTTTATTCAATTTTTACACAATTACTTACACTCTTACTCAATGGCTCCTTATAGAGTTAATTCCCATTCGTGCTGTTTCTTTTAATCTTGTCCTTCGTTTTCGTTTTTTCGTTTAGTGTAATTTCTATTCCGCCATTCTTAATTTCTGTTCTTCCATAGTGAATGTCCAACGTTTTCTTCCTTTTTCTATTTTTACACTAGTCCGCTGGGAAAGCTATAGTATGATATAACCGTATTTATCCTGTATGGATTTATTTGAAAACATCTTTGGGTTTATTCTGTACACAGCTTGATATCTGCGCACTCTATATTTTTGACTGCTGCCGATCCAATATGTTTTGATTTATTAAATCTCATAGAATAAAAGCATGGCGCGGGGAGAAAAGGGTTTTAATTGATGTAATTAAACGTTGAAAGATGATATGAGTGGGCGAAATATTAAGGGGAGATGGACTGCTAAAGAATGTAATTGAGGGTATAATACAAGGGAAAAAAACAGAAGGAAAGGCAAAGACAAAAGTTGTTAGATGGCATAAAGGGTGGGGTAAATTACCAGGAAGCAAAAGAAAGCGCGTCAAGTAGGTAATATTAGGGCACATGAACCTACCGAAAGGTAGAAAACTTATGTAATAATTCATATCAATGATTAGATTAATTTTCAAATATTATGCGGGCTCTTTTAAAGTTATTGAAACAGCAACTCTTCTAAAGAATGCTACAATAGAGGAATATTTTTTTTTTCATTCTATGACGCACATGCATTCAATCCATTTGCCAAAAAATTATATATCGTAGAAGAGTTTATGTTTATCTGAGTTCAATGTGCTGATTCCGTTTTCTATAATTTTTGATGCGGTTTCCCAGTTGCATTAACCCTTTGACTTCTAACGAATCCCTAAAATGCAAATATGTTTAGTATCCCTATTGAAATGCTTGCCCTTAGACATAACGATTTAAATTATTTAAAGGTTTAATTAGAGTACAACGTCTTTTGTGGAGAATAAAGGATTAAGCATTTAAAAAAGGTGGATAATGTCCAAACTATCATTCAGCATAGAAAGCATTTGAATTTGTTAAAAAGTAACATTTAACAGTTACAGGGTTAATTTACCTGTTGATAATAATTACATTTTTTATTTCCAATCTGATTATCGGAATATATAGGCATATATTTGCAAAGTTTTGTTTCTATCATCAGCAGGAAAACAATCACATTCTAAATTCTGTTTTCTGAAGTTCGTTTTGAATGCATTTCCCGGACGTTAAAGTCTCTAAGAATCTTGATAAAACAAGTCACCCTCTACTTCACCGCCCTCGGTTTTGAATTCCTTTGTATGCAATTCTCTTCCATCTATTTTTTAAGTAATTTTAGACTGTTATATCATCAATTAAGAAACTAAGTATCAGATTTCTTGAAAATCTTTCGACAACTTACGAATTTCAAAGTAAATTTATCAAAAATATTAGTTTACGTGTCAGTCGTTTCATAAGACCAAAATATTTTCGCGAAGATAAAAATTTTTAATGTAAAACAATCAGTTGTTATATTCGTTCCTTTATTTCATATTAGAGTATTCCTTATTATCAAATTTTATGTGCTAATTTGTAGCCGATCACCGACATTAGTTGGCGCTTGTAATGAGCCAATTTCCGGAACGCATTGCCATTACTTTATGTAAAAATGAGCAACTAATTGATCACAATATCATGATTTATGGAGTACTTGAATTGCTAAAAGGTTGCACTTGAGTTCATATTAATATTTTGTTTTATCGTGAAAAGATGAAGTGCTAAATTTTTAATTAAACGAGAAACTCATGTTCCTAAGAATTGGCGTTTGAATAAAGATTAGTCTATATGAGAAATTTCCGATTAAACAGAATTTTTGTAAGGTTACGTTGATCCTTTTCCTTTCATTAAGAATAGATAGTTTCTAATCATTGAATCCATTTGGATTTTCAACCAAGGTTCGGTAAGCAGCCAATTTTGACCGTGAACTCTTTTTTTATTTTAGGCATCCTTATGACCGCAAAACAAAGTTAGTTATTTCTGCAAAGTAAGAGTAAAATAGTTAGAAATGGTCCTCCGTCAGGATGGTTGATTTTGCTTCTTATATCCTTTAGTTCTCTGATTACTATGGTTATTTAACTCTATTAAAGATACATTTATGTCTTCCCTTAAACTTAGATATTCCTTAAAGACCGAATTTTTAGAATAATGCAAAAATAACTACTTTGTTGCTATGGTAAAGTGTGTGTTAATATTTTGATGAATTAATGTTTAATTGATTCAATAACACCCAAAAATATGAAAGAAATTCTGCCGAACTTCCATAATCATGTATACTATATAGAATTAAATGATTTTATTAATATGTTTTCTCAACTCAAAACTATATAAATGATTTACAGACAACTTGATTGGTGTTGAGAATGATAGTCAATTAAGTTTTAAGTTACATAGGCGTATGGAAATGCAGTAGGAAAAATAAAGATTTCGATGTTATATAGTATTTATGATATAGTGCCTTTGTTGTTGTTCAATATATTGTCTTATTGCTTCGTCTTTTCTCATAAGTTACACTTGTAAACTGTAGATCTCTTTTAAGAAGAAAAAATACACGAATTTTTCATTTTGGGAAAAGACTTTATAACTTACTGTTCAGCATCGTTACCATTTTTTCACAATCATTATGAATTCTTTTCTAGAAACAATGCCTCAAATCTTTACGTAAATTCTTTCAACCCTTTGTCTCCATGTATAATATGTTTGGTTTGGGACTAAAATACTAACTGCATTCCCTGAATTCGTTGTAGCCGCAGTTTCCTCATTTCTTGAAATTGTGCTAACATGCAATCATACTAATTAAGGATTTCCCTGTGTTCACCACATTCCTTATAATTTCTCTTAATATTTTAATTGAAGTGGATATATTTTTCTCATCGTTACTGCGTTAGTGATTTTTCAACAGTTAATATGTAAGCTGATTATCAGCATTTTCTGTTTATAGTCTATATAATTTAACGATAGAGTTTTCTCGAAAATAAAATGTATTAAATCGGATCTTCGATTAATTATCATAATAGATAAATTTAATACAGATTTTCCACAGAAGTTTATTTGTACGACTATGAGTCATGTTTTCTATAAAATAAGATACTCTTGATGGAATTCTGCTATGTATTAAATTAAGACTATATATCTGCGATTGCAGTAATGGAATCCCTACTATTGTGAAAGATGTGCGCGCATTATAACTGGAATAATTTGTTTGTAAAATCCTTATGATCTCCGTTTTTATCGTTATCTTCATGATAGTATCCTTAGTCTTAGCCTGTACTTTCTCTCAATGGTGACTTGGATATTTGAGGTAGAGTTTGCACTGAATTTCAGTTTTATAATAGATAATCGGTTTTATTTATGATATCTTATACAGCCGAATCTAGATTTAACGGATTTTTGCTAGACCAGGAATTGATGAGATAGAAATTTAGATGGCAGAAATTCGAAAATAGATAAATCGTTTGCAAACAATAAAATTTCAAATTAGGTTTAGGGAAATCATTTCACGCTAGAAGATAGCGCGAGACTTCTCTGAAACGTTTAATGAAGCGTAAGAACCATCCGCTTCCTCTTCGACAATTCGGTAATTCCTATTCTATATGAAAAGGTTGAAGCTTTCTCGTGAAGATAAAGCGACTTTGCCGAAGGACTCCACTCCCTTTTATCTCTGAATTGGCTCATTTTTCAATGGAGGTGTTATCAGTGTAAGGTGTCACAAAGGGATAGCATTGTCCTATAGAAAGCCTTTTCTTTATGTGGTTCCCAGAAAGGTAAAAAGAGAGAGAGATTAGGAAATCCCCGAAGTTTGAATTGGAAGATTCCGATAGAATATCCAAGAGACATATAAAAGGTAACCATTGAGAGGGTAAGGAGCTAAGTAAGGAACTTAAGATTAGGAAAAGAATGTATGTTAGTGTAGCGGGAGAAGGAATACAATGCAGATAAAGAAAGTAAATAAGGAGTGTTGAGTAAAGTAAGAAGCCTCCTAGAGTGACATCTACCATTTTGACTTCATCTAAAACATGGACAATATGAAGATTCACTTATACCAGACTAAAATGACGCTTCAATGCTTTCGTGGTGTTTTTTTGTGGACCGTGTACCAGAGCAGTCATATATCTTATATAGTACACGGAATTGTGTTTCTGATTGAGCTAAGACAAAATTTTCTGTAAATATTTTCTTACTTTACTCTATGACTCGTACAAAGCATAGTTCCACTGATATTACTCCTTTTCATCTATAAACGTCTAAGATAAAATATTACCTATTATAACCTCTCAAATGCAGGTTGGAAATCTTTGAAAAAAAGGGGATTAGAAGCTAGGCTGCGATTTGTTGATAAATATAGGGAAATTAGATTTCCAGAAGACTTAATCGGGATTATGCGACCCCCTTCAGCTACTCCTGCCGATCCGACAATGAGCATAAAATAAATAGCGTAATAGAAGAGATACGAGAACGAGTCGTTTTAGGGACTCATATTTTCCGTGAACAATACGCGACAAAAATAAACTGAAAAAGTAGCTCGAACGCTTGATGTTCACACCCCCTGCCGCACACCGAAGGACGGCTTGCAGGGTATTTATGTAAATGTAGATGGATTTTGCTAAATATTAGATATTAATTTCGAAAATTACTCAATTACTAGCAAACACAGCAATAATGCTGCCATTTTAATAATTTCCCCAAGTCTAATTTCGTAAGAAGGTTTTGAAGCATAATTTGAGTTACGTGAGACAGGTAAATGTAGTTAACTCCCTGCCTCCTTCCGGAAAACTGCAGGGAATTAATGCTGGTACAGAAGTGTTAAAATTAGGGATAATGAGGGAATTGAGAAATGGGCAGGATAGCTGGAATAGCTGCAATAAACCAATCTTTGGATTAATGACTCTTAGTTCTGGTTTTGAAGTAGTAGCTGAGCTAGTAACTTCTCATGTTTACAAAACTATTCTTAAAATCATGGAAAATATACGACGGGAATTTTAAAATTCATTGGGCTCAGCGTTATATTGAAAAGATGGATAAGGCAAGGAAATATTTTCTTCTCTGCAGTATACAACAAGAGTTCGTCTATGTTAAGAAAGATTAGAATTTATTTTCAAGACCAGACGTGGAAAAAATTTCGTGAGATTATTGCACGAACGGATAGTTATTATTGGTCTCTTTTTTCAGATAGTATTAGACGCATAAATAGGATGAATAATTAATTAGGGACTTTGGTGTATTAACACCCCCTGCCAAACGCCAGTTTTCGGCGGTTTGCGGGGTATTTATGTAAATGTAAATGTAGATTACACTTTTCTATATGGTGGATACTAAACAAATATCATTTGTGCAGTATACAACAAAATTTCGTATATGTTAAGATTAGATTATACTTTTCTATATGGTGCATACTAAACAAATATCATTCGTTTGCGTAAAAGTATTTACATAACGTTGCACAGTTAAATATTTTCTTAGTATTTTTTATTCTACCGATTGTCATCCGCATGTATAAATCAACGATATAAAAAACCGAATATTTGATATAGTAGGCGTATGCTTTTTCTCAGATACACATCCAAAACTATGATTAATATATTCTTGCCGAAATTCATACAATATGTAGTACCAATCAGAGAACTTAGTTAATTAAGAAGCCTTAGAAGTGATAGCTATTTTAAAACTTTCAACTTCTACTTATTATCATTCGTCCTTCACTCCAATGTGGCCGAAGTTAATTCTCGTATTCCTACGTAAAATATGAGATTCTAAAACTGTCTTTAACATCACTTATATCCACTATTTTCGAAACCATGATTTAGAGAAAGTTTTATGTAAAGACTAAACAGCCTGAGCCTTAATAGAATTTCTTTATTTTTTTCTCACTGTACTTACAGGTATACCCTCTGTTATACGGCGAAACGCAGAGTAAACGCATGTAAATGTTATTTTATGGCCTTTGAGGGAATTGATATTTAGAAATTTATTGGATCGAATGGCGAAAAAAATATTCTTTTCTAACCAGGAATTGGTATAGTCAGAATTTGAAAAATAGTAGCTCTTTGGCATTCAAATTTGAGAATGATTTATTATTAATGAAATTATTGAATATAAATCAATGAAATTAACGTTTGCCTGATTTGAAATCGCGTTGTTCCTGCCCTTAACTGAAAATTTTGGTTCCAATCGGAGTTACCACCTTAAAATTCTTATTAAACCGAAGATTTTCACTTTTAACCTGGAGATTTTTAGTTTTTATTACAGATTTCGTTTTCCTTCTATATCACAGAAAGCTATGGAGAGAGAATGAGGCTTAGATGGCAAGAACAGGATTAAGGTAGTTTACCTTTGATTTAAGAAGGGAGTACAATATGAGTAGAAAGCGTCCACATAAGCGTAGCTCAATGACCCAATGAATGTACGTATAACACTTTTCAAAGCATTCAAGATAAAGAGGGACCAAAATGAATCCAATTACTTAGCACCACTCAACCCGTAGTGACTTTCACATATCACAGATAGTATAGGACTGATATATAAGTAAATGAAAGATACTTTTTTCTCTATCTAGCACCAAAAGTCAAACGATTAATATTCCGTTCATTAAGATATGGTAGCAGGAAAAGTACAGCAGCAGCTTCATTGAATAATTTTTCTTTGGAATTTTCGCTCTTTCCCTTACCCCATCATTCGATATTTTTTCATTATTTTCTATCCACATTACTCCTTCCCTGTTTCTTGTTCCTTGATTACGCCATAGAAGCCCTTTATCATTTCATATTCTCTGCTGCTGTAAAATAAGCGTTAGCTTTATCAATCATTCCTTCGCTAAATCGTAGCTTATAACTGATTTTTCTATCGTTTTCTTGGATTACAGCTTCTCCCTGCTGATCTCCGCTTGAATTATGTATTGCCGATCTAAATATGTACATAAATGAGAAAGATAGATGTATTATGCGAAAATTATTAATGGTAAATTATGGTAATGGCAATGAAAAATGAATATGTTGGTTGCTTGGAGTATATAATGCCGGTTACAGTTGACTTGTAGGAATGGCATCAATGACCCAGCATTTTTCTCTGAAAAAATAGGGGTCTATAAACAGCGTCTTATTCAATGTCCGTTGATGTGTTTATTCGTTTTCCCGCTTAGTTTCTATAATTGTGGTTCTACAGCGCATCAAGTGCCACGTAGGCCATTGCACATAAATTTTACCTTTGAAGAAAGATTCTCTGGAGTAAAGATATCTCTGGATAGATACCCTGGAGTAACTTTCAAATTGTTGAAATGAGAAATTCTGTTGATAATTTCACAAAGAATTAAATAAACGACCGGTTTCGTCGCCGTCATCAGGTATAGTAAACAATGAATAAATGATGATTGATAATGATGATTAATTTGTTTACTGTGCCTGATGGTGTCACCCGGAGACGAAACCAGTCGTGTATTAAGTTCTTTGTGAAATTAACTACAGAACTTCTTATTTCAACAACGCTTTTATCTTTGTTGTTTTCGCGCTCATTTTTTTGCCATTGTTACATTGGGTTACGTTTCGATGCTCTTAAAATTATTATTTTTTTTTCCAAAGTTCTGTTCCCAAAATCAAGACGCGTCTTATTCATAAAGTAATTCGGTTATTAAATCCACCTTTTTTTCATAAGGAATTGGCAAGTGAACATAATAGAAATGGACGGTGAAGAATTTCTATTCTTTTAATTAACGACAGATCAATGCGCTGGATTAGGTGCAGCTAAACGTATGCAAACCAGAGTTTATCAAGAGCTGATTACAGACTGCGTTACCTATCCACGTCTATTTCAATTGATCAGAACAGAGGAGTAGTCATCTGCATTGTGTTTTCCTGTCATCGCGCAGCAATAATATAATTTTCCACTTGTATAGGCCATCCGTAGTTCTGTATTGTTATTGCAGTCGCAGAATGAGGTTGGTGGTGATAAGCCGAACTGCATCAGAAGCTGCAGAATCGCACGCGTTTTTCGAAGTCAATCAAACGGAAAATTTCGGATTTCTCTTTTCAAAATCGCGGCAATTTTTAAACGGCGGATGCCATGCAGAAATCATTGAGCTATTGTGTGGCTTAAAATGGATTGGAAGGGGTAAGGGGAGATGGCGTACATTTTATCCATCGTTGTTCAGTTTATTCTAATCGAGGAAGGATGAGCGTAAATATTAGTTTTGGAAATGCCCAGAAAGAGATTTTTTATGGTAGTTTGTAGATCTTTCACTTAGAGTTCCGTGATGATTTTCATGGACTGTTACTTTTTTAGAAACATTTCCAGTTCAACCGAGAATAATATGATGATGTAATGTTATTGTATTATACCTCGTTATCATTCTTGATGTTTTCTTTAGCAAATTAGACCAATGTCTCTTATTTGTAAATTTTGTATCACTCAGGAATTCTATTAGTCCTTAGTAAAAAATTTAATAAATAATGAATTTATTCAGGTGAGAATAGGTAACTTCTGACTTGATCATACAATGGAAGAAGAAAAGAAAATTACGGAATTTCAGACGCCACGCGACTTCAATATCACCTGAATTTATAATAATAATAAATCGACTTTATTTCAGGGCGAGATTGAGACTAGTAAGTCTCTTCTTACATCTAACCCTATGTCATAAAAGATGAAAAGAAATAGTTTATGGGGTTAAAATAAAAGAAAATTAACAAAGAGATGTGTTTGCGGGTTAAAAAAACCTAAGTTATTGCACTTAGGAAAAAATAGAACCCTGCAGGAAAACGCCCACAGGAAGGGGGGCGTGAAAAACCTGCGAAACCTACAGACAGTAGCATCTAAAATTTTAAAGAAGAGGGGGAAATTAGAAAATGAAAAGTGACTTCAACCTTACTGAAAAGAATAAAAAATAGCATAATAAATGTTCATTTATATGAAAGAAAGAGAAAAAAAAAGAAGAAGGGGGAGAAGAAAGATGAGGACAGGAGATCGATTAGAAATACAAGAAAAGAAACATTGCAAAGGTAATAAAAGAAGTGGACAAAGCACAATACATAGATATTTACAGTATCACCATTGGTTACGTCAATTTACCTAGGTGATAACCCGAGAAAAATTTACACATGATATAAGTTGTCATGGAGATATATAACAAATAATTTGCGCATAATATAATTAGAATTGCGTGATTTTTAACCTTCAATATACTTATATGCAGAAAGTCGAAAGGTTCGGAGAATGCATTTCCTTTGAGATGTTCATGAATTTTGCCTGAGTGAATCACCAACAAGCTACTGTGATGAATTACACATATTAGTCTCACGAAATTAATTTTTTGCGTTATAAGGTTATTTGCTGTTTAAGCCATATTATCTTGTTGCTAAAGGCAACGATTGATTTTTAATGATATTGTTGATAGGATAATAGGAGCTTAAGGATATACAGTTAGTATACCTTAATGAAAAGAAGGAAACTGGAAATTCTTATACGGTCAATTTGAAATAAATAGTTGCTAATCCTGTAAAAAAGGCATCAAAATCATATTAGTATTCACACATTGCATTACGTAGATCCTCTTCGGTTCATACATAGGTGTATCATTTTGCTGTGTACTTATATTCGATATCTGTCCTTATTAGTCTCGATGAAAAAGTTTTTCACATTAATACCTAGTAATAACAGTTTTCCAGAAAGTTTTTCCTTATTATTATGATGCCGGTTTGGTCGAAGAAAGTAAATTAGTCTTTCATTTCTACGAGTTAATCAAGTTTTTAGAAATTATAATCTGTCGTTACAGTAGTATATAATCATATAGTTTCCTATGTTAATATTAATGCAAGGAAAATTATTATTCTTATCAGTCGCATTTTATACATTGACATACATATAACATATAATGCTAAAACACTTCTCTAAATTGCTTCTGTTTACCAGATAAAGTATGTATTTATCTTATTTGTATCGGAGCTCTGTTTCTAAACTCAAGAGTTTAATGTTTCAATTCAACGTGTTGATTACCAAAGGAATAACAAGTGTGAAAAATAGCGACACGACTGGGACTCGAACCCAGGTCTCCCACTTTCCGGGCAGAATACCTGCCCGGTGNCTACTGTGAAATCCTTTATTTTAATTTTTTTAATTATAATAAAATGGGTATATCTCGTCGAATAAATAAACAAATTGCAAGCTCTCTTTGTTTACAAATTTCTAGCCATTCATTCCGCGTTCCACTTAAAGTCGGACCTAAGATGGCGTGGATCGGAGCCCAAGAAACCTCTGGCTACGCCATTGACGTACATACATATATACATATACATGGGTAATTGATGGAAGAAATTCAGTTCATTATCATGGGAAGTGAAAGATAAAGAAGAGGACAACGGAGAAAAGAGAGGAAAAGTTGTAGGTTGCGATGGGAAATCCTCCGAATTCCCAAAGGCGGTGTAGGGGAAGGATATCCCCCTCTCCATTGTTCCCGATCACAATGAAATGTATATTCCATGGCCGTAAAGCGAAGGTAATCCTAAAAACCCATTCTCTGTCTCTGTCCACCTCTCCCCCAACTCACGTGTCAACCGGAGGGCTACTCTGGCCAATGGCATTGTCCGCCCACGCCCCCTTGGCCTCCTCCCGCACCCCCACGCTGCACATGATCTTTCCCCTTTCCTTTGTAAATTTCCCGCTCCAGTCTCCCTGTCCTACCTTCGGCTCCCAGCTTACTCAGTTTTTCTTCCTCAATACAATATTAAAAGATCTCTCTATGCGGAACTTATGAAAGTATCTCGTGGGAAACTGGCTGTATTTTTGAGGTTTCAGATATGAATGAAATTTATCCTATCGATTTGCTGCTTTTTAAGGAAAAACATTTTATCCAAGAAAATTTCAATTCAGTTTCTCAAATAATAGTTTGCGTCAAATGATAGTATGGATATTTAAATATCTCGTTGTCGAATAGTTTTCCTATGATTATGTTCTATTTAGAATAAGAAACGGTTTCTAATTAAATCATGGTAATATTAGTGTTTATGAAGGTATTAGGCGATAGATGATCGTTATTCGTGGCCTCCTCTTATCTCTGTGCTAATCTTCAGTCTGGTAATAAAATCTTCAGAAGTTCATTGCTTTATGTGAAAATTCGTTATTAAACACATTTAAACGTACAAACGCCTTTATAGAACGATTCAGAGAAAAATAAAGCGCTTTCCCTGTACAGAACATATTTTCTCAGATTTTACACTGTTTTAATGTTCACACGAATGGTTTTAGTGATAATTTCTTGGGTCATAATATATTTGCTTGTTATGAAACGGTTATTTGAACTCACATCTGAAGATATTGCTGGATCAAAATATTCAATATCGCCTCAATTAGCTTTTGTTCGATAGCGTAACAGCTTAGAGTTTAAATTCAACTTACTTACTACTATTTGTGGATAGTTCACTCAAAGTAAAAATCGTATCACTGGCAGTTGGACATTAAATAATGCTCAACATTAATTTCATTGCGGAAGCTAACCAGAAATAGAGATTAACCTCTTTTATAGCCACGAATTATTCTTATTTTTACAAGTTTTCTTTGTAGTTAATGGAGTTTCAATTCCTTCATTATTATCGATAACCTCTCAATATGGTAGTTTAATGGTTTTTTTTCAGAAATGTTCATTAGAGGTAAAAGTTGATTCTCGATTAAATCATTTTCATTTACTCATATATCTCTTCTAGGAATCATATACTATTGTAGTTATAGTGGTCACTGAGATATCGAATTGTACTTTCTGTGCCTTGATAACAATCTTTTAAAAATCTCTTAACCTTGCTAAAGACTGATATCCATCCATTTCTGAGATGTGCGCGAGCATCTTTCCAGAACTGCTGAACTCCATTGTCCTCGGCGGAGTCCTTTCTTTGTGTGTCACTGATTTTGAAAAGGCGCCTCTCCACCTCCGCCATCCTCCGATGGACCTCTCCGTTGATTCATACGTAGGGAGAAAAATCGACCGATCTCGCTGCTGTTTCATTTCCATTGGACGCTCCTTTGGCGCGGTTTGTTTTCGACGCATGCGCATTGTCTCTTTTGCTGGCGGCATGAGGAAAATTAAGAGTTCTCATGCGGCCAGCAGAGAATACCATACATGCATGTATGTACATGTACTTAGAAGTTAAAGACGTTAAACAGGTTTTCAAGGCGGATATTCAAGGTAGAGAGACGAATTAAGTAAAAAGTGCTTCCGTTGAAAACATCGTCAAAGGGAATTCTTGTCAATACTAAATAAGTTATATGTAATTAAATTGTAATAGTATTATAAGTAAAATAATTATAAGTAAATTCCACACCAATTTCAGTTACAAATTCCCATCAAACACCATTTATAAGAAAATTCTGGAGATAGATTTGATGTAGATTCCGAAGGAAAGCATCACTTTGTTTAATTTTTATTTGATAGTTTTAAATTTGATTTCTTTTTTTGATGAAGTTACTATAAGAAAAGAGTGGCTTAGCGAAGTGTTTTGAGTCATATAGCAACATCTGTATTTTATCTTTGAAAGAGGGAAAATAGAAGAAGAATGAGAATAGAGCTAGAGCTAGAATCTTGGCAAATCTTATTCCTAACCTCACTCAAGTAATTCTGCACCCTCGGGGCTATGAATATCTATGTCCATAACGTCTGAAAGATGTCATGCGAGTTTTCTCACATCAGAAACGATTCCTACAACACCGGACGTCGTACCTACTTTAGTAATAGTGCCTATATTTTGGGAAAGGTTTTGAACGTTGAACGGAAAGTTTGCGCAACCGATATATTTTCTTTTCTAGATCCGGAATGCAAACGACAGCTTCAAGATACTTAATACACACGCTTGAAAGTGGGAGTAAAAAACGATTAAGTTTCCCGTTTTCCCATATAAATCTAGACCTAATAGCATGATGGTAGTGGCAGATAAATGTACTTTCAGGAAGAAATGGAAAGGTCCTGTATATTTCAATGTATGCATTTTGGAATTTGAAGGATATCTATGTAGGATATAATGAAGGTGTGTCTTTTCATATCTTTTATTGATTTCGTTTAAAAGTCGCATTGAATATGCGGCTGACTTCACGTAAGATGTTGTTCATCTGTTTTACTGGATTTCTTTGTGTACTACTTTATACGGGAATTTTATTCAAGATATGGAAGACTCTTTATATCTGAACCCTGAGAAACGAAATGTTGTATTCATACTTTTTGTATACATTATTCTTAATAATTGCTCGTTTGCTTCTGTTTTAACGGCAAAATAACAAAGTGGTATTCGTCAGTATTCCCTTAAACACTTTTCTTTTGAGGGTTTTATGCTGGAAATTGTTGTGTACTACTTTTTTACGGGAGACTTAATCAAGTTATGCAAGGTTCCTTATTTTTGAACCTTGAGAAACAAGAGCGGTTTGTTGTTATACGTAAAGAATTATGCACTATTATAGATACATTAATAACATATACATCGGAAAGCTAGGCGATCTAATTTTAAGCTAGTGGAAATGCTTTCTTTGCCAAATTGCAGAGCTCAATTACTATATTATATTAGAATGTTTGAAATAACATGAATGTCAATCTGTATCCTTTTCGTTTATAATATCTAAATGTATTTATCGGAAGAGCTGATCTGTTCAACCACAGTATCTATGGTAGATTTTCAGAAGAAAAAAAGTTTCCGAAGTTAATAAGGTGTAGTTAGTGACGACTTTTAAATATATTGTCAACGGTGGTTTTATATGCTGACAGAACTATTCAAACAAAAAAATAAAACTGAATTGAATCTCGGAAAGATTTATCGGGTTGAGAAGTGAGTCGTCAGTTCTCACCAACGACCAAGAATCACCTTTGACTTCAAATCGTGAATTATGACGCAGTTTTTAATGGTTTGAATTCGAACTCTCACGGGAACGTTGAAATAAACCTCTTATGGGCATCGATACGATAATTTATCAATGTAATTTAGTTTATGTGCACGTACATTCTTGTCAACTTACCAGTATATAATTTATAAACCCGCCCTAAAATAGCGATAATGTTTAACCGAGTAAAAGTTGTAAAGTACTTACGAAAGTCAATAATTTACGATATTTAAGGTGCAATCATAATTTTCATTTTTGGGAGATGATTTTACATGAACACAATATCATCTAAGCGAACTTAAGTAGGCGTTTCGTTCCACAGGAGAAAAATTCGACATTCTATAGAAGTTTATGTAAACAGATTTGAAAAAAAACATTCGATCCTCACCTGAGTCTTTTCGCTTCGTCGATGAACGGCCTCTTCTCCGATTCGCTCAGCAGCTTCCACTCCGCTCCCAGTCGTTTCGAGATCTCCGAATTGTGCATCTTTGGATTCTCTTGCGCCATCTTACGCCTCTGTCCCCTGGACCACACCATGAAGGCATTCATGGGCCTTTTGATGTGGGCCCCTCCTTGAGGTCCCCCTCCGATGGGGCCGTCCGGGCCTTTGCTGCCCATGGTCCAAAGCGGCTCACTCCACCGTCCTCATGGGCCGCGGTTTGAAGAAGGTTCGATCTCTCCGTTGTCTTCTTTTGTTGCTTTTTACTTCGATGTCACCTTTGGAGGTCGTTTCCTTCTCCTCACTCGTTCTGTCACCTCTGTTATTTCTTTATTCGTGTCCTATTGTCTCTTTCTCACTGTTTGGGCTCTTCCGACACTGTCCTCACAGTCTGCACCGATGTCGGAAACGGTATGCCGGTCACCGAGGGTACGCACGGAGTCGGGGGTGGTGGGGGCGGGCACCCTCGTGGCCTTTATGATCGCGCATTCAGGGGGCGTGGAGAGCGTTCTTGCGCATATGGGGGAGGGGGCAGGCGGGGGTGGGGAGGCCTCGGAGGGAAGGAGGCGGAGATCCTCGGCCCTACGACTCTCACGTCTGCTTTCTGGAGAAGGGGATGGAGTAGGGATTGTGTGGTAGGGGTGGGGTGGTCAGGGTGGGGAGTGTTCCGGGATGCGACTACGGGGAGAGATCCTTCCAAATCTTGCATTCGCCGTCTTCTTTTATTTCCTTTCCGATTGCATTTCTCGCTTCTTTCAGAGTATCCCGGTTTTATCGCGCGCTATATTGTATTTATTCGTATAATCCCCCCGCGCGTGGCGATGGGAAATCGAAGGGATCTGTTCCGGTATCTGCGCGCTATAAATTTTTTTTAGGGTTGAACGTGAAAAGTAAGGTTGGTTTTTGTCGTGGGAGAGTCCTTATCTTCTTCTCCGAATACAGGAAAGTGAGGCTACGAATCACTGTGGAAACAAAGTAATTTCGGCTTTCTACTATTTAGGCTCACGTGAATTATTTGGGGATAGTTTCTGTTTTTAGTGGACTGTTAGCAGTACACGTATTTCGATTTCTTTCGACTGTGAAGATATTTAATAATATTCTGGTGATTTTGAGAACATCGAAGATATCATGACGTGATCAGTTCAGTTTCAGGGTGATTGTTACAAACTATATATGTTTTGTTAGGAGCTATGATAATTCTATTTTAATATTTCTGGATGTTTACATTCACAGAGTCGATATAATATTTATTTCTANGAATTAAGTAAAAAGTGCTTCCGTTGAAAACATCGTCAAAGGGAATTCTTGTCAATACTAAATAAGTTATATGTAATTAAATTGTAATAGTATTATAAGTAAAATAATTATAAGTAAATTCCACACCAATTTCAGTTACAAATTCCCATCAAACACTATTTATAAGAAAATTCTGGAGATAGATTCTAATACGTAGCTAAACATTTTACAGGCGTTCTCTGTTGTAACGTTGTATCTCTACGAGTATTTGAATGTATTTTTTTTTAATCTTCCAGATATTTTACTTCGATTTTGAGTTTCACATTAAATTGGCTTGAATAAGTCCAGCAGTTTATGATTTATAACTCTACGATTCCACTTGCTAAATCCATAGCGCACAATTTAACATGGCCCGCGAAGATGTTAGCTGTACATATGTTCATAAACATTTAATTATCAGGAAACTGCAATTATACAACTTTTCGAAATTATTTCTTTCTCTAAAGCTCATTTCAGTTTGACGAAATGCTTCGCATGCAACTAGAGATCGTTATTTACGCTTGTTTATTGTTATAGTTATTGCTATTCAGGTTTCCTGTTCATTCAGTTGCACATGATGTTTTAAAATTGTGGCCCGCAAGCATCTCAGTCGTCAAGTGACATGCAATCTGGCCTATCAAGGAAATTTTGGATACTATTAGAAAATTTAGACGTTTACAGTTTCGAACTTCTCATACAGAGATTACTCTTCATTTGATCTTCCATATGAAATCTCTTGTGTTTCTTTCTTCTGATATAAGGCTGAAGTGAGGCTGGCGAAGATTATAGTGCCGCCAAGTTTGAGCTAAAAGATAGTATGTCGTGTCAAAGGGGTTAGTGACTTATGCTAATTTAGAGGAAACAATATAGCCATTTCAGTTCACACATTTTCAGTAATTGGTGGAACCAGTATCACCGGTCTATTTTGGGAATTTCGGTGTGGCAGTCCCTTTTCCTCCGTCGATATTATGATAGAGAGTCCACCACAAGGTCGCCTCGCAGGAAGAAGTCGAAGATCCGTTGCCGGACGCCTACCAAAGCAAACACCCCGGCCTTCCTCCATTCTTGCATCCTCCGGAATCATCCATCCACTCCGGCAGTCAAAAGGCCGGGAAAGTGGAGTTAAAAGGAAGAAGGTAGGGTTGGGATGCCAGGACAGAGGAGGGGGCCTCAAAAAGACTTATTCAATGTTCCGCCCCACTCCACCCCCTCCTCACCCAACCCATTTACGTTCGCCCTCCCTCCTCTTTCTGCCTGATCACGCCTATTCATCGTGCGTTTGGATCCATGAATACTCCCTCTGATGATAGAAACAACGAAGTGCGCGCTGAGTGGCGAGGGTCAGTCCAGGGCGCTAAGGTGCCCGAGGCCGGGGAGGGGTTCGAAGCAGCGCGTGCTCAAAACTCACCCTTTATCCCTCTGCCTTTATTCTCTCCTAAGTGGGAATGACAGTTGAATGATCTTTCTGGAGAGCCGTTCGTTCGAATCTCTCGCGTTTCTTTATACCGTGAAAATTTTATATTTTTCTGAATTATTTTATAATTCCAACATCTCCAGTTTCATAACATGACCATCGTATTACATTCTCCTTAATTTAGAATTCATCCTCCCTATTAATTCGTTCAATTTTACTTTTTCATCTCGATTCTATATTTCATATCGTAAAATTCGATTTATTTCTCAGTACTTAAGATCTATTGCCGGCGTCAGTGGCGTAGGGGGTTTGTGTGTTAGCCCAGTAGTACTCATGTACCGGGTCTGTTTTTTATAAAGGGTTAATTGTAAGAGTGGTCTTCCAAGACAAAATTTCGCAAAATAAAGACGTAATTATTATCATTATGTATATATCCAAATATTCACACCGTTTTCGATATTTTTGATATTAGTAGATAAAATATCAATTTTTCTCCATCTTTTGATCTTTTGAGATGGATTTAACAATTACGATTAGGTTAAAAATTTATCACTACCTTACTTGCCTGTATCAAAGTTTGGAATACTTTTTCATCGCAAAGACGAATGGGAAACCATTCGGCCGATCTTAAGTAGTAGATTGTCCTTATTTATATAGTTCTACATGGAAAACGCACGTCAGAAAACTAATTCAGTCTCTAAGTACTACACCAAAGGAAAAAGTTTTTCACTTTAACCTTATTTCTCTTGGTACCTATATTTTTCTTCCTATGAATTTGGATATAAATTTCCGCTTTGATTTTCGGAATATTCTACGACTGTTACTTACACAGTTTGTGTTAGAAATTAAAGATAAATCCCTCATCCTTCGTACTGATTCTTAAACGCCAATTCCATTTGTTCCCTTTTCCCTTCTCAGTCTGAACTCTCGTTACAGTTTGCTGCCTCCCCTCGACACCCTTCCTTAATTCGGTTGACCCGCCCCTCCTTGAACTCAGTGAATACTTCATATCACCAATGCGGAAATGAGGAACGCAGCGCGGTCATATTTAGGTAAAACTAGATATACGAATGATTAAGCGTTGTATTGTGTGTAAAGATGTTTTTTTGCACTGGTATTCATGCTGTTAGTTTTCTTCATTCAGACGCCTGTTTCATATCAATGAGAAACCTAAATCGAATTACTTGGGTGAATAGACGTTGGTTACAATAATTTTGACGTGAATTCAATTGAAAAATTTTATGAAGTTAATGTTGCGTCGCGTCTCCGTTTGCCTCGCAAATAATTTTTTAAGATTCAGAATAGAAGGGAATGGTACGCAAATTACGATTCACAGAATTTAATATTATTGAATGTATATTATGTAATCTTCCTTGTTAGTTCTATTTAATACAGAACACATTACTAACATTAAAAAATATTTAAACCGGGTTCGCAAAAATGGAAATATTTCCTCAAGGTTGGACACTTTTTTCCCCAGGTTAGCAAAACCACCTAATGTCAGAATCACATTAGAAAAATGAAGGCATTTTTATTTCTAAATCAAAATTTTAGTAAATTTTGCGGCTGTTTCAACGGATTTCACGAGCATCAAGAAACTCGGTTTCGTCAAGAGAATAGTTGATAATGGAGAAGAAAAATTGTGGGAGCGAGGCTACTTTGCGCTACTTAGTCTTCACCGTGAGCATGCATATGATGTAGTACTAGGCCCTGCCGACAAACGTTGTATCAAGGAATTAAAAAAGGTACAGTTCCTCAATAAAAAATCGAGCGGTGTATTGCGTATGGATAAGATTTACGTGTATGGCAGAGGAAATTCGAGGATTCGACTTGTATAATGAAAGGCAATATGTTTAGTCAGGCATTGCCAGTTTTTGACAAAATCAAGCGATTGATTAAGTGAATGATAAAATAATTAACCATACCATCAAACGTACATATTTTTAATGCGCAGGAGCGTATTAAAAATAACATATTGATTACCGTATCACCAAAATCCTTCATGATGATCAAACGCACGCATGATCTAAATTTAGGCTACTTAAAATAGCTACTGATGCATTGAATAGTTTATAAAAGGATTTAACCCCTCCTTAGGAGTTAAAAAGATAATAAATTGGAAAGTTTAAACTTTCTAAATTGAAATTTATGTGTAGTAATATCCCAAGGAGAAACAGAAATAAAATCATCGGCTAGGTATCCTAACTATATTTTTCGCTCCTGTTCATCCTAGGAATTTAAAAGCTGCGCTCAAACGACGTATACCTTATCTTTATTTCCCGTAAGTATGATAACAATATTGTATTTTGGTCGTGTATGAAGTGAAAAATACTAAAAGACAAAATTTCAGAGATTAAAATTCACTACAAAGAAATACAATGGAGTGTAACAAGGTGTATATAGGATGCGTGATTGGGAGTAGTGTACGTTCTATATTTCTATCTTTCCTCTTCTCTTCGTATTTCTTGGCTTCCACTTTGACCTCTCTTATGCTGTCTCTTTTCTGCACTCCCCTACTCCGCCCATCTCCCGATGTGCCAAGTGTCCCAATCGCCCTCTCCCACGTAGAGACTCTTTTGAGGATCGGCCATTCCGACGATATTCTATCGAATAGAGGAAAGAAGGCTTTCGGAATGGAAAAAAGGATTCACTTCCATTCTCGAATAATCGAACCCATCCGAGCCTTTGATTTATACGAATCTCCTTTTTACTACTCAGTTCACACCACTTGGGACGGCTCTTCCCCTTTCTCCCCATTTCTTCAATTCCAGTGCACCACCCGGCGACAATGCGGATCCCTTTAGAGTCCCTCCTTCTTCAGCTTTAAAATTGCCCCCAACATAATAGGCTAGGCTCCTTATCAGTCACTTCCCTGGCTAACATTAACAGATTGTGCTGAGAAAAATCTGCTTTAATTTAGCTAGATGAGGACTTGAAAAGATGATAAAAGCAGCTTAACCAAAGGGTCGTTTGTACGAAATTCAATGGTCCAATTCTTTTCTCAACCGATGCAGTAATTTGTTCAACTCGAACCATTCAACTTTTTCGTATTGTTTGTTTCGATGCATTTTTAGGCTTACGAAGGGTGCCTGCCAAACATGAATGAAATTTTATCTCGTAGAATTCTAAAAACGAGTTTAATAATTAAGTATGATGGAAAATATAGACTTTTTGAAAGCGTGCATGTATTTTTGAAAGCATTAGAATGGTTAAGAGTTAAAATAAACGAATCATACCTGTAGTATTTAATTACAGTACTCGAGATAAGAATTGGTTATGGTAGAGTTCTACATTGGATTTCTGTAGCTACTAGTTTTATGAATTACTATGGTTAGCAAAAATTTTGATGAAATAGTATGATTGCAAGGATTTTATAATGGCATATATGTCAACAAGAAATTGATTTGTTTTAAAATGAACGAATCAACTATAACAGATAAGGTTTAGGTATACCAAAGCTTTTCTTTGTAAGGCTAGGTGAACGTGAGTGAGATTAGAACGTATTAATATAATAATAAATAACAATAACAACTATTATTATAAATAATATAATAGTTTATCCGATGAAATAAAACACTGATATTATTCGATTCATGTGTATCCACAATCCACAATGTGTGGATTGTTTTTCCCTTGTTATATATACAAACCGGGTGTAAGGATTGAAAAAAATTCAGTTTGTTTCAATTTCGCCAATAAAGTCTATGATTTAGTCTCCTGTTACTTTGTTGATGTCAAAAGGGAATCTTGGAAGGGATACGGCTTGCATAATTTCGTTATCATGCACTTGCCATATGAATAGAATCCTATAGAAGTTGCACAAGAAGCTATTTTTCTTCTTTCGGCCAATGCCTGGAATCTGCAGTATGAAATAGCGGTATATTACTTTAGGAAGTGCCGATAAAATTTGATAGTCTCCCATCTTATTTGCTACTTCTGCTTTATGCCCTATTTCGGCCGTCTGCAGCAATGGGACCAAATAGAAGGGTGCTCTTTCAAAATGCATGCTTATATAATATATTGAATTGCTTCGAATGGTGTAAAATATACAGAATGGGAACGAGTGAGATGAAGTTTTCGGAATATTATACTTAGTCTTTCTTGAATATATCTTGAAAATGAAAATCAATTTTATCAAATTTCAAGAAACTAAGAGAGTTGAAGGAATTTTCTGCGAGAATACTAGCAATAAAAAAGACATAATTATGTTTTAGATCGAACGATTGCTTCACGCAAAGTACTTTATAGTACACTACATTTATAGTTATAGATATAGTTTATAGATAACAGTATATTTAGTTTATAGATGCGGAAATTTAAAAAAGGGGAAGAATGTTGGGTCACCCGATAACGAATATGTAAAACTCTCATATTTAACTCAAAGTATGAAACAATTCTACCTTTTTATACAAATCATTCCGTCAAATCCTTGCCCCAGCTTCTCCAAGTCTCCTGAAAGTAGCCTTAAATATCTGAAATGGAGACAAAAGGGAACCTTCTACGACCACAGTGCCACTGTGCGCTGTAGCCAAGAGTAACTGGGCAAAGGAGTGGAAAGAGTTAACATTTAATTTTCTATCCCCTCAATTTTATGCACCACGCAGTACGCCATTCGATATTTATGGAAGGAACCGTACGTTAGATTTTGGTAATCGTTTCTTCTAATGGATAAACATCTCAGTTCCTCCCTTGGTGAAGAAATCCGGGTCTTGGTTGATAGTGGGGTGATTATAAAGTCTGCGTAAATCGAAAGGAAAAACGGACATAAAACTCGACTCCTTGGGGACTCCCCTCGATAGGAACTCGACATACTGTGACTCGGGCTCAAGTCTCGCTCTTTTCAGACATTTTTCCTGTCCGTTTTTCCCTAGGTTGGCTCCTAGGCGCACGTCTCTACGTGAAAAAAATTAGGACTCATTCATCGGTTGATATTGGTTATATATATCGGTTGATTTCAAGGGTGTTATTAGAAACGAACAAAAAGTCACCTGGGCGACCTCACTTCCATGGATTGGTTCCACTTTCCATTCCTTGACTTTTATGCTTCTTAATTCCTTCCGCAGTTATACTCGCAGTAGTGTCTATCTATATAAATTTCTTTACAAAGTGATCATAAGCTTAAATCTACTTCAGTATAGGTGCAGTTGTATCGAAGCTCTAAATATTTTGTCGTCCTTAGGACATAGCAGTAACTATTCCTGACATCACGGAATAATAATATTGAATTGATAATAGTATTGGTGTTTATTTTCCGAAAATAGCACTGCATTTGTTGAAAACCAGGTGAAAGAACTGGTTAGATCACGTTAAACGTACGAAAGTAAGAGAAAATGTCATGAGATGGCTTCCAGGGCTTTAGGGAGGAAGGAGAAGGGGACAGCGGGGTGTAGGGAGCCACTGGGCAGGAAGTGAGGAAATAAGGGAGCCGCAATTGGTCAGAAGGGACTTGCCCTTGTGTCCGGCATCTAATTTTCTTGTGTAAGGGGACTGAAAAGGTACCTGTTGAATCAAACCCAATTTAGATTCTCTAACACGAAATCCTATCTCTTATCACTTCGTCCGAGATTGGGATTGATCCCTTCAGAGGTGACAGATTTCCTAAATTGTTCGCACCCTGTTTGGTATTATCAGGAATATGATTTACGATGAAAATGACTGCGAAGTAGAATTTATGTCTGTGTCGTGTACTTGTTTTTCAGATACTTTCTTGGTTTAGACGATCCTTTTCTATTCATTTATGTGCTTAGGATTTAATTTGAGGATTTCAATCGCATGCTTATTTAAATGTGCAAAGTCGTAAATTATCTAATCACTGGAATAATAATATTAAGAGTGTTGTTATTTACAAGAATTAGATTCTACAATTTTAAATAACTAGACGCTTCGTTAAAAGTGTTTAGGTAAACACGTTTTGCAAACAATATCATAAAATGTAAATTTTCAAATGCGTTTTTCAGTATAATTTCTTTTCATTTCTCACATTCACATGAATTTATTTCCGTTTGGTTTACATTTTATAAAAGCTTCAATTTTCTTTAATTCAAGTTTTAATGTAAAAGTTAGCTAGAGTTAGCAAAAATGTTTTCATTAGCTGTAATTGTTTGATGTTGCTAACTAAACTAAAATCAATTCCATGTTAGTTAGCGATTGATTAGCTAGAGTATATATACTATACGTATATGTATATGGCTTATGGTGTTCAGTATTATTTTCACATGGTTATAAATTTATATTGCCGTTGTTTTCATTTAACAATCACAAAATACCATCCAACAAACTATATATATTGAACAATGTATATTTCGAAAGATAAAATTAATTTTTCGTTGCTTTCCAGCCAGATTTTCAGGTTGAATTTATGGATTAAAATATATGCCAAGTTTTCCCTAGTGCTACACAGAACTCGAATTTATATAGTGGGTTGTCTTCGAGAAATAATCCTAATGAATATGTTATCCAAACACTACTCCTAGGGCTAGAATTTGCATTAATATGTATGCTAATAACTCAACTACATCTATAATTTTGAAGGGAAAATTGTTTGAATATAAGTGAATCAGAGAGTATAGAATGGACAAGTTTTAAAATAGAGAGTTTGGATAGAAGATATTATGTAATCAGAGAGTTGAGAGAATTTATAAGGCGTTTCCATGGGAATGAAACAAGAGATGGGAAGTGAAAAGTGTGTGGAGGCTTTTCCCAATTCCACTACAAAGAGAGGAAGATACGCGGTAAATTATACTCCCAACTCGGAATAATATGAAAGAGAATAAAAAAGGATTTTCTCAGCTGCATCTTCTGTTCATCTTTTTCGCACCAACCTTATTTCCCTCTTTTATTTCCTTTCGTACTCCGAAAAGAGATATTTTTCTCGCTCTTCTTTCCCTTTCTCTTTTCTCCTGTTTCCATCTCTATCTCCTTTATATTTTTCTTTTTCTTCCAAGGGGAGGAATAGGAATTGGGTGGCCTTCCAGGGAGGAGACAGAGATGAGGGTTTGGAATACAAAAAAGAAGAAAGGAGAGAAGAAAGGGGAGGAAAAGAGAAAAAAAGAAAAAAAGCCATCTCCGTAAGTCTGTCGCGGTATCGGAGTCGAAAGGGGGTGAAAAAGGTTGGAAGAACGTGGATTTAGGAACGGGAGGGTAAGAATAAGGGGAGCAAGGAGAGTGATAAAGTCAGAGGGTGAAAAGGAAGTAAGGATAGGAGAAAGGAATGATTTTTTCTAAGGAGAGGTTTCCTAATTCTCTTTTATATACTCACGGCGGTATAATAAAGCTGAAAGAGTAGTTGTATGCATTCTGATATTATCTTTCCATATACAAAATGGAATTTAGAAATTGACGATGAAATTTTCAGATATTAACGTTCTACCTACAAAATATTTCGGAAAGAAACCATTTTCGATGAATATAGTTAATAGATTAATTGGCTTTTACATACAATGAAAGTTCAAGTAAACCTTTTGTTAGCAGACTAGAAAGAGCGACTATAGTAGCGGGAGAGCCAAAGATGCAAAGCTATAGCTGTATATATTTGTATAGATCTGAAACGGTGACGATTTGTATAGACGCGAAACATGAGGAGTATGCTTTGAAAGGTAATTTTATAATAAGGTTACATCATTATACGCTCATTCCAGAAGAAAGGGTCGGTCACCTATAACTAGGATGTCCAGACGTCCCGGTTTTCTGGGAATTGTACCGGAATTTAATCATCTCTCCTGGTACTTGGAAAGCATTTTCAGGACATCCTAGCGACCCGGTTATTTTGGATTCCTCTACTTGAATTATTCTTAGTTTCTATTAATCATCTGAGGTATATTTTAATCACTGATATGTGATTTCATAGACAAACGTGATATGAGAGCTAGTGTCATATTTTAGCCTAAATATAATCATACTAAAAGATTTATTTGTGTATATATATACGACCGACATGTAAAGCGTAACTGCCTTCTCCAAACATCACACAAAATTTAAAATTACTAACGAACACAGCAATGTAACTAGATCAGCAGCATGAGAGAATTAATTCAATATTTAAAAATTTCTAAAAATAAATATTTGAATGCAGATGACCTTAGTTGTCGAGGCACCATTGAAACTAATGCTATAAAGTACATGAAAAACCCATTTTATGTTAGCATCAACAGAGAAATAGAGAAAGTTGCTTATGTGAGATAGTTCAATATCCCTAGCTAGGACGTGACTGAACATGAGCATTTTCCTATATTATCCCAGTCAATTCCTTGTTACATCCCGATTTTCCCATGTTTATCGTTCTCACAGTAATAAATGTGCCAGTTTTTCACCATCTGTCTCTTGGCTATGAAAGAAAATCAAACGGACACATAGAAACTTAAATAATCGAAACAAATTCATACAAAGTAACGGATTAAAAATATCACTTTTTTACTCCATACACATGTGATATCATGAAGCAAGCTTTTTTAAAACCTCCAAAATAAAAACCCTCCGCCTGGGATTTCAACCAGGTTTCCTCAAATCGCTAATACGTGGGCCAGTTCTTGAGGTGTAGGGAAAGATGATAGTCACCAAGAGTGAGGTTAAGGCTAGAGGCATAATGGCAAAAAATCTCTCTTCCGAAATTCTGAAATGGTCGAACTTCATCGAAATCCCCTTTAAGAGAGCAATTCCCGACCTCAGCATTCCTTTTCTCCAGTAGTTTATAGTTTCAATCAATATTCTGAGCAATGTCGTCTTTGTTGAAACCTTAATAAACTCGAATAAAATGTCTGTCTTCATGAAGGAATGATTTTCTCTCATATGCTCAGCAATGTTGTCGGTCGTTATGGCAGTCCTGGCACGCACGCCTCCATTCATTACGCCCGTTGGAACAGTCCTAACGGCTGTACTTTCCCTTCAGACGTTACTATACGTGCACGTAAGCCCATTGATTTCGTTCTGCTGATGGTGAAGGTCAGGGGCGGTATGTCCTTTCGGGTTTAAAAATCTAATCATTGATTGGACTTAGTTACATGAGGGGTCGCTTGTTGCTGCTCTTATAGGATAACAACACCTAAAAATGGTGATAAACCATGATCTGATTGCCAATAGGCATTTATTAATAGTAGTAACTTTTAAAAATTGCTTCTACTGTTGAGGTAGTTTCGCACGTGGGCCCTTACCGGGAATCGAACCCGGAACCGTTTTCACGGAAGTCGACCGCGTTACCCATATGACTATCTGGAGGCCAAATGCCCAAATGGGCATTTAGCTCCACAAGGGATCATCTCTTGCTTTTTCTCAAACTTATTGTCGTGCTTGATTTATATAAAGAAATCTTTTATGATTCGTACTTGGCGAATTGGAAGGATGAAGTTATCCACTCGTCATTTACAAGCTTTAGCTGTGGCGTTAAAATATTTTTCGTACTTATAGATATAATTATAATATATCTGTTCCTGTTAACTTAAGTATACTGTCAATTATATTCGGCTCGTGATTTGTAAGTCTCAAACAAGATGGAGTGAAAACGCAGTATTATGATGCAGAATGAAGAGAGGCGTACTTTTTCCACAAAAATATTTTCATTTAATGGCTAACACTACCTGGTTTCGACGAATCATATATTATAGTATTATGATATTCAATATTATAGTATGATGATATTTGCCGTATAATATTATAGTATCAGGATATTTGCCCCCTTTATTTGAATATTGTTTAATGTATCTCTTTCAAAAGAAAAATACTGAACTCAAAAACTTACTCCGTCATCTAAAATAAGGATTGAGTAGCGTGAAATTTGACTCTATTAGTGATGCATACATTCATTCGGAAATATTAATGCTAGAACGACGGCATATGTTTTTCAGCTATGATACTTTTGAATCTTACCTCAATATCGAACGAAGAATAGTTAAAGTCCTCCGTATTTTCCTTTTAACAGTTAAGATGGCTTCTCCTTCCTTATTTACGAAATACCGCTACAATGGAAGTATCATTTCGGTGAGAGGAAGAAAGGGCTGGAGGGTTGTTGCGGAAAAAGAGATATATTAGGAAAGAGATGGGATGAGAATAAAAGGGAAAAGATGAAGGCAGAAGAAAAGAGTTCCTTTCTCGCCATTTTTTCCACAGAGATAACCGCGTCATCACTTCCGTTTGTCTGCCCCAACAAACACTCTTTGTCTCCTCTATTTCTTCTTTCTTCGGTGAGATAGCTACTCGGGAAGAATTCTCTCACGACTTCTCAGCTTCTCTGAATTTATCAGAACGTATATCCACTTTAAGGTGGAGATTCTATTCATGTTTTCAGGTGTTATTCTTTAGATTTAGGTTCAGTGTACGCGGAATAATGTACGCTAATGCTCAAGATAACGTTTCTGCTTAATGTATTTTACAACATTCGTCCATTTCTAGATTCTTTAATATTTAAGAAAATTAATCATCTTTGCTTCAAGATTAACTCTCAATTTCTCTCTGCTTATAAAATTATTCTTATTCGCTTTGTTGTTTTGAAATTAATGAAGGTGTTAAATTAAGATTGTTTAGTGCTTCAACTTGCTGTAAAATTTCTCAGATATGAGTAATCTAGATATTGCGGGGGAGGTAATAATGGGATATGCCCAGGAGGTTTGAACTTCTTAATATTTGAAACATCCTTTTCTAAATTCATCATCTTATAACAAGAACTTCGCCTTAAATTTATTGCCATAACTTCCGTCGATAATGCTTTAACACAAAAATATTTTTCATAGACAATAATTTCATTTTGAACCTTATAATGCAAAGGTGCTTTCAAGCAATTTATATTCTAACTTCCGAGAGTGTCTTGACGCATCAACTGCGACTGGTGCGATTTGCTGTTTGATAATTCATCGCATCAAATTAATATTCTATTGCATCAATTAAGTAGTGGGTTAACGTAGTTTATATGTTTTAAAAGGCGTAGTTACTAATTGGATATTTGAACAAACATCAAAGAAGAGCATCCGTTGATATTTCCGGTTTTACAGAAGGCGCTTCCAAACTTGTTGTCATTGATAAGTTAAAAAAGCTGCTCTCGAGAAAAATTAGCTTCATCCGCTACTTTAAAGAAAGTATGGATTGTACCTGAAATCTAGGGTTCCTCCTTATACAGATGAGGCAACATTCTATTCAAACCTTTAAAGAGGAAGCAATTAAATAATTTCTAGACAAAAATTATTGATCTAATTGAATGTGCGGTAAGAATCATGCAGTATCAATCATTTGGACCCAAGATGTCTCGCTTTTCTTTTTGGAAAGTCGAAATTACCTCTTAAAGTTTTCAAAGTAAGGATTTGTCATTCTTAAATATCTTGTTCATATTAGTGAAAGGAGATTTCATTGTATTGCTAAATCTCGATGAAAAAGTGTTTTTTGTCCGTTCGGTATGTTCAGTTGTGATACTCATTGCTCGAGAATTTTGCTCGCTTGATTGATTTATATGATAATAATAGTGACTTTCAATAGCAATTTAGTGGGTTCTCTGAAGTCTGCCAATCCAAGGGCAGTTTTTCGAGCTGGTAATTGGGCCAAACACTCCAGGCCTTTCGTTTTTAGGGATGACGTGACTCTCACTCAGTAAGAAGTTGCTGTTCATAAACAAGAAATAATAACGAATTTTCATTGGTAATAAATCCAGCGGATATTAAAAATTCACTCCTAAGATTGGGCTCTAACTTTTATGCCAAGGAAGTGGATTTAATTCAGAGGTGTCTAATTTTGAAGTAGTACCACTTGCAGCCCTTTACAGTACTGTAACCTCGTGAGATTCTTCTGAGAGTGCTCCCTACCGGTGTGCCGTGGCACATTGGTTTACTATTGCAAAGCTGCTCGTGTGCCGCTCAGTTTCCGTGTACTTACGTTTGGTAGTACCAGTAGTATTGTTGAAAGTGCTTCGACTACTTTGGCCATTTCGCACGTAGGCCCCACCGGGAATCGAACCCGGGACTGCTTTCACCCTAGTCGAATGCGTTGCCCACTTGGCTATTCGAGATCCCCACTTCCCGCTCTTTTGTGCTGTCTAGGTTGCGTGAATGTGCTTCTTGTGGGTGTCAGACAACAACTGCGTAATCCTGCCTTGGTGGATGTGGAAAATTGTTTGAAGCCATGGTCATGTATTTTAAACAACTTCAACGTTAACAAAGAATCGCAAAGAACCTAAATTTAACGATTCATTACAAATGGTTTCCATAAATTTAGTGCTTGTGACTTTTCGTTGTATGCTACGAGCTCGTACATACTAGCATATGTAAATTCGCGGAAAATTTTTTGTCTATACATTTCCCAGCAGTGAGTTTCTTTTTTTTTAGGCCTTAGCTTCGACATTTCCTCTCGTTGTTATTGTTTTGTTGAGATCCAGTATGATAATTTTCACTGATTCCGTTTTCTAATTTTTGTACACAGCTCCTGTTTGAGAATCCCAGGCATGGAAGGCTTCCACAGAATTATTTCAGCATGGGAAAAAGGTCTACCGTCGACAGTTGTGACGAGAGAGGATATCACAGTTGAAGAAAGCATTTCAAGCATCGGTCCTTGAAGTTTTGGTTGCAATTCGACCGGAGGTGCTGCAGCGATAAGTTCTGCGACTTCGCCTTGCCAAGGACGTACCAAGACCTTCCGTTCTGCTTCCCTCGGGGTAACAGTGAAGAGGCAAAATAAGGCAGTAATACTTCTGTGTAGTCAGTGTTGTGAGTGTGATCTGTTTGGAAGACTTCTTTCAAGGTATATTCTCCTTATTTTTACTTCTTCATATTCTCTGTTAATTGCTATCGTAGGTCTTTATTAGGAGCGCTAATTACTCTGGCGGTTGATTGCTAACTTAACCGCTTATTTTTACATTTACATTAGTATCCCGCAAACCACCGTATGGGGTATGGCTGGGGGTGTGAAAACACCGAACCCATTAATAAGTTACATGATTGGTATTTCTAATACTATCAGGAAAAAGAGGCCAATGATAGCAATCAGTTCTTCCTATAATCTCGCGAAATCTCTTTGTCGTCTGGTCTTAAAAATTGAACTCCCTGAGTATGGGAATCACAATATCGCGTATTTCGTCGTGCAAATCAGTACTTAAAAATTTAGGAACCGTTTGTGCCTATACTTGGCTCTCCTATCCTAAAGAGAGTCCCAGCCGAGGATCTTGATAATTTCTGATACACTGCTGTCTAAACTATAGTCTCCGTTAACAAAAAGAGCCGACCTGCGTTGTACGCGCTTCTACTCCAAGATCAGCCCGCAAAGAGAGGGTGTTTGCCCCTTTATGAACCAATAGTGAGAGAAAACACTCCAATGCAAATATGCAAATATGTTCATCTAAGGGCATCCATGATTTGCTTGTGCTTACCACTTATAGCAAACGGCGGTTCTAGAAACTTGTCACGAGTTATTTCTATTTCATGCTACATCTGCACTGTGAAACAACTTAAGAGTGAATGGAGAGAGAATATTCACGCGTTGAGCATTTTCTGCAGTACAGAAGAAAAGGGACTTCGTAATTTTTCCACACAAATTTACGAAGTCATTTTCTACGAATAATTACAAAGTCCATTTTCTTCTGTGATATAGCCTTCCACAAGGAAACGTCTGACCATATCGATTTCATTTGAGGCAGTACTTTTAGCTGAAAATTATTTCCGATTAATTATTTCAACTACATTTGTTTTTCCGTTAAAGATGCTCGTCACAACGAAAATTATACTGCGCGAGTTTTAGAATTATACTGAGCTAGTTCGACGACATAAATGGATAACCGTAACCTTTTTTGTGTTAACCTCCAAGCGAGGTTTATTCGCTGCCAGTAAATTTACTATGTGCGATAATGTTTTCTTGTTAATTCGCTCTACCAGTGCGAGCTGCTCATATCTATATGCGTTTTTTCATTGTTTTCCCATTAATAGTTGCGTCGCGAGGTTACCTCGTTTGCTTAACTTTTTCTAGCGGGCCTGGTTCATATGTTCTAAACTCATGACCTTGAGAGTTCGGATAGCGTTTTCGTAGTGGAAAATCTAGTGTTCAGCAAGGGAATCTCTCGTTTACTCTTTATTAATAATTCGAAAAAAACTACATGAGGAAACTACTTACATTCATTAGTCAGGCGACTATCTTCTCGAGTTCGTGTGAAGTATGATGATGATATGGATGATTTGATTTAAAAAAAAAGTACTTGGGGTGAAAGCCCGTCAGGTGTATTGGATACAGCACTGTTTGTGTTTGTGTCTTCCACTGTTCAATTCCTATATTAAAAGAGGTAATTTCTTAAAAATCATAAAATATTGGCTCGTTTATAATGTTATAGAGCTGCGATTGAAAAGAATTCGGGTCCATGGGAGACAATTATTTATTAGAAGTTTCTTTGGAAGACTAAAATCGATAGTGGAATATCCAGATGCTGCTGAAAGAGGTGCATTGCAGGGAGAGGACCGGAAAATAATATGGGACTGTAATCTCGTGCATACGTGTTTAGCCTCGAGGGACGCCTCCATGGTTTCCAAAATAACGTGAAAGGATTCGTCACTTGGCAACCAGGGACAACAATGGGATCGATTGTGATACTTCCGATTCTCAAGAGCCACCCGCTTCTCTTATGAGAAAAAGGGGACATCAAACCAACGCCCTTCTTCTGTTTGACCGAAAAACAATCGAGGCGCGGTTCGGCGCTTGTCTTCTTACACCCTTAGGCACCCTCTTCTGCCCTCTTCTGTTCCCACAACGGGACGCACTGTTCCTATGCAATTCCCTCTTCTATTCACTCCATCTAAGTCCTTCCATTCATTTTCCTATTCATTCTCTCTTGGGAATCATAAGCCGCTTGTCCTCACTCCGTATTAGCTGCTTCTTTCCCATCTTCATTCGATTGATACACTCCTTCATGTCTTTCAGCCGTTTTGTGTTTATTCGTTTGCATACTTTTCTCTCATAGCTGATTGTGGAGGTGATTTTTTTCTAGAATTTCTCACGAATTTTACATTTGTCTGCTGATTGATACACCTCAGTATGATTTTCAATAGTAATTTCGTGCAAACAAAATATCCCGAGTTAATCCTAGCTGTTAAAGATTTATTTACTGATATTTTTTCATAGTTTGTAGCACTTTCATTCATAAAAACATTTTTCCATTAGCGATTTGATTTTTTGTTTATTTTAGAAACCATCAATGTGCATAAATTTGATTTGTAATGGCTGGAATGGTCTTTTTCTTTCTTTTCAATAACAAAAGCATTTAACATTTGCAGTAATGTTTGTCGGAGGATAAGCTTTCAGTGAGAATTTAATTTCCAAATTCCAATTTAAATTCAAAGTTTCCTGGTAACAACGAATTCTGAGTCGACATTAGCGAAGGAAATTGAAATATCTAGGAAATTAAAGGGTCGAATATTTTCTGTTTTAATATTAAGTGTGTGGGTGGAGTAATTGTTTATTACAGAGATACAGCAGACGGCGTCGAGGCTGTCTCTAGAATAGGGAAATCAGTCTAAGTCTATGTAAGTAAGCAAGCCGCAAGCAAGCCGCAGGCAAGCCGCTTTTTGGCGTGTGGAAGGGGGTGCATGCACCATAATTCTACTTTCTACATTTAATTATTAAATTAGTTAGTAATTTCCCACTCTGGATGAATTTTCTCTCCTCATATACTTGCAGATAGTTGTAATATTTATAAAAGTGCTTTGACGGCTGAGGTAATTTCGCTCTCACCAGGAATCGAACCCCGGACCGCTATCACCAACGCCCTACCCACTAGAATATCCAGGATATATGTTGATATAATTT
Organism: Ladona fulva; assembly: GCA_000376725.2. Taxonomy (NCBI): domain Eukaryota; kingdom Metazoa; phylum Arthropoda; class Insecta; order Odonata; family Libellulidae; genus Ladona; species Ladona fulva. The sequence goes on along the minus strand of KZ308124.1, from coordinate 1,399,549 downwards.
CTCCGTCTTACCATAACAGAATGCCTGTTTGCTACGTTGATTTAATATGCTAGCTTACAGTTTCGCCCCTTCAAAGCTGGTTTGACAACGTTTTCCTAATTTCTCTCATGAAATTTAATGTTGGAAATAGTATGTAAATTTTTTTTTCACCTATGTGGTCTTCGTGCCCGATATTTATTATCACGATTTTTAATGTTTAGTTTTTCTCTCTGTAAATTAATTAGTCATGGGTTTTGGTATAGCACGAGACTTTTTAAACAGGATTTCATGTCTTAGGTCTTTTTAGTTTCAGTCTCGTCCTATCTCTTCTCAAATTCTGCCTTTCGCCCCCTTTAAAAATCATTACTAGTAAAGAATTATATATAATTTATTTTATTCGTTTTCCAAACTAGATTTCTATATCCTCTTCGATTTTTGGCTGCCTGTCCCTGTATTCTTCCTCCGTTTCTCATGAGATTTGCTGGACCCTTATCCGTTCTGAAAGAGGGATGTTTCCTCTTCACTCTCTTCCATCAGCTTTTCCGTGATTTGTACTTCCTTCTCCTATCCGTGGGAAATTTTCTCTTTCGTCTATTTTACTTACTTAGAGACTATTCTTTCAAGTATCTCATTCTTTTCGATGCATGGCACACCCACTATTGAAGCCACCTTCTTTAAATTCTCTTTCTACGATACTCAGTAACGCTGCAGGTCAAGCCTCGAACTATTCTTTTGTGAATTCTCTCTTAAAGTCTTTTACTCTTCAAGCTGTGAAGTAATATGGAAATGAATTTACTTTCCCTCTCTATCCCGATGTCCTGTTCTCTCTTTCAAATCACGCAAGAATATACCATTCCTAAAACCATCTTAGGATTGTCCCATTAATCTCCAAAAGGCAAGATTATATCATTAGATAGTGAAAATCGTCCTTTCAAACATATTTTGTATTAAAGTAGTCTACTAATAGAAGAATAACATCTTTTAGGGATTGCGGCAATTGATACCTACTAAGTTTTAATTGATCCGGCGTGATTGTTATGTTTTTCCTTTCTTTCATGAAGTTTGTCCAAACATTTGCCATGCAGACATTTGACATGCATTAATTAAGGTCAGGGTCATTAGAGGGGGTTTAAAAAACACGGAAGTGCTTAATATTTTTCGCTTTACCTCAGGTTTTCGAGACGGTCTGTACAGACCCCGCAAGGCGTTGCTCAGAATTACGAACTTTAACGTTTGAGGTCTTCGGATTTTGAATTGAATTTTTATTCTTTCAACTCCATAATCGCGTTCGGCTTCGGTAAAACTGGTTCCGGGTTCGATTCCCGGTGAGGGATAACGTGCAAAATGACCTCACCTGTCGAAGCACTAAAAACAAGACTACTAACACTAACTTCCATGATTTATGCAACGTAGAGTAGCTTTTATATTTGCCCATGGCTTTAATTACTGATGACTTGTTTGGGGACTATGGCTAGTCATTATTTCTCTATGAGGTTTCGATGGTCTCGCAGGCTCAAGAAATACAAGTTTTGAGTATTCCACTATACCCGGAATCGAGCACATAATAATTATTGCATTCACGAGATTCAAGCTGATCAAACGTGACATTCGTCTTCTTTAATATTTTCTCAAATTACGCAGAAGAAAGAAAAATTTCCCTTCCGCTCATTGACTTTTCGATAACTTCATTTAGCACTTATCTTATCATGCAGCAAGGGATACGTATAAATAACGATGCTTATTTACACTCAGTACATTCATCTACGTAATACAGCCAAACATGGTTGTGTAAATCGTTGCCTTCGTCAAAAACAATATAAAATACCAACATTTTCAAAAGTGTAGTCTTCCAAAGAAACAGTGCAAATCTAGTTACAATATTATAAGGAGAATTTCCTCGAGAATGTTTTACATTATTGCATTAATATCTGAATTCCTTTAAAAGCATCAACCTTATAATTAAATTTTTCGTCGTCGTCCTATCGAATTGCGTTTTAGTTTTTTTAATTATAGGTTTTCACTCATTTTAAGCCTCAACTGTCGACTTTATAATATAAAAGATACAGCCCATCTGAAAACTTAAAACGCCTTAGGCACTAGGCCGGCGACCACTGATATAAACGAAGCAAATATAATAAATCGTCTTTCCTTTACAGGAACTCTTTCCGCGATGGCAATCAATAGGGTATTTTGGTAGAGAGAGATGGGTATATCGTTGGTAGGCATTTACGTTTAAGATTAACTTTGAGATTCTCATTTATGATCTAACCTTACAAAATCAATTGATTTCAGGGAAATTTCAAGATTGGAATTAGCAATAATACGAGAAAGTTTTCATTAAAATGTGTAATTATATGAGTTTATAGCGTAAAATCGCAATTCCCGAAAGAATAAAATCTACCCCTCCTTATTGAGTCCGTTGTTTTGTCGGCTAAAGGCCTCACTGGCACACCCTATCAATCCCATTTCCTTGCCCTTTCTCGCAGTTTCCTCTCTTCTCTGACACATTCACGGTTGCCTCTAAACGTATCCATTCGTCCTCTCGCCTTGGGAAACAGAAGAACGCCTCCAATATCGGAAAGGCAAATATTAGAGGATAAGGGCGTGGAGTGGGAAGGGATGACTTGGGTCCTGGAAGGGATAGGGGAGGATGAGGTGCTCACGTCAGGGCAAAAGAGATTCACACGAGGGGTATCAAAGAGGATTACTTAATATATTTCTTAATACTATAATTTTATCAAAGAGGAATGTAGTCAACTCAGTAGAATATCTTGGAATCATGAGTTCTTACCAATAATAGCTGTCGAATGTGTCCGAAGTCTCGGAATAATTATTTCGTGACATAATATCATGATAGTCTATAATTTAATGAGGCATTATGAGTAGAATGAATTTCCACGATAATTAAATTTTTAATTATTAACACGCTTATTTACATTCGTATCGGTTTCCAGTTTATGTATGTATGGATTTTTGTGAGTTAAAACTTGCCGGTGATCGATCAGGATAAATTGGTAAAAAAGGAAGGCTATATAGAATTCTCTCATCGAGGAACTCGAGATTTAGACCGAAAACAACCTTTAATGGCTGGAATTAAAATGTTGATAAAATATCCTTCCTATCAGCAGCTGATATCGCTAGAAGAAATTTCTATACATAAAATAATTTTCTAGATGAAAGGCTGTAAGTTCCATAGTATGTCAGCATTGTCGGAGGGGCTTAATCTAAGAATTAAGGAAAGAATTAGAGTCGAATATGCCAACATTTGTGGTTCTCCTTGGAGGATGTTTTATCTGTGCATTGTTACATTACCGAGAAAAAAGTTTTTGCGCTTCTCTCAATAAGAAAATCAAAATCTTTTGCTTGGTTAGAAAAACGATCAGTCAGTGTCAGCGAATATAGCAAGCACCTAATTTTATCGGAATGATTCCCTGGTTTACTAAGCGATTAGCGTTAGTAGTAATTTTAAAAATGCTTCGACAGCTAATCTAATTTCGCACGTGAGCCCCCACCGGGAATCGAACCCGGGACTGCTTTCACCCTAGTCGAATGCGTTGCCCACTTGGCTATTCGAGATCCCCATTTCCCGCTCTTTTGTGCTNATATAGAATTCTCTCATCGAGGAACTCGAGATTTAGACCGAAAACAACCTTTAATGGCTGGAATTAAAATGTTGATAAAATATCCTTCCTATCAGCAGCTGATATCGCTAGAAGAAATTTCTATACATAAAATAATTTTCCAGATGAAAGGCTGTAAGTTCCATAGTATGTCAGCATTGTCGGAGGGGCTTAATCTAAGAATTAAGGAAAGAATTAGAGTCGAATATGCCAACATTTGTGGTTCTCCTTGGAGGATGTTTTATCTGTGCATTGTTACATTACCGAGAAAAAAGTTTTTGCGCTTCTCTCAATAAGAAAATCAAAATCTTTTGCTTGGTTAGAAAAACGATCAGTCAGTGTCAGCGAATATAACAAACATCTAATTTTAGCGGAATGATTCCCTGGTTTACTAAGCAATTAGCGTTAGTAGTAATTTTAAAAATGCTTCGACAGTTAATCTAATTTCGCACGTGAGCCTCCACCGGGAATTGAACCCAGAGCTGCTTCCACCGAAGTCGAACGCGTTACCCACATGGCTATCCGGAGACTCCACTAATCGATATTTTGCACATTTTGAAAGAAATTAGCTTCTTTAGCTTCATATTTCTTTATCTCAGTAACTAATTTTTAACTAACTAACTAACTTTTGAAAGAAATTAGCTTCTTTAGCTTCATATTTCTTTATCTCAGTAACTAATGCCTTACACAGATTAAGTAATACTTGAATTTTTGTGACTACTTGTCAACGCGTTTGTTAATTCATATTTGTTTCAGTGCATGGAGCATTGGATTTTATTCGTCACCCTTCGCGGTCACAATCGTTTTAGAATCTTTGTACCGTTCCACGTACCGGTGTTAGGAAAAAGGATGGGAATTACAAACACTTAAAAGGTTCCTTCACTTTTCATGCACAAGGAGCCCCTAAAATTAAGTCGTTATTCTGTGAATGTCCTTCCTCTGAATTATCATGTCATCGTTGATCCTTTTTCGTAAATAAAATACATTTGTTGTTATGAATAACTAACTCCAATACGAATTCTTTATATTAGAGGATTTTTTGTTGATCAAGTTCATTACTTTTATACTATCTCTGACAGTTATTTCCTGATAATTTCTCGCCGATGCCTCCTCATGTTGTCCTTTGGAATCCTAGGGCAGAGTGGGACACGGCTTTGAGTATTGTCTATCGACCTGAAGGTCTATCTACCTATTTTTCAGTATTGCACGGTATTAGAATTCGAGAGAAAGTGAAGAGGGATCTGTATGAAACGTGAAGAGACAGTAGCATATAAAGTATTATTAGGGCAATTTCGCAAGTAAAACTAAATCTCGCGCTCGGTGGTAAAGATGAAGTAATTTTGTGTCGGAAAAGCGTCGGAATCAAAATTCTCGAATTCATCCCGATTTTGAAATCCGTCTTGGATTATCGAGTTCATAGTCAATAAATTGTTCTGAATAGAAGAAGGCAATTCGATGATCAAAGAGTGAGTCCATATTCAACTTGCTAAACGATGCATTCAATGATCATCCTTATGCTTTACTAGTGGAACGTTTTCAATTTTCTTCGTAAAAGATAATCACTTTAAAAAGTTTATCTCGTATTACATATTAAAAAATTGAAATTATAACTATTCCATAACCAATCCTTTTACCAGATTCATGCACAAAAACTCAGAACTAAGAGTTTATAGAAATGCGTTAACATAATATTTATGAACAATATGGCAGAGGTATCGATTGGTATTTGTAAAAGCGCAGTTAATAAATGACGGGAGTATAACGTTCAATATCTCCTTTGGTTCACTCCAAAGCATTGGGTGGACTATTTTTGCAGACGATGGTCGAATACCGCTTGTCCATGCAGAAAGTGCGATACCATTTCCCTACGGGTGGAGCATCTTCTATAAATCGTAGTTTTACGACAGCAAAGATGAAACCCTTCCTTCCTCCGCATTAAAAAATCCTCGAATTCCATTTCTTCAAAACATTTATCCTTTGATGTATCCTTTGTCCTCTTATAGCCCCAACTCCCCTCCCTTCCTTCCTCTATCCTTTCTCTCATTTTCCCTTACACCTCTCGCACTCCCCCCTTCCGGACCTCCCCCACCCACTCGTCCTTATCTTCCCACGAGAACACCGCCGCTATTCTTCCTGCGAATAAAGACGACTCTCTCGCCCTCGGTGGAACACTGCGCGATCCTCCTGATTGGTCCGTTCTCCTCCCTTCCTCCCCCACATTTTCTCATTCTTCCCATTCTTTCCATCCCTCCCTCCCCATTTCCTCACTCCTTTTATATTACAGGGATCTTTTCTAGCCAACAACGGGCCTCTGCCTTTAACCTTACGCCATTCTGACTTCCAATCACAGTGTCTTTTCACGTAATATCATACCCGCCGCCGGCGTCGAGGAACGGCTGACTTCAGCAACGAATTCCTTTCCACTCTTTATGCGACTCGAGCGCTCCGGCTTTGTTTATTGTAGCGGAGGAAGAAAGAACGATTGCAAAAGAACGCCAAACGGGCATTGTTGCGTCGTTTGGGCGGTTTTCAGTTCTTCTCTGGAATGTTTTTCTACTGCTTTGTTTCTGTGTTGCACTTCATAATTAACCTCTGCGATGGAATTAATTTTAAACATCTTCCAGATAAAACTAGTCAATAAATATCTGCTGTGGAGATCACGAAGTATTCTTTCTTTTAAAATATGATTCCAAACACCTGAGAAATGTTTACAGGTCCCGTGGTGCAGTGGTACCGTATCCGATTTCAAGGTGAAATTAATCCAACTTTCCAAATCCAATTTTTCGTCAGAACCACCCGTACAAAATTAGTGGAAGTAATTTAAATGTAGTCAACTCAGTAGAATATCTTGGAATCACCCTTACCAATAATTTAAACTGGAGCACACATATTCGAAAAATATGCGGTAAAGCAACTAAAAAGCTGTTTTATAAAGCGTATTGTCGGTAGATGCGATGAAAAAGTAGGAGATGTATTTCCCATTAGTTAGGCCCCATCTGGAATATGCGGCGAGTATATGGGACCCAGCGGATGAAACGAACGCTCGCGAACTCGAGAAAGTGCAGCGTAAGGCGATACGTTTTGTTAAAAAGTGCTACGATAGAGAAGCAAGCGTAACGCAAATGCTCACAGACGCAGGTTGGGAATCCTTGAAAGAAAGGAGATTAGAAGCTAGGCTGCGATTGTTAGATAAATTCAGAGGAAATACATTTTCGGATGACGTAATTGATATTATGCGACCCCCCTGCTACTTTGCCCGATCCGACAGTGAGCGTAAAATAAGAGAAATAGACGCGAGGACAAGTCGTTTTAGAGACTCTTTTTTTCCGCGAACGATACGCGATAATAATAAATTAAAAAAGTAATTCTACTCTTGGTGTTTACACCCCCTGCCACACGCCGGAAGGCGGCTTGCAGGGTACTTATGTAGATGTAGATGTAGATGNTAATAATAAATTCGTATAATAATTCTCTAATTCTTTTCTCACCCCCGGCAACACGCCATAAGGCGGCTTGCAGGGTATTTATGTAGATGTAGATGTAGAAATGTTGAGTCCTAATTTGCAACTTCAAATAGGATTCTTATTAAACTTTTGCATGAAAAAATATATTATTACTTAAACAAGAAATGATAAAAATTAAATAAAAACTAAAATATATTATTGTCGAGTAATTTTAGAGGAGAATACTAAGAAAATTGTAGATTCCTGGCAATGAACTTAACTCAAAATTTTGGTACGATGATGAAACTTTTTAATATTTTCAACAGGTTTTCGTGGTAATCTGGCATTCAGTAAATTTACTTTCAACTTAAAGATCACAGCCTGTCAGTTATTAATTCTCATTGCAATTCGTTATCAAGTATGTTAAGGAATTTTTTAAGTTTCCTACGTTTCTGAGCGTCGATGGGAAAATCTATGTACTTCTCGATAGCGTTTTAGTTTATATTACAGTGAAAAAGAAATCATTTAGATTCAATTGTAGGAGCAATACTTGATTGATTAATATTGGAAGTTTATCAATAAGTAAAAGGTCATTACAATTAAATATAGAAATCTAATATAAATTAGAGATAATTCTTCATGAAATCGTGTCACTTTTTAACTTCTACATAAGCCAATATTTCATCCTGTCGTGTTTTTAGCACTTTTTAGGCCAAAAATCTCTTTCTTCCGTTTTGCGTTCAACTGTTCTTCACGAAACCGTCGGCTACATAACAATCTTTTAGTCAATTTCCACACCAAACAAAATAGTGTTCAAACACGTAACTTAACTGAGCTTGGATCAATGAAATAAGTTGCATTGACAATTTAATTGGTCCCAATCTTGACCGTACTTGGTTCTACCTATAATCAATCATTTTAGTTCGTTAATAAGATTGTCGGAAGGACTCAAAATTTCGTGCTTACAGTCTTTTCATTTTCCATTTCTAAGCCGAAAAGAAAATCATTCTCAATCTTATAACCTGTGAATCTGATCGTTTCTGTAAAAAGTCTTAATTTTTGTATAGATGTATAAAAGATAAAGAATTTTTATTGCAGAAACATAGAGTGCTTGTAATTCACGGAAGACGTAACATAATTCAGAAGCACGGAAGAAGACTATCGAATTATTATAGCAGAAAGAGGAGACTGTGGCTTACTATTGCATAACTGCGACCAGAAAAACTTAAAATGGATAAAATCTTGAAAGGGCCTCAATCGATAGTGCAGGAATCAGGACTCGAGTGCAATATTTCCTCGTTAGCGGGATGGGCCACTTCAATGGCCCTTCGTTTTATGCCTTCTTTGCAGAAAGACTTCTTAGGATGTGGGAATATCTCCTCGCGCCTGTAGCATATCTCCCCTTTTCTTATAATATCTCATCGAAAGCACCGAGATCCAAGCCATCGAGCGCTTATCGAAGAAACCCCCTCTTATTCTCTCCCTCATTGTCCCCCACCACCCCTTCTCACATAACGCTCACAATGGCCTCTGCTAGATGGCAGTCTTTCCTTTTATCACGCCCTCCGTCCCTTCTTCCCTTCTTTTTGTTGCCAGGGTGTGCAGGCAACACTATCTCCACACCGCCTTCATTTCCGCCGCCTTCCCTTTAACGCCTCTCCTCCCACCACGATATTTCTCCCCATCTGCAAGAGACGTGTTAACGTGGTGACCCGGCATTGCTAACCGCCTATGCCCGGTCAAATGTGTCTTGGGCCTGTTATAGAATACACAGGTCAAGGGGTTGATAAATTAGCGCCGGCCCATACTTGTGGTCAAAATTGGTTCGATGTTTTTTTATCGGTTGATAATTATTATCCATAATCATTTTTAGCCGGAAAAGACTATTTAGTCTTTATCTTCCAGGGTTTGTGTATGGAGTGTTTCAGTTCCATGAAGTAAACAATGTATTGTCTAAAATCCAGGAGCATGAATACTTCCGCCTAAATACCAATGAAAATGGAAACTGATTTATGTTAAACCTGCGGGTTTCCAGCAGCGTTTTTATGCCATAGTTCCTAGAGGCCATCTACGCGCATGCTTTCGTTTATTGTTGGCTCTGTTCTCATTGGGGGGTGGGTTTGAATCCCCAAAACCACCCCCTTGGCCACACCTCTGGTCGCACGAAATCGGAAAAGGTAGCATAAGGAAGAAAATTTTATGAAACAAATATGAAAGTATTTCGTAGTTTTCAAGGAAAATTTTATATTCCCAAGGAGAAACGGACATGAAAAAAGTCAGACGAAACCGGGACTCGGATCTTCCACTTTCCGGGTGACTGCTACAACCAAATGAACTATCGTGCCTTATCCCGAACTGTATGTCTATTTTTTCTGGCATAATAGCTCAATTAGCTAGAGCTATAGTAATCCAGAGCTAGATGGGCTCTGGATCAAGGAGCTTTTCCAAGTAAATATATAAAAAAAACATATTTTGACGTATAACATATATTTATTATTTATCGAGAAAAATGTAGGTATTCGTTATTATTATTCGTTCGTGCATTCATTTCAAATTCCCAGAAGCAATTTCGTTAACAATGAGCTAACTGGTTACGTGTGTGAATAATCTTAGAAACAGAAACTTTACAAACAGGAGTATCCTAGAATAAATTTCTGAATCACGTCAGTTGAAATTTATGTCTTAAGATGTTGCGAAGACCTTATGTACCTTGGTAGAACGGTCATGTCATACTCTCCAGTCTCACATCCTATTCTCTGCATCCTCATACCTTGAAAACTCATTTAACTCTGTCTTAGCCCACCTATAAATTCAACCTTTGGTTATCCATTATCTCTCTACCTTTCTTTTACATAGGCTTCTGATTGTATGTACCTTCAGGCACTTGCGAAACAGCGTCAAGTATGCATTAATAATTGTCTAATCTTTCCTGTATCATGTACTACGTTCCTATTCGCTTAAGTTCAATGAAGTTCAAGATTAATTTTGATTTCCCCTTTTTCCGTAATTATATATTTTAGCTCCGATACTCTCCAAAACAAAAGGATCTTGACGTCTTGTCCCGCCGAAAAATTATGTAGTTCGTAACTGGCTTTTTATGCATAATATGATATCATAAATATCATTTACATGTAAATGATTTTTTCTTTTCTTCGAGAAAATTCGGGAACCCACAATCATGAGAAACCTTTATGATAAATTTTCGCTCTAACCTCTTTGCTGAAAACAATTTTTCGTATTTTGTGTCGAAATGTCGTGGTCTAAGCTGCGCAGATATCGAAATCTGCATTTCGACGTTTCACCCATTCTATTTCGAATATTTTAAAGAAAACATCATTATCTTTTGTTCGATGATTTTCTATACATTTTGAGCTGTTCAGTTAGAAGATCACCACTGGGTAGTTGTCTTTCGGTCTTGAAAAAGTTTTCACTCTTTTCAGCTTCCTCTCGAGAATTATATTGCATACTACCCTCCCATATTCACTTACTCGTCCTCTTTTTATTTTTTAGAAATTAATGGCATCATCAGTAGACTTGCGGTCTCTTTTTATGAGTTCCGATCAAGATAGAAGAAGCCGCATCGCCCACATGAGAGGGGATCCGATTACTGGCAAACAAGAGAGGGTGCGTTTATTTGTGTTTGAGTGAATAAGGGGTGCGAGGTGGCAGTGGGGGTGCTGGGAACCATGGGGCCTTGGAAGTAGGCCGGGAGTGGGGAGAATTAGAAGTGAGAAAGTCGATTTGGTGCCACCGTTTTGTGGGTTCTGTGTAGGGAATGTTTAGAGTTCTTGGTTTCTTGACATTTATCATCATTTTCAGACCGCTTGGGCGGTTTGATCGAGTGTCGAGTGCCAAAATTCGAGTTTCATATTCTTTGCTGAAAAAATTCGTTGTTACGACTTAATTCGTTGGATGAGATTGGCACAAGACTACATCTCTTCCATCTAATCCAGGCGTTAGAAAAGAAATTACATTACACGAATGAGATGTAAGAGGCTAAACAGTACATGTGAGTGAGAACTTCATAAAAACACGGTGGAGAAAACTGACTGGTGAATCATTTAAAACAGATAAGATAGCCTCATAGATAAGATAGCCTCATAGATAGACAAAAGAAAACTTGTTGCAATTGTATAAATTAAAAGATCAATGAAAAATAAATAAAATGTGGTATAGACTCCATATGGCTCTGTCAATAATTAAATTTTAAATATTAAAAATTCAAATCTACGATAAAATGTAAAATAATTAAAAAAGTTACAATGTAAATAGTAGTTCAAGATCAAAATGGAGAAAATCAAATTAAGTTGAAATGACAAGAAGACATTGAACCTTAAAGTATAGATATAATTTCAAAATGTAGAATAAAATAAAATATAAAAATACCATAGTAGTAAAAAGATCTTAAAAATGAATCCAAGAAAAGGCTAAACAAACACAAGTAATCCATATTTGTATCGGAGAATCTTAACAGCACTACTGAAAATAGTTTGTTGAAGCTTAATTTTCGGAAATTTTTGAAGCAATTTTTCTTGTATCTAAAGGGAGAGGGTGGGGACTTAATCATGAAAGAAAGGGGATTCCGTACGAAACTGCCTGTAATGATGACGGATATTGGTAAATTTTTGTCCGGTGTTGCGGAATAATAAGTCTTCATGAAAGATAAGTCTTTACATCTTCTCATACAGGTTGATGAAGATAAACAGGGTCGACCAGCGACGAAATGGTGCAAGGGTGAAAGGGCCCGGGTGCAAATTTCTGATGGGGCCACTTTCCTCGTTCTCTCTACCCATGCGACTGGTGGTTGTTAATTAATTAACTGATATTTGACGTAAATTTCTTGCAATGATACTGCATTATAAGAAAAAACAAAGTTACTTTTTAAAATGAGACCAACTGAGGACCCGAATGCTTGGCATCCATGGAACCACATCCCCATTTCGGCCGGCCCTGGCGATAAGTATATGTTTTATTAGGCTTCCTTCTCTTTTTCTTTCTCGTATGTCCCTGTCTTTGTCGTTTTGATTGATCTTTGTTCACTAATCAATGATTTATTAGTTTCTCTGCAGAGACAACTCGGTTAATGTAGTAAAATCACTCAGTAATCTCTTCCGTTTGCATAAATCTTCTCTGGCCAATACATGACTTGGGCTAAAATCGCAAAATAAACAGAAAAACCACAAGAATTACATCTAAATCTTTAACGGTCAGCAGAATATGTGGCATAAAATATACTACAATATGTTTTGAATTTATTTGTTCGCGCGCATTCATCAAAATATTCGTTAGCCGAGCCCCAAAAATATTCGTTAATCGAAAAAATCGATCAGTAGAGTTAATCTTTAGCCAGTTTCACTGTAGCATTTTTTTTGGAATAAAAAAATAAAGAATGTATATCTGTGTATTTGATATGAATCAACATTTCTTAACCTTGAGGATGTTTCGAAAATACCTTTGAAGAAAAGCACTTTGAAACCTGAGACAAAAGATGCTCAGGTCAACCAACTTATCTTATTTGCTGGAATTTAAATAAAAATATAGTTCTGCTAAAACATACTATTGCAATAAGCGGAATTGATCCATTCCTGACTTCTTCATTCTTTTTAGGTTTTCGCCTGTAGCCTTTTTCTTCAAATCCCTTGTTTATCGCAGTCCTATTCTCAATTCCCTTCTAAATTCATCGAAGTCTTATGCTCACTCGTCTACAGGTTTTCCACTCCTTTTCTCTTTAATTTATCCTCTACAACTCCCTCTTTTGCTTAGCAAATCATGCCTTAAGAAGTGCCCATTTCTATAGAGTGCACACTGTGTATGATTTATTATTTAATTCAGTTCGGAAAACATCTTATTAGGTCCATACATTGTCGGCAGTTTACAAATAACTGATTAAATCGAGGAGAAAAATTATATTTTCAGTGAATAAATGCTTTCTACTGAAACAATATCTTTAAGAGTTAATTTCAACAAATGGAAAAATTACCGTCATAAACCTGCTGTATGAATTCAGTTGAATGATGATGGAAAACCAACGAGTTGTGTTAGATGCTTGTTTTCTTCCTTTCATAAATGATTTAGCGATTTAGTGTTAAAAGAATTTTAACAACATTAATTTGTTATATTATTTAAAAGATTGGAGATGGCTGAATGGCTAATTAGGTTCAAATAAAGGAATAAAGAAAACTTGGTAATATCCACAAGTTCTTTACTATCATGATGATGGCTAACAAACTTCGATCCTCTGGAAAAATAATTAATTGTCATCCTACCAATTTAGTTATTTAGTTAATATGAAATAAGAATAATTGACCCGTTAAAAACTATTTTTCTTTTAAATCCGTTTGAGAGACAATCCTTCTAAGTATAGTAATGTAGTATCTGTACAGCATTCATGTTTTCGGATTGTGCTCAGAAGAAAGATAAAGAACAGCTTTCAATCCTTCTTTCGTGCACAGTAATCCTAGAATTTTCTATAAATCTACGTGAACAGAAACTAATGAATATGAATCCCAATTATCAAATCAGTACAAGTTTTGAATTAAATATTTTTATTATATTTCTCCCAATCGTTACCCAAATAGTGTTTTCAGTATCCGTGTGGCTTTCAACTTTTCACTTCAAGTTTTCTGTCAATTTCAACAATTTTTTATTATGAAGGAAAAATTATTGACATTTATTTACACATTTTCAATTGGCGGTGAATTTTTATTCATATAAATTCTATAAATTAATTCCTTTATATATTCAAATTGCGAGATGGGAGATGTTATTTTTCACAATTTTGAAATTAATCCGAAAATGAAAGGTATCAAACATTCAAAGATGTTATAAAAGCTTCTCGGTGCCTAAAAGGAATGGAAATTAAATTTAAAATATAAGTCAATGTACTCCACCCGTTTTGAAGCACCCTAACTGAGACCTAAGAATTACATTTTCCATCCCTCGTTTACGTTCTGTTATTTCAAGAAAATCTTCATTAGGCGAAACTTTTATACGAATCTCCGAATTTATTCCAACTGCATTTGATCCTTTGAAACATTTGGAAAACGCATTTAACGTCATCAAGTAAATTTCGGAAAGCTGGCCCTCGGAAGTAATAGTTCTCTTTGTGGCCACAGGGTGGTACTACTGCTCGATATTTGACTCTATCTTGCGGACGCCCTAGGTACCGGTTGGCCAAAAGAACATTGTTTTGAATATCTCTACGATAGATTTATAAAGATATGTTGAAGTCATTGGTCAATTGGTTGTTGGACAGTATCTAGGATGATTAATATTATATAGTCATTAGCAAAACTTCAGCGAATCAAAACTTCGTCCTAATGAAGTCGAAAGGGATTTTTAGGTACGGAATTACCAGAGTGATGACAAGTTACTCTTAATTTCCTTTTAGATATGCTATTATAACTACCGAAAGAGCCGATATGTTTAAAATCAGTTTCAGAAATTAACTCAGCAATGCATATTTAGAACTAGAAATGTTTTTAGGACTAAACACTTTTGAATTCTGAAATAAGAAGTAAAATCTTAGAAAATATACGCATTTCCTATGATAAGGTTGGGTTTTCGTGTTTTCACTAGAAAAACAAGACCTCTCTCGGATACATTCACGATGAAGCTTAAAGTCTTCAACTATATGCAATTGTGCCCAGTGAAGATGTGTGTAATTGGCGAAATAACGATTTCTGACCATCATAAACATTTAAAATAAAATTTTATTTTTAGCCAGGGTTGTCCAGCAAACGGCCATTAGAGAGTTTTAAACAAAACTGCCAATCTTCATGCTGATATTATACATAAACTTTGTTCTCAGAAACGTGTATTTTTAAACGTGATGTGTTGTTCCAACAGAAATGAGGTGTATCTCAAACCTTATACACTCATTCGTCAAAATTATCCTCGTCCCGACCAAATTATAACTTAATTTGAGTAACAGAAAAACTTGGACAACCCTGTTTAGAAGGTTTCCCTGTTTTATTGAAAATTTGAATTTCCTACATGAAACCTCTTAAAGTATTATTAGAAATCATAATAAGGGCTATTGAAAGGATAAATACAACCGTATTTCGTTTTAAATCTGTGTGTGACAAATTTGCACCTAATATGGCAATAAAATTACTAAACAATTGAAGAATGTGAAGAATTTATCATAATAAATATTTTATATTCTGAGTTTGCCTGAGTATGATATTATCCATTTTGATGTCGATTAATGTATTAATTACCTTTTACAATTAGGTAATAATTTTTCGGTATATTCTACGTTCATGTCGTAATTTAACGTTGGAATTCTAAACAAACCCTGACCCCTGATCCTTCTTGACCTTTTCAAAAGATTGGTATGTATTCAAAAGTTAGTGCTGAGAATTAGATCAAATTTGTGTGGGTTAAGTGTGCCAAGATTATAATTACCTACAATGTTTCACTTAAATTATTTTCATGAATATATTTAAGTTAATGAATAGTAACATATGTATGTGCGACAATTTATCACCATAACATAACTCCAGTTTTTTTGGATACAGATGTAAATAGGTTCATATTTTTAGCTAGTACCCACTACGCTTTCGTTTTACTAGTCATGAAGCAATGCACAGCTTACTCGCTGGAAATGAAATTCTTTGCTCTCGATTAATAGTGTATCGCTCAATTTCTTTCAAATTTAACTTCGAAGGGCTAACCCTTGAAGCTAGGAAAATCCCAGACTCTGAAGCGGTCATAAATTAAATGAGACATTTTTGGTTCACCAAACCTTTAATGAAACCTAAGCAGAATGGGTGCGGCAAACTGCAAGATTAAACCGATTCAGTTTTAGCGTCAAATAATTGGGAAACCTCTTTGAGGATGTTATTATCAATCCGGAAAATTCTGCACTTTTGCGAAGGTATTGAATTTATACTAACAAACTTAAAGCACATTGAGTGGAGCTTTCCTCAAGGCTATCTTATTTCCCTTTTGGAAACTTCCATAGAAAATTTTGTGAGTTTTGAAAGTTTTGAGCCGGTACACCCAGTTTTATTTCACATTTTGAAGAGTTTCTTGGGCAAAGCGACTTGAAAGATTAAGTTTTTAATAGGTATGGACTCGATTTATGAATGCTCCTCCGTCGCCACGAATTCCAATAATTGCAATTAAGCAAGTCACGTCGCTAGAGTCACGGTATTGCAGTTAGTATTGTTAAGGGTGGAAATTACTGGATAAATAACACTTGATGTAGCGCCGGATTGTAATTGGTCTCAAGGATACGAAAGTATTTCGCTTAATTTAGCCTCCCGAAAAGCTCATATTATTTCTTTTGCTTCCGACCGGTGGACACTTTTTGCGTCCGAAAGCCAACACTCTTGAGCTTTTTAAGGAGTGGCCAGAAATTTAGCCTTCGTCAAGGGTCAGAAAAGCTGTATCCTGGAACTTTCGTGACATTTTCAAAGCGTTGTTTCGGCCCGACGAAGGGAGCAATGCGATTTTTTCCGCAACACCCTCGAGATTCCAGAAAGGCCACCGTTCCGAAATATCTCCACAGCGTCATTGTGGGTTATTCCTGAAATGTCAACAGATCGGTCTGTCGCGTCCTCTCGAGAATGGATAATTCCTCGCAATCCCCACTTCGATCTCCGGTCCGATTCTCGTATCTGATCGCGAAAAAAACTCTGCGGCCTTTCAGAATCCGCCCCCTTCTAAGCAGCCACGGAGAGAAAAGGGAGCCGTAATACGCCCCGAAAAAGCGAACGTTCTCAGCGAAATTGTGTGAGTGCCGGTTATTTCATCAAGCGTCTCCTTTCAATTAAAATGCTTGGTTTAATGCACTCTCTGTGCAAATAGGCGAGGCGACGTTGGCCCAATGAGGAGAGCGGTGGAAACTGCCTTTGATGTGCGATTCTTTCTTCCCAACCCACCGTTCAAATCTCCCTTTCGGCTCTTTTCGAATACCCCTTCTCTCTTGTGCGAGAAAACCGCCATGACGTTCCCAACCACACCTCTTGTGTCCCTTTCTTTCGAATGGCGATTTTTAATTGCTGGGAATGGATTAAAAGAGGAAGGAACGGCATCAAAGCTAAAGTGACACGCCCCTCTTGCGGCGCCTCTGTATCTCAGTTTTTTTCTCGCTCACTACCATTGAACCGAAGCGAGGTTTACAAAAGGTTTTTTATTCGGATTCGTCGACTGTTACCAAATGCGAGCGGTGCTTTTTCTCGATTGCCGGAACGTAAAAAAGGGAAATATTTGCGAAGAAAAAGGAAATCCAGGATTATTGTCCGAGGGCTCCAAGGGGGCTACTGGGGGATATTTCGCGGTTGTTTAGTGTTTTTGGCGGTTTTCAAAGCGGTGCCTTCCATCGCTGCTGTGTATTTTTTCCGAGCACAAAGGAGCGCGTTTGGAGCTGTTTTCGGTGTCTCTACTTCCGACGTTGCTCCCAGACTGTTGAGTCCGAATGGTTTCAGTGTGGGGGAAAGAAAAAAAAAAAACATCTCGACTTAATCATAATTGAGGGGTCGGTTACTTTTTCAATTCGCGTTGTTTCAGCGCCTTGCCTTTGTATCCCCTTCTGGAAGTCGGTGGTTATTTGTGTAAGTTTCGCTCGTTTGTTTCCAGGGTATTTTTTCCCGAATTTCAATGAAAGGGATAACCAGGGAATGTTGCGGCGGATAGATACACTGTTTCCCCCCTTTTTCTCCTCTCAAGGGAGGGCAGGAAGTGTTTGTTCGGTAGCGATAATTAAAGAACGGCTGCTTTTGTTCATGTCTTCTCTCGCTCGAGTGACCAAATGTCGGAAAAAGTTTATAGCCTCGCTTCTTATCCACAAATTTTCCCTTTTTTATATTTCGACCTCCGATTTTTTGGAGGAATGATTAGAATTCCGAAGTAAAGCGTTACATAGTGGTCATTGTTTGTCCCAAATAAGTTGTTTTCCGGTTAACTGGACAAATTTCGGTCAATATTGACCTCGTCCTTCTCAATGATATACTAGAGACCTAGGGAGGGGTATTTATGGATTTATGGTTTGTTAACTCCCAGAAAAATATATCTAGAGGGGTAATAATTCTTATTCAATGCTAGATTCGAATGCTTACAAATGCTTTTTCAAATAATTAGACGTTTTTGATTGTTGAAACTGGGAAATTGACCGAAACGCCAAAGATAGAAATTTCATAATTGTTGTTGGTTATCTAAATAGAGAATAATCTATGTTGCTGAAAACGCTAAATTCAGCAATTTTTCATAGAATAGAATGCGACTTATAAAGGATGATATTCAGATTATGCCTACCATTTTCCTAACATAAACATATCATAGCTTTCCACCCAGCCACTCTTTACTCAGTCGCCTTCTCACATTGATATTATATGTAGTCTCCTTTTTCGTGAAACCCTTGAGAAAGATCTGTATGATGTTGATAAATTTAGTTACGCAGCTGAATATCCCTTGCTACCTCCGTTTGTGTTGGCGCCCTGCACCTCCAATGATTCGGGGCGAATGAGCAACTTTGGAGATCTGACTTTTCCTGCCATCTAGGAAGCTCTCTGAAGAACTCTCTGAAGGGTGGACTTCTTTCGCTGTACGCTGCGCTATCTACAGACCGATGCGGAAACTGCTTAAGGATGCGTTTCGACAATCGATTCGAGAGCCAATGACAAAAGGATAACAATAGCAGGATACCTGAATATAAGCCTTTCTTCAACAGCCACATTATTGCTTTCAAAGACGCAAGAACGGTGATGATGTCGAGAATGAATTCATTTCTGCCGCGTGCTTTCTGTTAATCTAAGAACTTCCTGGATTATTTATTCCGTTTTGCATATCAGCAATGGATCCCAAGAACTTCCTTTATATTCATCAGCAATTCAATTCTGGTTTTTTATGACTCTAACGTACTCTCCGCTTTTTTAATCCTATTTACATCTACATATACACATGCCATGCACATTCTATTACTAAATCTTTTCAAGTAAAGTAAGTTCATTAGAGTTATTCCTCCGCCATTTTTATATTCTATTGCGGCAAAATATATATTCTATCTTTAAGGTATTCTTCACGCAATAGGTAGGTTTTTATGAATGCTTAGGTAAATATATGACAATCGTCCCTATAAGCTCGGTCGAAATCAGTATTCAAATCATTATTTTATAAATTAAATTTACAGAAGGAATTTTCTTGAAAAGCTCTAAAGATTTTAAATTGAAGCTTGCCTCGTGTGATGACAGTTTTATTTGTGTTAACATATGTGGGAATTTTCTCCGTATCGTTTGCTGTCGCAAAATAAAGCGACTGACTTCATTTAGTAGATTCGATATCATCAGCAATGTTTGGACTTTATTTAACTTAAGAATATATCTATTTGGACCATGGTCTTAAGAATATATCTATTTGGTCTTCCTTCTCTGAAAATACTAATTCTCATTGCTTATGAGAAATTAATGATTAATATATTTACTACCGCACAAATTCGCCCTTTATGTTGCGGAGTGAGCTGGTGATTGTTTACACATGAAACTTTTATTCAATTGGTATGTTTCTTAAAAGTTGTCATACCTTGCAAGAAAAAGAAGGTTGGAACACGGCTGCTTATGAATTAGAGATTTAAAAGAAAACTTTGATCTTCCTTTGTGGAGACCCCTGACGATGGAGACTTTGTCTCCGAAATGATCATTGGGCCTTCCCAGAAATCGGTAATCCGGAGCTTTCTGTCTCTGAGTGCGAGTTCCCCTTGCCGAAAAACGGCTTACGGAGTGTTTTTAAACATCTAATTGTCACAACTTGATGTACATTAATATCGAAAACGATTAACTTTTACGTCCTAAAAATCTTTAGTTCCTTTATAGTGAAAAGATAATGTTCTTTCGGTGTAAAAGCATCGTCAATTTTATTTCCATTGCCGTTTGAATAAAAGAATCACAATAAAGTCCATTTTATCGCGTGCTATATCACATAATTGTTCATGTTTATAATTAATGGTGCCTTTTACGTAATTTTTCATAGACTTTGGTAAGTCATTTATTCCTCAGTGTTCTCTCGGATTTTATGTTCACGGGTCAACAAATAATCACATTACGTCACGTCACAATATCTATTCATTTAGTTTTGTCTAGTTCATTTTTTGTCATAGTATGTGGTTGTCATAATAAATTTAGGGATAATAAGTTATTTGAGGATGCAGATATTGTCTCTCCTGTGTGCCGTAATTGAAGATAAGATACCGCGGGATAAATAAGTAATTAACTTGCTTGGAATAGCCGATCAATTTTTTTCTACTAACGATGCAGGACAGTAGCAGATAAGGGAAATAGGTGGACGCATGAAATTTTAGTCAAAAGCCGGAAGGAGATGCTTGTAAATTTTTATATTCGGTGTTTTACATTATCGAACTGACTTAGGTAGAGAGAAAAAGGAAATTAGAGATAATTTCACCGACCGTTTAGAAATATTTCTTCATTATATTCTGTATTATCAACAATTATCTTCCAGATAACCTTAGGTTGAACATCGATCACATCTATTAGAGCCTATTAAATTAATATTGGCGGCTGAGGAGGGAGAGCAAGAAAGATGACGTCTTTTAGAGCGCGGAGAGGGATAATAATAAAAAATAATTATGTTAAAACTACTCATTCTTGATTGGGAGCTAAATTATTGGACTTATCTGTTATTTTGGAGATCCTCGTTATCTCCATAGATTCCCTTATAAATCTTTCTCAATTCTGTAGTGCGACGTGTAATACATTGCTTTTCTTACTACATCGATATCGACCTCCCATGGGTCTAAATGATACCGCAAGGGGTCGATTCGAATTTAAGAGTCGTTGGAGGCCGGTGGAACATTGTAAATTAAAATTTACTATTATAGTAATTAAGAAAAAATAATAACAATGCAGAGTTGAAGAAAACTGATTTCTCATGGAACTCTAGGGAAATTATGTGCGTGTCAGAGTATATATGTAAGTCGCTTTCATCTACTCATCTTTGATTGGTCTCCCTCCCGAGCCTTGAAAGGCTTTTTTGCTGCGCATCCTCAGTCGCCAAGATATATTTAAGAGACCATAGCTTACGATAATGTTATTTCACGAAGCGCAAAGCCGATGACCATCTGTCTCTCTGAGTTTGAGGAGTGTCTGCGATAATCTCTACTTGTCGTGTGCCTCTTCTTCTGTAATTACAGTGACTTTAGAAGTTGTACTCATTTATAAATATTGGGATCGCTCGGCGCATACGAATCTAGAATTGTCACATGAACTCTTCTTTCATTTTATCACGGTACGTATTCCGATAATCCATTTCTTTCAGCGATGAAAACGTTTTTTTCTTTGACGTGTTTCCTAGGAATGAATAACGATGAAATATGTGATCGCATTCAATGGCTGTTCATACTGTATGCGCTGTGTTAATGTACAAGCCACAGAAAAGTATTTCATACCCTGCTTTTTTTCTGTATTTTCCAGTTAGTTTTATGACTCTAAGCTAACTTGAGGAAAAGCTTACTTTGACAGAACGTAAGTTGGGACCTATTTACACATGAATGCATAGAAAAATCTACATCGATTTTCAGCAAATTAAATGCCTTTTTAGGCAGATCCGGCCAATGGTTGGAAACTGAACATTATGATGAAATGCGCTAAATAAATGCACAGTAATATTTACCTACATTTTTTTCTCATGATTATTCTCTTAGTTCGATTTTTCGCTTTTGTACCAAGTTTTCGTGGTGTTTTGTTTATATTGAAAGTATGTAGATGCGTTTGCTAACTACCCCCATTCAGTAATCATGCAATACTATATTATGATTCATTATATTCCACATTGTCGACCGATTCAGTTTAGGATTGTATATAGTTCTCACCAGGGCCGGCTCTACGTATGTACCTCCCCGATGTAATATCTTCAAAAACAAATGGAAATGGTTACTCACGGATCCGCTAGCAACCGACCTCCTGACTTCTTCTTACCTTACTGAACACCTACAGCCGGCCCTGGTTCTCACATAATCTCAAAAAGGGTCATGAATATCATATTCAAGTATCGCATTTTACTATTCTCATATGTATCCCTCTATTGAACGTCATCCAACATCAAGCTTTCAGCAGTAATGTCGACAAACTTTGTCCATTACTCTTTTTGTTCCAGGGAGAGATCTATCTTCTATCCCCATTCGGAAGAGGGCGATTCCTTTACCATATCAATAGCCTCTCCAAGCAAATGACAAATGCGTTTCCTCTCTAACAAACGAAACACTCAACATGAGAATTAGGAGTAGAATGCCGGGTTGCCATGGCACGCAGTGCCAGGACGACGTCTCGTGGGAGAGAGCGAAGGCAGAACAGGATCTCGGCGGGAACGCGCGTGCGCGAGACGCAACAATGGGGCCACCGGCGAAGATGGGGCCCACGAGCATTTTTTCCCGCGAGAGGTGGTACGCGAGGGTGGTGTATCTCTAGGAAAAAAACATTCCACCCTTAGGGTGCCACTAGGGGTGTGGCCCCCGTCGCCAAAAAGGCCAATATTATTCCCCCATACACTCCCCCTCCCCCGCGATCTCTCTTACCGAGGCCACGATTATTAGTCTGACTAACAATGCGACGAGAGCGTCGTTGGCAACAATGGGACGAGGTCGACAATAAAAAAGCTTGGGACACAATAACACACACATGTGCTGGCGGCGGAGGGAGGTATTTTGCGAAGGGTCGGTTTGATTTATGAACCCTTTGGAGCGCGAATTATTAAAATAATCCATGAGCCAAGTTAGCGAACGGAGGATTCTGAAGAGGGTGACAGGTCGAGGAGGAAAGAAGAGGTGACGTGTTTACGTTTTTAGAGGCTGGCATAAGTCTTTGGTGGAAGTTAGGCGCGCTTATACATCATAGGCGAGGGTTGGGGGCAATTAATTGCGTAGAGTAAAGGCAATATTCTATCGCTTTCCGCAACGATTTTGCCCAAAGACGTTCAAAATGCTTTTGGTTCAGACCCAAGGGCTTCGATTTAATAAGTTTTCGGCCACTTTCAGGGATTATTTTAATTCAAATTCTACATTTTAACATCTTTTAGAGGTATGGGCTTTGTTTGTTCCGGTCAAAGTCTGTTGTCAGATATCAACGGTTTTTTTCAGTCAGGCTGTTTTCGATTGTATAGTTAAGTATTAGGTCGGAGGAGGAAAGTGCGACTACCTGCAACCATATCAAGTTAACAAATCCTACTCAAGTGGTTGCTACTGAACAATGAATAAGGATCAATTATCATTCTCAAATTAAATAAATCTTCTCTAGCGAGATTTGGTGGAATTCCATTATGAAATGAAATAAAATAAATAGTACCTTTTACTTTTCCATTCCTAAGCCTGATGATAAACTAAAAGTTCGGCAGCAAAGCCAAATATATTTGTGGAAAAGTAAAAGTTATATTTATTATTTCATTTCATTCTCAAATTATTATTATAACTTAACTGCAGTTAGGCTGTATGCCTGTTGGCAGTCCTGTGCCAACGTAATAATGTGATACTTTCAAAATCAATATATGATACAAACAATATATACTCACTACCTACGTGAAAACTGAAAACATACACATTAATTTGAAACGTACTACACATAAGTAGCACAAAAATGATAATTCACGAGAAATAGTATGCTTTATCTCGATTTTTCAGAGTTTATGACAGTCCTTCTTGGTTATCGTAGAGGTCTGTACTGTGCTCCTGAGTTGTTAATATATTTTTGATCACAGAGGCTTAAAGGAATACAGTTTAGCTTATATTTAATGTCATTTTCTTGAAAGATATTTTTACTCTCTTTAGTATTAGCTATTCCATAGGATTAATGACAACCGAATGCAAAATACAGAGAAAGATGCTTCTTTTCTTTAATTTAGCTTGTGATAAAAGTGAGTTTCTCTGTAAAAGTAATTACAATTGAGCTGTAACACATGCAAAGCTACAAAGAAGTTAGGTACCCATTCCGTCTTTGTGCCGTCTTTTAGTGATAAAAAAGGAGATGAACTTTACTTGGCCTGTCTTAGCTTGTGTGATACAAATAAATGAAAAGGTATGAACCGATAACTGAGTTAACAAGTTATAGAGTTAAATTAAAAAATAATATCCTGCAGAAACGTAAATTCAGGAATCGAAGAAGAGTCATTGTTTTTACTGTGGAGAGACAAAAACAATTTCTATGAATTATTTTCTTATGGCCAAGGAAACGAAACTGTACGCTCATAAACAGTAACTGATCTCATATAAACCAAGAAAGTACTGTAAAGTTTTATTATTTTTGTGAATGTTTAGGCACGCTTTAATTTGAGTGAAAAACCTTTCTCAACATTTTGCATTAAAAAACTTTAAAACAACTCATCTTGTAATGGTCAGGCTTTCATTTACGCATCTAATTTATATCGCGATTGACTTACAGCTATTTATAATTGCTCAGAAAATGCATTAAAAATAAGGCCTATATTCTCACTTCCCAGGCCATTTTTCCATTTGATGGATGGAAAATTATTAATCAACCCAAACTCAGGCAAGGACGTGTATATTCTGCTGGTAAAAAACGAACTAAACCCTGCTCTAGGTTGCTGAACAATTTGCATGCTGAATTATCGTGGCATAATTTTTAATTTTTAAGATAATGATTCTTATCACGCACCCGTCGAGGGATCACTCAATATTATATTAAGTTTGAACCCGGGATATTTACGTTCTAGATTTAGTTGTTCGAATTGCCTAGGCTCGAAATACACATCTCGCACGTTCTCGATTGTTTTCCACGATCCGCGTTGAAAACCCGAGTTGATTAAGCGTCGGATGTAGTTTCGAATGGAGAATTCGCATCAATGTGAACGGAATCGATTCCCCAAGTAGTTTTTCGGTCTTTTCTAAACTCTTTCGACCCGTGAATAATGCTCCACCTAAACAATCCGCTATAATTCCCCGGCTCATATATTATAGAATTTTATAACCCGGAGGGAGAGAGAAAAACGGATTGTTCTTCGGCGGACTCGGAGGCATAGCGAAAAACCATAATGTCTCCCCAATAAACACTACATTCAGGGTTTTTTCCCAGCGTTTCTCTCACTATTTTCTCTCGCACGCACGAATTTGCTGAAAAATAAAATTTCGCACACCGATGGTTCTATCGCATTCCGTCTTCCGTCACTCGAACAAAAGGCTTGAAAAGCTAATCGGAAAGGTTGGGAATGAGTCGGAATCAGTGACGCGAAGAAGAGTGGCTGAGGGATTCTTTTGTGGCTTCAGAATCAGAACGAGAGAAAAGGGGCGTTGTTTCCTCACGGAGTCCCCCAAGCACCGCTCGCGCCCACGAGTACATTTTCAAATCCCCACTCCTTCCGCGAGTAAAAAACAAAACACTAGCGCACACCTCCTCCTCATTTGTTTTGGCGCCGAACGCAATCGCGGTCAACTGCCGAAAAAATTCCCCATTTTACCGCTCCGGCTCGAGAAACAATGGCTTTTGGAAGCGTAGTCATTCCAATTGGTCGGGAGGGAGGGGAATCGGTTCAACAAAGACTATGTTTTCATTATTAACTTGGCTGCGAAAAACGGAGTACTTTCCAGAAGGTTAGGTCCGTGGACAGGATCGCGAAATGGCTGCAGGAAAACAAAGTGGGTAATGATTTTTTTGTTCGGTGTGGGACGCGGTGCCATAGTGAAAATTTCGGGTGCCGATTATTTCCTCGATCTTTTAGGAATGTACTCAACGACGGTTTGTTTTCCAAAGGTATTGTCGATCAGGAAGGAGCGGCGTGGCGATTTTTTCCCATTCGGGGTAATATGGCACTTAAGCATTCTGCTGCTGCCATATGTTTGTTAAGTGTATTTTGTGTGGCTCCATTGCTTTCTCCAATGCTGGTAATGAAATAAGGGCTCATTTCTCAATATATGAGGAAATTCTTTCAGTACGTGCGGTTATCTACGCGAGGTTTTAATTCTGTTTCCCAATGCCTGCTTCAGATTGAATTTCCGCCTCAATAACTTTCTGGGGCCTTGCGGAGTCTTTTCCGAATTGAATATTATGTTTTTTGTTCATGATGTTATTCTGAAGAGTAATAAGTTCATACTGAATGAGTTTGCTTGTAACAATGCAGACTAACGAGGAAAAGTTTCCAATTTTTAAACCTTTTCCGTTTTTCTAAGATATTGGCGAAGGAAGAATTGGTATAAATCAGAGGCAATAGGTCTTGCTTGCCAATTGATAGTTTTTGCTATACAAATCCCAAAAATATTTCAAATATGCGCGCTTTTTACAAAGTTTTGCTCTTTTATATGCCAATCTGCAATTTTGCCATTATTTAAGGATTGTATTGTATATGGATATGAGTAGAAGTAGTACGGCGGAAGATCAGTATGTCGTAGTGACATTGAAAAGCACAACTACAAGTTTGGTCGAGACGTTTACAAACTAAGTTACCTTAAATCAAAGAGTTATATATTAGAGATATTGGAGGTTAGTGATGGCAAACATGACCATGTAATAACCAAACATTACCGATTGAAGATCGGTCCGGCGGGCGTGCAGCTAGGCAACTGTCGTGAAGGCATCGGTTGGCTGAGGGCCTCGGCTCAAGGAATGCCTTCCTTATACCTCTTGGAAGGTCCAAAGAGCACCACCAACACCAGAGGAGGGTGAGGGATGAATGGATCAGTGTGAGATGCATCATCGATGATCAGATGTCTCATCCGCGAACTGCCCCTGAATCATCCCTTGTATGAGCCACAAAATACACGTTTACAATAAAAATTTTTAAAAAATGCCAAGTATTCGCGAATATTCCTTTGAAAGTCATAAGGTAATATTAAACAGCAACAACAGTATGTAGTAATTAACCGAACGAGTCGTAAAATGTAATTTATTGGATTTTTTACTTCACAGGACATCGAACCGGAGCAGAACCGAAAACCGAAACAAAAAGAAACGTTATTTTTGCAAGAGTGAAACCCGAACTGAAAAATTAAAATTCTTTAACCCGAACCTAAACAGTAAACCGTTCTTTATTCCGTTCTAATTTTTGGTTCACTACAATGCATACTTTACTTAAGTGTAATTTGAGGAAGGTTTACTAATCATAAGTAACTAAGACTAGCGACTAACTAGTAAAAAGTTTTATTCTAAAATTTAGCGCTATGTAGCGTTTATAATGTAAACGCTAAAGTTAGTAAAGTGTTAAGTATAACTAAACATACTTTCAGAAGTAAATGATATTAAGTGTTTGGAGCGAAAGAAAACGGTTCGAATCGATTCGACGTTGGCACAATCAGCTGAACCGGAATTGAACCGATATTTGGTTTAGGTTTGGTATATTTGAACCAGAGTGAAGACCGGAACGAAAAATATTACGGATCGATAACCTTCAATCGATTATCGATATCGATCGGGTACCGATTCCTACACCCTCTCAGGATAGGGGCAATTGCATTTGAGCCCTTGAGTATCCGTAGGAATTTATCAACTGCTCTTCCGTCAGTCACTACTACAGGGATTACACTCTTTGATAGCTTTTATTGTTTAATACCTCATGTTGCACTCCTTCTCTTATCTAAACAACTCTTACATTTAGGGATCACAAGAACTATTTATATGGCATCGGTTCTCTTAACATTGTTTTTGTGGATCTGTATCATAAAATGAGGACTCAATACGGATTATTCCTGACGCAAATTGTGATGCGAAGAGAGGTTATGACATAATTGCCGATTTTTATGTTGAAGTTGATGACGTGATTACTTGTGTGTTGAGGCTCTCTTAGTTGAATTTTATTTCAAGGCTTTATAGAGGAAAGAAAGTTTCACTCACAGTAGTAATATAAAGTTAAGACAACATTGACTCTGGTCGCTCTTCACAAGCACTGAGATTCATTACCGCAAACAGTTTAAGGTTGAGTATTTCGGTTTTAGAGTGGCTACTGTATGATTTTGTCTACTAATTGAATCTTGTCCAGATTTTTTTGATACTTCATATAGCTTTTCTTCCGCAAACTCGAGGATAATACGTAGGTTTTAGATAATTCTCACTACAGCTGTAATATTATTAGTCACTGATTCCCTGTTTGGTAAATTTCTTGTATCAATCATGTATATAAAATTTAAATCATGACGTATTCTGACTATACATTCAGCCAAAATAAAATTGAAAGCGACAAACATAACTAAAATTCTCAAAAAATACCATAAAATTTCATTGAACACTATGCAGTACCTTTCCTTTCTACAGCTACCTCACTTTTGCTAAAAATCTTCCCGTCTCCCGCAAATATTTTCATTTCTATCCTGCAGAGGTGGTTTTGAATAGAATCGATAATATCAGTTTCTGGCGACAAACCGCGACTTTCACGTATTATATAGACCGCTGATGTACAAACTCCGGTCCGCGGGCCAATCTGTCCCACTTTAGAATTCTATCCGGACCACAAAGCAGTTAAACTGATCAATGCTTTTATTCATATTCGGCCGCCGAAGAATTAATTTCGGCACCTCTTAACCTTCAAAAGTTATAATGCATAAAATATGGACCGTAAGCTCGAAAGTTTCTCCCAGGAGCTAAACGCTTATATATTTGTGTACATACATACATACTAATGCGTAGCATAAGAGAAACTGGGCGGTTACTTTCTGTGAATTTCCTTCATATTGAGTTACAACCAATTAAATTTGTGACGTCTTCATTCGAAGCTAATTTAATATAAATTTCTTGAAACGTTATGTAATTTTTATGGAGAATTCTTCGTCGGTGTATGCATTTGAAATGACCGCATTATGCTGTCTGGATTCAGTTTGTCACCATCTCAGAAGCTATACTTAGAATCTTAGCATATTTAGTTTTAAAATGTTTCTTATTGTGTTTTGAAACTTTTTAAGGGTTTATTTTGAAATCTCTTTAGAATTGAGCTTACGAGCACTACGGAAAAAGAATTAAGGGTAATTTAAGGAAAATTAAAAAAGTGACAAAGAGAAGGAATTTCATTAAAGGGAACTGATGTCGACTGATTAAGACTCGGGCCTTAATCGACTTTCTTTGTGATCATTAGGGTGGCCATTTTTGCGAGATTTTTCCGACTTTTTCTTTGAATGCCCCTTTGTTAAGTATCATACCATACTAATACAACATGTGAGAGAATATTTAGCTTTATGGCAGCCGCACAGATGTAAATTACTGCTCTCAAGTTTAGAAACAAAATTCTCAAAAATTACGGATCATTTCAAATCTATTTGGTTATGAAGAATAAGAATGTTGTGGAAAAGGCAAGATCAAAATTCATGTGAGAATCATGAATTTTATTCTATTTTAGTTTTAGATTTTAGATTCAAACCCGGCCAGTGGCGCATGGCAGGGGGTGTAACAACACCAAAGACTTAACCTAATCCAACCTGTTCGCATCTCTAATGCTCTGCGGAAAGAACGTTCAGATCTATTTGTTTTAGCGATTACTTCCTTGTAACGCTTGGTCGTCGACTCTCGTAGATCGCGCTAGTTGTTTACCGGAATGTCTTCTCAACTTCTAAAAATTCTGAATCTATGAATTTGTCGAGAAAATTCCTTCGGTAATCTATTCTTTTCATTTGGAGCGAATTCCCACCCGAGAGATTTTATCATAGCCGTAACGCTACTGTCGAACCTCAAGTCCCCACTAAAGCAACGGGCTGCTCTACGTTGGACCATCTCTAAATCTGAAACTAACCCTAATCCATGAGGATCCCAAACCGCGCAGCAGTATTCGAGACAAGACCGAATGAGGGAAGATCCTATTAAGGACACTTTTGCGAAAGAATTGTCTTTAATGTTCTGAGATTATAGATAGAAGAATTTTAGCGGAATTTCTTTTATATAATTATATTATTTATTATAGTTTGAAGTTTTATTTTATCGTAGCCGTCCTGCTTACACCGACTTACAAAAAATCTGACAACCATAGACATCACACATATACGTATCAGTTTTGTTTAAGTTCTTTCTTGTCCCCGCGGCCAAAGTTATTCGACCCTCTTCATAGTTAACGCTTCGAATCTCCATCGAGGAAGCGAAAACTCGTTCTTTGGAAGATCCATCTCTTGCGAATGGCGAAGGGTAATAAAAATGGAGGGGCGGAGGGAGGGATGCCCCCAAGAGGGGGCGGAGATGAACGTAGGCGCAACGTGGGAGTGGGGGAAAGATAAAGGGAGGGAACAATGGCGTCTGGAAGGATGTGGGCAACCATTTTGTTTTCTCTCGAGAGGTCTTATGGCTGAAACAATGGGCTCTTCTCTCCTGCTCTGGCCAATTTCTCTCAGCGGTAACTACTGCCGAGAAAACCGCTGCACCATCTATTGGCAGAACGGGGAATTGTTCTCGCAGTGTTCACAGTTCCCCTTTCGGGGGGAGAAGGTTGTGTGGTCCCTGATGAAGATATCGACTGATTTAGAGTGGTTTCGGTTGAGGGGTTGGAGCGTATGGCCAACTCTAATTGAGCATCGCCGTACTATGCTTTACAGATGGATTCGAGATATTTGAAAAGGTGGTTTAATTAGATATGGGCTGATTGGTTTCAAATGTCCAGCTGTTTCTGAGGAAATCACCAAAATTTAACTTTATTGAGGAGTAATTAGTACCATCACATATAAAGAATAGGATGGAAAAATAGTAAAATAATCAAAACGATAAATAGTATTAAGTTTATTTTACTTCGTAGAGTTAAACCTGCTGCTAGAATTTCTAATTGAACTGTATTAGAAATCGCAGGTTTCTTTTTTGATATGTATGTAGTATGTATAATTACCAGTTCTTTACGGCAATTCTTACGTAACAACTGCTAGGGAAATGATTCATACTCGGCGAGGATTAGTTAGACCATGACGGCAATATCATCTTTTTCAGAGAGAAGTTTCAAGTGGAAAGAAGGAAACTTTTTTCCTCAATCCTACTAAATCTGTTTCTTGGTTTCCTATGTTTGAAAATGAAGTGTATTTAAACGTAGATGCTGAGGAGTTTTGTGATATACTACGTCTTTAAGAATTTTGTCACCCTCAGTTTTTATCTCTTCTTCAAATTCAAAGTATCCTGGTTGGATTTGGATGGAAGAATGGACATGGAAGAATGTTGATAACAACTTTTACAGTATAGATATCAATAGGCGACTAAGTTAGAAGATTCGAGATTATTCTGAATCCGCAACTCTAAAAGAAATCTTTTTTCTTATTAAATCCATCTTTAACGATTTTCAAGGAGATTCAGCTTCGTGTAAGAATTCGTTACAATTTAAGTTTTCCGTTCTTCCAATCAAGTCCTACGTCTCCTTGTATTAATTTTGATGAAAAAGTTAAAATTGATAATTATATGAGCTTTAGTATTGGTATTGTAAATATAAATAGGCGACGACGGTGAATAAATTCACTTCCTTCCGGAAAACTTTTGTTCATGGCTCCTGACTCGGGGTCTTATCCATGGTTTTATATTGATCACTTTAAGTTCACTTTCTTTTTACTGAAGATCACGGGTTAGAGGAGAGCGTCTGGCTCGGATTAAGGTTTTTAATTAAAATAGAATTTAGCCAATGTTCACTTTAGGGCTCGGTGTCATAATGCTATGCTAGAATTTAAGTGAAGATTACAGTAAATATCAATGTTGATACAATATATATATAAGGGATTAATTATAGTCTTCACTTTAAGGTCCTGTTTTATATCGTAAACTTAAATGGACTTAAATTTATGTTCACTTTAGGGCCCTGAGTTACAAAGGTTTTTTAGAGTCTAAGTGAAGATTATAATGTTGATTGATTGACATAGATATTTACTGTAATCTTGACTTTAACTTTAACCAACAATTATTACCGGGGGCTAAAGTGAACATTTTTTAATTTTAATTATAAATGTAATACTGGGCCTTAGATTTATGTCCTTTAAAGAAGTTAGATGTTAGGAAGCCATAATAGTTTCAATATTTTACTTTTAAGCATATTGTTGTTTTCGTTTACAATGTATCTTTGGGACCAAAAATTGAAATGAGAGGATCTTATAACTTTATATGTATTCTATTTTTATATATATTTAAACATTCAGTT
>KZ308124.1:1234550-1367143 GCA_000376725.2 Ladona fulva | reverse complement strand
GATGATGGCGTTAGCCGAAACCGGTCGTTTTTAAATAAAACATTTAGTGTGGAAACTACGAAGTGCCTTCTTTAATTCTCATTCTACTGCTACTTTAAAACATGTAATAGCATTTGTGGACTGTTAAGGCGATTTCAAATTGAGAGTTGCCTGTTTGTGAATCTTATGTGACTAATCTATCAATTCGTTTTGATTTTAATTTGATATAATTATCTTATCCTCTAGAAAATGAAAATTAAAGTTAATAATAATAATAAAGATGGTCTTGATACAGGATATGTTGCAACAGAAGAATCTTTTCATCCATATAACCTATAGTGAATGATCATAAATGCAACCTAAAATAAAGAGGAGAAACTTTAGATGAGGTGGATATAAACATAAGAATATAGCTCAGAAAAGTAGATAAGTAGAAAGTAGATTTTCCACACCCATCTTCCACCATGGGAGTTGGGTGTGGAAAATCTAGATGTAGTGATAGCTAAAAGATAAATTTAAAAATTAATTATCAAACAACTAATCAATTCGGGAATTTATATATTTTATTCTTATTGTATTCTTATTTTATTCTTATTTTATTCTTATTCCATCAAGAATATCCAGAAATTTAAATCTCTTAGAGTTTAAATTAACCATCCTTCATGAATCATGGAAGTAAAATTTTTAATTTTTCGGCTTATTTTATTAACTCTTTGGGTTACAAGAATTCGTGAAAATTAATTCCGAGGTCTCACACTTTTAAATTTACTTGCGTTGATGGTTGGTTTCGAAATCTCACTCCTTTTCGAGATGAAATTTTTGGTCCTCTCTCAATTGACATTGACAAGAAATCCATGAGACAGCCGATCAGCCTTAAGGTTATCGCTTCTACTGTGGAACTCTTTGAAGACACAATCGTAAAAATTAATGGCATAGCGCCCTTAGTGTTTTATTTACTCGATAGAAATGAAGGAGATTCACTGTGATGAACACAGCGCTATCTTATGGAGTCCCTTCTCTGTTTTCTGTCAATGGAAATAAAGTAATTTGATTTGTTCTCCAAACTTATTTAATGTCGACCGTGTTGTAATGAATTCAACGGCGTTAACTGATAAAACCTTTAAGTAACTTGATGATGACAAACTTTGCCCAAACTAGTCGTGATATTTTTTTTTAAATCTTACCTTTGTGAATCGTTTTACGTTATTTTAAGTTAATTTGAATTATAATTATTCCGATCTGTTAGTTTCAATGAGATTAGAAAGTACGAAGTCTGTATTGCCTTTTCTTCAGTCGAAATCTCTTTCCACGATCAATAAAACATAATGTGTGTCATAACACTAATCATCGAACAAATCACCAAAAACGATAAAATTCTTAAAATCTTCGTCAACGTTTTACTTTGCGTTGGCTTATTATTTCACTCTATTGCTACGTCTCTTTCGCTCTGAACAGCTTTGAAGTAATGGATGACTTTTTCGCTAGAGAAGTTTCAAAGCAGATAGAATGATTCAAGTCGATCTTTAAACGCGAAATCCTCTCCGTAAGTCCATACATTCCCTTTCTCCCTCGAAAATTCTCGGCGTGAATCCATCGGCAATGGATTCCTTTAACATTCCTTAACACACACCTCCTTTCACTTAACGATTCCACTCCGTCATTTTCGATCGAATCGCTATAACTTCTCCTTTAATCTCGGCGAAAGAGGGAACATCCATCCCATCGAATCGAACGCGAGGAGTCTCGAACCGTCTCTATGACATATCGATAGAGTCCCGCTATTCTCTTCCCTCTTTCATCCCATCATAGGACTCAAAAACATGTCGTGTTCGTACTTTCAGTCTTTCATAGGCCATTGAGCCTTCTCCGGGGAGGGTGTGGGGGCATAACACGACAACGCACACTGTACCCCTCCCTTCGGCAGACATCTGCATGGAATTCTCATTCGTCGAAAGGCTTGCCACCCCCCTTTTTCCTCCCCCACGGCACATTAGTCAATCCGTGGAATGTACACACACAACAAGAAGGGGAGGAAGGCCTCCTCTTCCCCATTCACTCCTATTTATTGCGGCACAAAACCTTCTTTTCCATCCCTCTTTTCTCCCTCCCCTGCAGTTTCCTTCCTCTGTCTTCCTCCGCCTCCATCGCTTTCTGCTCTTCTCGTCTCCGTCCGTTTTGTGGTCCTTTGTCGTCGTTCCGACCTTAAAATGGAGTGTAATCCCCTCCTGATTTCCGGTTCGTTTTTTATTCTCGCAGATACGCTGGTTGTCGAGAAGAAGTCGCGATTTTTGGGGATATATTTACGAGGTGATTTTTATGGATGGAGTTTTTTTTTTGTTGTCTAAGCGATATTGGCTGCCTCGCGAAATCTATTTACTTTGGTTATTATTGCCACAGTAACGAAAATGAAAATGAGGCGAAAAGGACATGGAGAATCATCTTCATGTTTACCACTTGCTATCTTTAAGGAATAGCTTTTCTTTTACAAACAATGATCAGGGTCGACCCGAGACACGGCAAGCGGGGCGGTTACCCGGGGCGCGGTGATAAAGGGGGCGCATTACGCTAGTTAAAGTTTTTCATGAGGCGCGGATACCTTCGTAGATTATCGTTTCTTTCATAAAACAGTTTATAGCAAACTCAACGATTTGTGAGAATTATTCGCTGTTAAGATAAAGATGACTAACAAGGAAACCTTACTTTAGTAAATACAGATGATGGGAGAAACATTTCCGAAAGAAATTCCTGAAAGAAGAAATAACCAAATTTCTTGATAAATTCCAATGAGTACCTTAATAATGTTTTTTCTCGAAAAATAATCATGTGTGAGTACGCTGGTGCAGTGGTAACGTATCCGATTTCAATCTCAAAGGTCCAGGGTTCTAATCCAATAATCATGTGGTATGAAAGCAATGGAGGCTGCCTGTATAGAAGGGACACATGCATGCTTGCCAGCCCAGGACGCTAATAAACCTCGGGCTGGCCCAGCAAGTATGAAGAGTGGTGTGATTTAACTGAATATTTACCAAGCTAAGAATTACATAATTTTTCTTCCCAATATTTTTCTTTTAAACTGACCCACTGGTATTAAAGTGAGAAATATTCATGAAATATTTTCTTACGGTATCTAAAGGTCTCGAGAAGTAATTTTTTCTATTTGAACATATTATATTCATGATTTTTATATCGTGTAAGGTTCATGTGCTCTAATATATCCTACTTATCACCTTCCCTCCATTTCTTTATAAATCATTCAAACCTTTATAACATCAAAATAACTCTATATGTCAAAAGAATAAACAATGTAGATTTATTTACATCCGTCATTCGATTCGATAGTTCAGTCGCAATATCTCTATCAATAAATTCAGTTAAAAGATCATCAGAGATCTGAAAGAGACATCACTCATCATTATATCATGTTCCATAGTGTAATAGCATATTCGGTTAACATATAAGATGTGTTTAAGAAGTCATTGAAGAAAAATTTATTAATTCGTCGATAAAAATGATAGTGTTCAATTTAATCGTATACATAAACTCATTAATTTTAGGGATAAGATAAATATTGAATGTAAATGTTTTCATGTAAGTGTAAATTTTCGTATTACATATTTTCGATGCATTCCCAAGAATCATTAGCGTCTCTGGATTTTCCCTTATCACTTCTTCCTTTTTTTTGACATTAATTTCATTGATTCTCCACTTTGATATGAGGCTTCTATCTTCCTATCTGTCAGTGATTATCGATCAAATGCTGGCCTTTGGTGATCCACAAATTGGATATTGCCATCTCATCAAAACCTAGATTGGAACGTGAAGCTGAAATTGATGTTAAAATGATTGAGAGAAAGATCGGATATGGCGCGAATTCACCTATAAGTATAATTGTTCACACTTGATTATTCAAATCCATAATTTTACTTCTCCAACAATTAACCATGGTTGTAAAATTCGTATAAAGAACAAAACAAAATAACCCTCTAAAGTCCTTTGTAAGTTCGAAGAACTCCTATATCAGATGAAACTAAGAGGCTTAAGTAAACGATTTAAAGATACGTATATCAAGACGAAATCCAAACTCAACCCTTTATCACCGGAAGTTCCTTTTCTTTACTTCTTAAAAATTAAAATAATATCGTGTGGAAACTAATACATTTATCGAATCTACAGATCTACTTTTAATTAAAAGCTCTCGACAAGGAAAACATATATGATATCGAACATTTTAATAACTACGGAAGTGTGAATTTCCTATTGTCACTGCATGCACCGTGATCTCATGATCACTCAGCATGTTAATGGGTGAATCGTGTCAGGGGCGCACCCAGGGAGGTGGCTGACGGGCACTAGCAGTATGCCCATCAGAACCTAATTCTAGAGTTTTAATAATAATTAAGCGCAACTATTACAACATTTATTTATTTGCAATACTTTCTTATAATAAGAATCAATAATTTCCCATTACAATGTAAAGTGCATCACCACCTTCATTATACTGTTGGTTACGATCCCTAAGTTCAGCCCCCTAAGCGAAAATTCTGGATGTACCCCTGAATCATGTTATCAAATTTTACCACCAATGGTATAGCGATTACAGCAGACATGGTCCATAGCAATATAAAAACATCAAACGTGATTCACAAGACCGAAAATGTTGAGAAACTCCGATCTTTACGTACTGTTTGGTTCTTGTCCCATTCTTTGATCCATTCTTCTTTTTCCCTCTTTTCGCAAGTTTCTTCTATCTTCAACTTATTCCCCTTCATCTTTTCCTCCTTCCATTCCCAACTTCCTGTCTTCCTTTCCGTTTCCTGTTCTGAGAGGTATCCCAGCCAATTGAGTCGGACACCATTTCATAAAAAAGTTTGGGCTCCACAAAGAACCCCATCTCCAACTCTTACTGTTCCACTAACGTATGCACTTTGGTGCACAAAAGCCCCGTCTTGAAGATTCTTTTCGCCAACTTCTTTCCCGTTCTCAAACCTTACGTTTGGTACCACTTCTTTACTTTTTTATGTAATTACCTGTATTTTAGCGGACTTTCATGATCTTCTTTTGATTTGTGAAAAGGTATTTTACGGTTCAGGAGATGTTTGTTTTCATCGCAGTTGTTACACCCAACATTTTATAGAACGTTGACACTAACTTTTCCATAACAAAATGTAATTATATTCTTTGGATTACTCATGAAATTTAAGGGAAGTTTATTTAACATCGTTTTTTATGAGTCTGAGGTGTTAATATATTATCGATTCTTTCATCGATCTGGCATTCGTCTATTTGTGGGAGAACTCAGGCTGCAACTGTTCCTTTTCTTGTCTGTTTCTGAAGCCTTTCCGCTTTCTACCGGAAGGAGTGAAGTCTTGTCATATTAGGCCATTTTTGGTGTTGTTCATTTAATTGAGCTGTTCTGTCTATATAAAGTCTATGCCTATCAGAAAAATCATCGGTCAGAAGGTTGGTTGGATCCTCAAAGGTCTCCACCGTAAGCTACCGACAGTTCTGAAAGAGACTGAGTCTTACTAAACAGGATGAGGAGTGAAGTAGTTTGTCCTCACTTTCTTCACCGAGCCAGACTACTACGAAAGAGAAAGTCCATGTAATCGCTACAAAATGAAGAAGAACGCTTTAAATCTCAGTCGACAGAGAGACCAAGTTCAATGCAATTATTTACATTCTCTCATACCTCAGTAGGTTTTATATTATCATGGCCATGAACAAGATTATGACAGAAGTAAATGAAGGATACATTTGTACTGAAAGAAAAATTCCTACAGGAATAAAATACCAATTTATGTATAATAAAACGTCATAAATTATTATTACCCTGTGAATAGGAAATTTAAATAAAATGAGCAAAACATTTTAGAATTATTGAACTAATTTCTATAATCGTGGCCATGTCTTTATATTTCCATCAATAATGGACTCGTGGAAGTATTTAGTTTGCGTAGTGTTTCACAAGTAGCTTTATGAGTTTGGGAGAAAACCAATTTGAATATTGAAACTGTTCTCAGAGAGAAAATCTATAAACCGGGCTCTTTATATAAAAGAGGGGATCCAGTATGTGTGTACCGTGTACTAAGCGGAATAATTCGAATGCCACCATAATTGTATATTGTGCAACCATTGCTATAATGCATATCGATATTTGTTCAATATCTTATTTGAATAATTTTTTGTCTTTTTATTTCTACAAATTATTTATAACGATATCAGTTATAATTTATTAAACATAATGCGGCTCCTTCAGCTCTAGAAGTGTAATACGAGTAGAAGGATAAGGTGATACTGCCCTACTATCTGTGTTAAACTGCGTTAATCTATTAAAGTGCAAGGAAGGAAACGGGATTCTGGCGCTATGTCATTATTTATTCTCAAAATTCTGTTTTATAAATTGATTAGTTTTAAGCTAAAGTTAGAAAAAATACATCACCGAATTGCTCCAAATACGTTGACTTTTACGTACGTTGAATTTGATACGTTGATTTGGTTGCTTTACTTTGTGGTAATGATCTGTATGATAGGACCAGTCCGGATAAAATTGTTTATAGATTTTGGTTGGGAGATG
Source organism: Ladona fulva (assembly GCA_000376725.2). Lineage (NCBI taxonomy): Eukaryota > Metazoa > Arthropoda > Insecta > Odonata > Libellulidae > Ladona > Ladona fulva. The sequence goes on along the minus strand of KZ308124.1, from coordinate 1,360,590 downwards.
TTGGATGTATGCTATCGAAACCAAACCAAGGGGCGACTGTCAGAAAAAGCACCGGAATCGCTGAGACATAATATGTAGGGAAGCAAATACGTATAACATTTAGGATATCGAAACGCGCGTTTCACTTATATTCCGAGTCATGAAGACCAAACCGAGAGGCTTTGGGCATCAAAATATGGTGGGAGTGAGAAACGCACCACTTATCTTCCCCTTTTGTTCTCTCATCACGGTAGCTTAGTGTCTCCTCTCATCCAAGAGAAAGACGCTCTCGATACTCATAAATCCCTTTTTTCTCCTGCGACGGGGAGTCCCCTGCTAACTACCCATCAGTTTCTTTTAGCGGCGGCTAATGCGAGGGCCGCGTGGCACCCACATTAGTTCCGTTGCCCTCCTCCACCTCCTTTTGATTCCCCAACCCCTTCTCCCCCACCCCCAAAGACGGTCGTTTCCGAGACTTGCCCTCTCACAAAGAAACCTCAATGCCTAAGGTCGTTTCCATAACTTATGTCGCTTTTCGGTATTCATTTTTTTCCTCCCTCCCTCCGGAGCGTTAATCCCCTCCACAACGCACCACTCTCTTCGCACCCCCGACCATTTTCGTGTCCGCTAAGACCTCACTTCCCACCCCCAATAAGTTCCATTCCAGAAACCTCCCACTTCTCCGCGGCCTCCATTTATTTATATATATCTTTTTCCCCTTCCTTTTTCCTGCGTGCTCGCTGCCGGTCAATATAAATTCGTTTTCCGCCCCCTTTCCCCCATCCGACTCTTTATCTTTCCCGAATATGCCCCCCTTCCTTGCCCATTCCATTCCCCATTTTGGGGCCAACAATGCCGGGCCGCGCCGACTCTGCCCTCTGACGGAGATTCACGGACTATGTGCTTTCTCCGTATCCACCTTTGGGATAAAAGGCATGCTTTTATTGAGTTCTTTCCTAGAATGATACTAGATTGTTTTTGTCGAGGAGTAAACTGTACCTTATTGGTTCTTATTGGAGAATGAGTTCGAAAAATGAAGTATGTTCAACCGATCGATGTATTCAACATGGGTATTATCTTAATTGTATTAATCTCAGGAGCTTATTAGCTTTGAAAATAACTCACTTTAAATATTCATGATATGATTCTCGAAGTATGAACTTGCTGCGAGATAATGTTCTAAAAGTATATATGAGATTTGCATATTTATATTTAGATTCTTATCCGGTAAAGATGGAAATATCTTTGTCCAAGTTCCACATAAAAGACTCAGTTATTGCCATCTTTGCTGACATGGAGTTACTCATGGAAATGGTTAGCTCCATCGATTATATCCTTATCCATTGAAGATGTCGAATTTAACATTGGGTTTTCATTTATTTATATGTTTATGATATGTACATACATTTGAATCAAAAGAAATTTTGATACATTGAATGTTTTATAGCTAAAGTTACGTTAAATATTAAATCAGCCTTCCAATATATTTCCTACTGTAGGCAATATAATAGAATATTTTAAATTTTAATAATGAATATATCGCTAGAATGATTTGTAATTAACTACGAAAGGAAAGAGAAAGATAGCAATTAAGGAGAGGCTTAGAGGAGATCCATATTATTGGATCCGCATTAGATTATTTTGGAATGTTTTCGTCCTTCAGAATCCACCGATAAATACTTGAAATAAAGAATTTTGGACCGAAATTCTTGTGGCTACATTAAACTTGAAATAGACATTCTATTTTGTTTCTCTAATTGGTGACAACCAATACAGTTAAATTGTGCGAAATAGTAACATTCAGGAACAATTTTTTCAACATTTCGGGTACATACCTTATAAATAAAAAAGGTTCTCACACAGTGTTATTGTCTCTCCCCTTGACTAGTTCCGGAGTAGTAAATATATTAAGATATAGGACATATGCCTCCCGTATAGTCAAGTGGGCAACGCATTCGACTTCGGTGAAAGCTGTCCCGTGTTCGATTCCCGGCGGGGGCCTTGGTGCGGATTGACCTAAGCTGTGGAAGCGTTTTTAACAAAATGAATACTACCATATAGGTTTTTACATAGATTAATTTATATTCTCTTTATTCAGGCACGTAGCCAGAATATGTTTCTGAAGGGTTCTCAGCCATGAAGTAAATGCAACATTGCCTACATTCCTGGGGCAGGCAAACTTCTGCCGTAAATGTAATAAAGATGGAAAGAGATTTATAATTACATATATTACTTTCAGGTCAAAAATACTGTTTTTAAATGTAAATAATTGAACACTTTAAATTTGTATCATAAAACCTCGATTTTTAAAAACCTTTTGGGGTTTTTAACACCCAAAACTGCTCCTGCTACACCACTGCTTCATTCATTTCACAAAGACTAGGTTTGTTTTTCGTAGATTTCTCGACTATTATTTGTATTACTTCGAAGACTAAAATTCGAAGCTAGATTACATAGAAGTCAATGAGGAGTAGAAACTTCGGAGACTTAATAGCAGACGAAAAACCTTTAATTTTCCAATTTTAATTAGTTTCTAATTGGTTCGGAGATTTGCGGCTGCAGAGATTGGGGAGTGAGGAAGCCAGTGAGGGGGATCGCAGCGTAGGAGGAAAGGGAGCATTATGAGTTAGATTAGTGAAGGAGTGGGGGAGTGGATGGTATGTTGGAGGGTTTTCGGGGGTGGATTGGAGGGTCGGTGGCAGTAAGGGGCTGAGGGGTTAGGAGTTCAAAAGAAGGATTTATAGAAAGGAAAAAGAAGGTTCATTGTAGTTTCGAAGAGAGTTGCGCTTCCTTTTCGTTCTTTCCCTCTTCGTCTCCCCCCCCTTCCTCCCCCTCTCACCTCTTCCAGACGTCTTCCTCCCCTCCTTTCTCCACTCTTTGGTCCCCTATCATTCCATTTATCAAACAAGACGCCAATCGCTAGAATACACCTAACCCTCTCCTCCTTCGCCAACTTTCTTTCACGCATTTCTCCTTCATTCTGTTCGTTCGGGTTCACCGACCGTTCTCCAACACTTTCTTAACGTCACGTTTCACTTTGTTCGCCTCTTGTTCCTCTCGCACTCATATCCGCATTGATGCACTTTTTTGTATTAAAAGGAGCTAGGTCAGAGGTGGGGAACCTGCGAACCTCAGGCCGCATTCGGCCTTTTCCTATGTTCACTGCGACCTTTTATTCATTTCTTTAAACTCACTAACGCACTTTTGTTAGTTGTTTCTCAGCCTCGATAATGACGTCAGTTGAACATAAAGTGGAAATATTCTCTTTCAATTCACCAAGCGAATACATCGGATATCCTACATTACGTTTCGATTTTTGAAATACCTAAAAAATGCATCCCGTGCGACACTGAAGTACGGCCTGATCGTTTCAATAGCAACCTCACCGTTTCATATAATATCTTATGATGATAAAGGTTACCCGCCCTTGAGCTAGGTTATGATACACCAGCTCTCAGTCTCACAAGCGTACTTTTTGGTACAAGCATATTGTAATTAAGGATACATAGCTGTTTACGATGAGAGATTATTTATTGTGATGAAAATAAGGTCTTTAAATGTCCGCTATTTTAATAGAGACTTTTAATTTACTAACTGTAATGTTTTGAGATCCCATTAGAATTTAATTCGAGACCAGGTGTTTTTTTAGGCTAGTAATGACCAATTTGTAGTTATCTTATCATATGCAAAGCGCGGTTCTGACTTATTTCTTAATTTATGTCCGCTAGGGCTCACAGATTTAATTTTCACTAATGCTATAATCACAGTAAACAATTCGTTTATTTAATAAAAATTAATGAAATCGATACCGGCTTTCCATACTAGTTACATCAATACCAACCATCATAAATTCTCCTTTTTGAAAGAAAATCTATTCCTCTGTATGGGTTATTACTTGTGATTTGAAGTCAACCTTCAGCAACAACATAGCCTACTTAATATTGGTGGACGTCCTTAACCAGATACATGTAGAGTTTCTTAAAGATGATTTCTTTATACCGTAGGAAGAAAAGAGTAAGGTAAATAATAGAAGTGAATTTTAAATCCGTGCTTAAGCTGAGGATGAAATTTCTCGAATTTTGCACTTATTGATAATAAAATATAATATTCTCACTAAAATATCTAAATTAATACTATTATATATGTAAAAAGATAATTCGTCTCCGAAGCAAATGTAATTTTTCTTCGTCTGCGAGTGAATTATTCACCTCAATCCCAGTTTCAGAAGCAGGGAAATTTAAGAAAGTGTTCTATTGGTCATGTTAGAGAATTATTCGGGTTTTACAGCTATTCGGTCGGTAATGACTAGTTGCTTCCTTATTTACAATATTCCTTTGTTTACGTGGAAAACTTTTAGAGAAAAAATAACGTTCATGCACGTATTTAAACGTTCATAAAAGCAGCTTAAATTTCGTTTCACCAACTATTTCATGTTCAAACTACTGAAGTTTCGATTCATATTAAGTTTAAAATTTTCTCCATTCTGTCTGTTGATAAAAACAAGTCAAGTCAACAACATTCCATCAGTAACTACAAGCATAACATTTCTTATCATATAATGCATGCTATGTAAGCTTGCAAAGAAAAATCAGGCTAATTTTATAATTGGCATACGCAATTTGTTTCCATTCGGAATAAAGAAAATTTCGATGAAATCGATTTCATTTAATCTTAAATCATAAAACTATATTGAGAGGTCCTTTTAGAACCAATTGCTTAATCTCTGCTATTAACGTTGTAAAGTATCTTTTGCATCCGTAAATGCCGACTTAATTAGCATATCAGACAAAGAATAAGCATATAAACATTCAGCGCTGACGATTCCATTAGGTACAGTTTTATTTCTTTTTCACACCTCCTTAATTGGCGCCTTAAAAGGTATCTTCTCAAACACTTAGTTCTTGTACAGCTGATGAAAGGTGTGAGATTTTGTCTTCTTTTGATTTAATCTTTGTAATCATATTATGTTCCGATCGCGAAAATTATTAGCAGAGTAATAAAGCATCTACTATAAATTAATTTAAATTTAAATGATTATGAGAAGTATGTTCTTACAAAAGGTCTTAATTTTTTTAGTGTTTTGTTCTTAATTTCAAATATTTCGTCTCTACCCTGTAAATTAATTCTTTTCCTCAGGGTAAATGATCGAGTTCTTGCGTAACATGACGATCTTAACGGCGATAAATTTTTATCAGGAGGGCATCATTTCCTCGAAGGAAGAACATCCCGTTCTCAAAAACACGTCCTATTTTTCCCAACAAGCGAACATTTTCGTTCTATTATTTTCGAAAATACAATTGCAAACCGCCACTACTTGGGAGAACTCAGCCTATGGTACATCGTTACGATTTCCGGAGGTCTTCATGCCTTTCCATTCTTCCTCAAAAAAGAGTCATACCTCCGAATTCTTCTTCGAAAAGAGCGCAATCTTTTCTATCGGAAAAAAGTCATCCGGGGATACTCAATAAAACTTCTTTTCCCTTTCCAGGAAGTTCCCATTCTAGGAAAGTGACTTCCTCCTTTCCATTCGACGCATTTCCAGCCCTATTTGACTCCGACTACCGCCCAATCCTTCCCCTTCTCCCACTTGTTCTATATTCAAGCAAAGTCATTCGTCCTTTATCCTAAAGTTAATATATTCTAGAGGTGAGGGTGGAATTTGTTTGTTCCCTTACCACAGCTTCACTGCCGAATTGCGTACATTGCTGTGTACATCGTTGAAGCAAGTTTGTAAAATGATCTTTAAAAGACTCGGTTTTTCTGCAACAACCACGGAATGAATTCGACGTAGAGGCTGCAAGGGCTCGGGAAGGAGATCGGAGTTCTTTTTCGGGCTCGGGACTCAAATATGATCAATATTGGAACCAGGCCGGGCTTAAGTCTACGTAAGCACGGATATGGCAATTGTTTCTGTTTATGAAGGCCTCTTATTAGAAGCGAAGGAAACTTTTCTTATTGAAGAAACAATGGGTACAAAACAATTTTTAGATACTCTGCATCAGAATGTTCTACAACCCTACATGAAATATCGTTAGTTTTTGTAGGAAAAGGGCAAATAATCAGCTGCATCTATTAGGTTGTTAATTTCGATTTTTAACATAAGATAATCCGTAATTCCATGGGTAATTGTTCCATGGTTCCATTTTTTTACTGTATTGCGTATTGTTTAACATATCAGTTTTGGTCAAAGAGTCGATCGAGAGACTACTTTTAGTCGACCACAACAAGGGAATAATACTATTCTTAGTCATTGTTTTTGCTTTAATCTGAATACTGAATCTTGAAATTTTAAATTCAAGGATTTACCGACTAATAGCATATATTGATGCAATTAAGACTGTCGTACGAATGTAAAAGATTGTGTTTAGGCCAGGGATGGCAAACCTCCGGAACCCACCGGAAATATCGCCATTTTTGAACCTATAGGTTTTGCAGGCCAAACTGATGCCAAATCATAGAGTAAGATGCTGATGATATCTACAAGTAGTTTATCATGACATAATGATATATGACATATAATGATCAGTTATCGTCAATGAAGAACAAAATCAACGTTTATTTATTCAGGAACTTTATATTTTAGGTAAAGAATACATATCAAGGGCAGTGCAGTCAGAGTTCCGTGTGCCAAAATACTTCTCTCGCGGGCCACTTTGGGCACACGTACTATAGGTTTGCTACTATACTTGCTACTATAGGTCTAGATTCTATTGAGTTCTGCATCTTCCCTATGCAATGGAACTCCTTGGGCGCAGAAACAAAGGAGAACAACCATTGAATTGATTCTCGTACAAAATTAGACAAATAACAATAATAACCATGTCTTTATTTAAGTGAATTTTAGTCTAATGAGGCCACTCTTACAATTAACCTAGTAAAGACGAACACGAACAACTATCCATGCCCTGTCCAGGACCGAACCCGGGATCTCAGCGTTGCTAGGCTAGCACGCTAACCACTACGCCACCGACATGTTTATTTCTCTACGTTTAAGGGAAAATATATTTTCGACTCAGCAAATACTTCGAAAACATCAGCAAAGAAATAGCGATAAAAAAAATTTGTGAACAAAGTAATAAATTTTCCCTATCATAAAATTCACATATTAGGCGGTTTTGGTGCTTTCAACGTAGGCTTATTTTTTTAAGGAAAGCCGCAAAGGTAATGGTAATCCTTGATGTGATTTGCCAAGAGGACGGCTGTTTGTACTCGTCCATGCTGCTAAGATTCAGAGATGGATGTACTTCTTTTTGACTTCTTTGTGAGATCAGATGACTTCCATGACTACGAAAATCCCGCAAGTCCATTGCGTTCATTTTAATCATAAAATTAATTTCATTATTTCAGTAAATAAATGTTTCGTACAAATTTTCAAGATTATAGACTTTGGAAAATATTTTTTATCCTAACGAATAAAATATTTGTATTTCTGACTCCTATCAATACGTATTCCTTGGTTAGCATGTTGAGTGGCTTAATCTTTAATTAAAGCGGAAAAATCAGTTTCTCATCATCTATCATCGCAATACGACAGGTTGCGTACATTTGGTTTACATATCGTTGGGTGCTCTTAATACGGTGATTAACAGCTTAAAACTATTAATTTTTTCGTTTTATTATTTTTTTCAATATTCATTGAGTAACGATTTAACTAAGATAGCTAAGTAATCCCTCAAGAAGTTCTAGAGCATACATATTTACTTTTTCAATGAGGATCTCATATTTTTTATTTGCTAGATTACCATTTTTATGATTCTCCAATTGAATGCGAATGTTCGTGCAATGTAACGTTTGAATTCGGAGTTTCCGTATTGTATAAATTCGGGAAACATTCGATGAATTTGCTATCAAAGATAGGGCGCTCACAATTGGACGCAATGTTATGGCGCATATCCGCTTCGATTCTCCCCAACCTGCTAAATATTTAGCAGAAAACTAATGGACTTTATACGTCTCCGCTTCAATTTGCATTGATTCCGTGTACCGACGATAAATCAGCGCTGTATCAATACTCTTCGTAGTGAAGGGTACCAGATGTATTTTTATTTTGGCAAAGAGTTCCCCTTTTTTCTCCCCCATCCTATCCCACGAGGAGTGTTCTTCGATATCCGACTTCTCTACCAGCTCGATAGTGTTCCCCCTCCCAGAATTCCCTTTGATTCCCTTCTCCCTTCCACACACAATTCCCATCGGCGACCCGAACTTCCTGTTGTCATCCTTCCAGTCTTCTGCTTTTCTATAGTTACTCCCAAAGCATCCCCCACCTCACCCCCCTTAAAAGCAACCTCCTTCCTCCATCCCTTTCCAAATGTACCCCTCCCCCCCTTCAATCTCGTATCGAATCTCTCAAATCCCCCATCTTCCATTGTTCCATCTCTCTCAGTCCGCACTCTCTCACTCATTTGTTCGAGTGAATTCCAGTCCTTGTGGAGAGAACCGTCCCCTTCCCGCCTAAAACTTCCCGCCCTTCCGCCATTTTCCATTGATTCCAATTGGCAGCGTGACTTGTGATGCCATTGAGGATGTCATGATTTGTCAAGCTTGAGGACCTCTCGCTTTGTTTCTGGGAATTCACTCTCTCCTTTCTCATCAATTTTCTCGAGTTTTCCATCCTTAAGCGAAGATTTCGTTAAGTTTCTGTTGAGGGCAAGTGAACGAGGACGAGCCCGCAATCGACCGACAAAGAGATCGATTCTTGCGTTCGATCATGGAGTCGAATACGGTCGCTGGTGACAAATGGGGCGAATGCAAGAGAAAGATCTTGGTTTCAATGAAGAGATGTGGCTCATTACCAGAGCACGGGGTAAATTTGTGCCGGTTTATTGTTGTAGGAGACTTCTTCTTGGTGATATTGATATTCATGAGTGTTCGAGTGTCTTTCTCTCTATGGGGCACACTCTAAAACGGGGCGGACTGAGTATTGATTGATATTACTTCTGGAATGTGTTCTCCGAAATAAGAGAAGTTCTATTCCATTTATATGTACCAGGGGTGGGGAATCTTTCCTCCACGGAAGGTCGCATGCACTATTCCGCCTCATAAGAATCTGTTAAGCCTCTTACGATGGGAAATCATCATCAACTCCGTACTAAGGTTTTTACTGCCTATATTCAAACAGATCAACATCAAAACTGTAGGAAGGAGCAAATTCTTCGACACTTATATAAGCCCATTACCAATTGTTTGAAATTCCTATCCTGGATAGTATTCATTGATTCAGCATTGACTTACTGTTAGTACTTCAACGAACCAAGAACATAGTAATAAAACAATGATAAACTAATCTAATTGGAGTGAAATAATTCGTTATAATTTCAAGTAAGTTTTTTTTACCTTGACCTATTCTGCTTCGTAAATAACTCAACTGAGCTACGCATTTACTGAGAAACTTCTGATTTTAAAGGATAATCGTGAACATGAGGTCCTGAGTCTGGCGCTTCACAATTATAATTTACTAGCAGAGGAGGCCGTTGAAATTCAACGGGGACAACGGGGGAAAAATATAAAATACATACGTAAATTTGATATTTTTAATGCATGTACTTTGAAAAATGCATACGCCCGCACCATATGCTAATGGAGAACGTATATCGGAGCTAGGCTTGCCATCTATTGACGCACATACCGTAATGCACGCACGTACCTACGTGTAGCATTTTATATGTTATATTCCGAACAAAAATCTATAGAAATGCATCGGATGGCGACTGTCAGAAGAAAGAAAATTAAAATTTCGATTACTCGAAGAATTTCGACAGAGCTTTTTCAGTGTGTATGTGAGCACGTGGCAGCAATAAATTATCTGCTATCGTTGTCTATCATATTATGTTGAAAAATGATGCGATACTTTATAATTCGAGTGAATGAGCCATCAAGATCTCTTAAAGAGTAAGAAGGACATAAGTATTATATTTAGCGAGAAGAATTTGAGGCACTAATCAGTTCCAAGTTGTTATGGCGTATTGCTACTCTGGGTCCATTATTCCTGCTTCATACTGTTGTCCTTCAATTTTTATTCGTTTTCCATCGTTTTGTTTTTACTCCGTCGTATTACTTACTTCGTAGCACATCTTCACAACACTGGAATCGTCATGACTCATATCCCAGTCAATTATATAACGAGTTCAATATCTTAAAGTCAATCCGAACCACTCAACTTTTTATTATGTGAATTTGCTGGACTTCCCTTTGATCCTCATACATTTCCGTGATTATCTGAAGTTGTCCTAGGCGCCTCAAAATTTGCATACGTAAAGCCGTCGTTCCAATCAATATGTCTTCAGTATGAAGGGAGGCAAATCCTTATTCTGACCTGGAAGGGGATCTCATATTACTCTCCTTTATCCTCACCCATCTTCGCCAGTCTTCCTTCTCATTTTGTTTTCTTATCCGTATTCAATTTTCGTTCCCATTCTCGCTCGCCCCAGAAGGTAGTCGATACCCTTTGTCCCCTAATCCGTATTCATATTTTCGCAATCCTCCTTACTTGCTTAACACATTTCACTCCCGTCCTCCATTTGTGTCTCATTCATCTCCATTTCAGTTGGTAGTCTAACTATCAAACCTACCGGTCCCCCAAATCAGGTCTCCGCAATGCATTCCTATTCCACGAATGATGCGTGACTCCCACAGTATTCTTTGTATCCATTGCTTCTTCCTAAAATATAGTGGTTATCTCGAGGCTAGATTCTATTCATTTCGACTTGATAGAATAATCATTTTTCAAGCGTGATTAAATTTTGAATTCTTCTTTTCCGTCAGTCTGATAATGGCTGCAAGGCCGAAACCGGTCGATCATTAAAAAGTCTATGGGAAATACGGAGTACAGTTTTCGTTAATTTTTTAGTATGATATATGTGTCTTTTACAAATTTAAAAAAATATTCGATTTTCATGTGTGAATTAACATCCATATCTACATAGATACCCTGCACGAGCCACCTTTTGGCGTGTGGTAGGGGGTAGAAACACATAATCTGATAATTTTAGAATTTGTTTAATCTAATTTAAAAAATAATTGTCATTAATTGAAAGTTCAGGAGCAAAACCTTGGCATATATACAACGTTCAGCTATCGACAGGTGTAAAATCCAATGTATCAGTTACAGTATTTAGCTCATAACTTCCGCAAGTATCCAATGTTATCTCAGTGTCAACGATATCTCGAATGGAGTTAACACTTCCATAAATAATGTGACCTTTACAATATCACAATACTGTACCTTTTGTGTAACAGAATTCTTGCCACTAACAATTTGCGGGCTAATCTCTTATTGGCGTATCCGAGAAATGCATAAAAGTGAACTCGATCAACAAGATCAAAAATAGAAAAAAGTACGCAGCACTTTTCACGTAGTCTCATTTTCGTGTACTATCAGTGTTCTCTCTTAATCCTTACATTCATTATTACCTTTCACAACTCAACTCACATCGGTTCTCTTCCATCCCCAGCCACACCACCTCACCCGTTTCTCCCCTCTGAGCAACCCTTATATCCCATCATTCTCGCGTGGCATAGGAGGGATTTGAACGAACGCTGGTGTGGCAGTTGAATGAGGTGTTGGAAGTGGGCCAATTCGCCGCCCTCTATCGAGGAAGAAAAGTCACCGTCAGTCACCTGCGACCTGAACGCCAATGCAAAACTGCAAGGGTCGCAGGAGTTATCAGGGGTGGTACGATAATACATCTTGTTGACCTTCTGGGTCCACCGTAACCCAAGTCAAATCATTCTCTATAAGATTATTCATTTACGCGGCGCTTACGATCCCCTTTATCTCGCAGTTACTGGAAAAATCTTACACTTTGGGAACCTATTTAGTTGCAAATGTTTAGACGATAAATTTAGAGCTTTTCTATCAACTAGTAAACGCCCCCGTCAAGCATGACGGAACTTAATTTAGTTTAAGAATTCTTATAACACTTACAATATTCATTCTACTGTTTTCAAGTCATGAGAGCCTACCTTACGTACAATTCTTATAGAAAAATATAGGAACTGATTATCACCGTGTATTTATATGGGATAATTCATGAAATCAACATTCAACGATTGCCTTGGTCGTCAAAGCGATGGGTTGTTTATTTCCGAAAAATTAACGAAGTTTCCGTCTATTTTATCATAGTTCTCGCAATTTCGAAATTATATGAATGTTTCACTACTAAAATAAGATTCTATGATAATTTTACTTTCTTGTGACACTTGTCTCAATTTTGTAGGACCATTGTTTCTAATTTAATTTTGCAAAAGAAACGACCTCTGCAAGTCATGAAAACTTACTTTACGTTTATCTCTCATGGAAACGTATTTTGTGCTCCTGGGTTTGAACCCGGTCCTTTACAGAGATGAGAATAGTTTTCCAGGGGGTTTCAGCATCGTAAAAACGCAATGCAGTTTTTTTCAGATCTCTAAGTCAAGCCGTTTCTGTGATAAATAAGGGGACGGACAGACGGACAGTCGAACAGACATTTTCTTTATATATGTATATGATATTTTAAGAAATAAGGATAGTACACAACTGTTTCCGAGTCGGACAGCTTCACAGATAGGTGTACGAGGGTCGGCTAAATGTCCTTCGTATCTCTCATTCAGATACGGGGGAAGGGGAAATTTCTTTTCCAATTCTTTTTATCTTAAATTCTTACAAATTTTACATTGGCAAAAATAATTTGAAGGTGTGACTCATACATAAAAGTTTCTGACTATACTTTCAGAAATTTTGATTCTTGATATTTTAATTGCAGAATCTAAGGCGATTCTTCGAAATTGGGAAGAATCTGCACAATAAAGTGTTTAGTATGATATATTTTCAAGATTTTCGGAGCTATAGAATTGAAAAAATATAATCAAATACATAAATAAATCGAATTCTATGAATATAACTTATGGTGATTGTTTGTGGGCGCATTTATATACATATGCTTCATACCATTACATTGCATTGAAGTATTGAAATGTTTACTTCAATTTTGTATAAGCCTACATTTTTATCTACGAAGTTAAGATAAAAATTATGAAATGCTAGATACTTTTGGTTTTTACGTATTCACGTAATTTAAATTAAGGAATTTTGAATTAATTACTTTGCGTTTTGAAAATTTAAACGAACTAAAATTATTTGCTATAATTCAGAGGGAAGTTTCACAGTATAAGTGAGCGTAAAGTTTGAAAAATATCATATTGGCGAATAATATAGTTTTAACTATAACCATCTACACTTATTAGGCCAAAACGTTACAAAGCGTACTTCGAAAATGTTAAAAATCTTTGAACAAGTTACTTGTCTAATCGAAGGAGATTAGGTATTTCTCAAGGTTGTCACGATATCCTTATTTAGCCTTTCTCATTCATTAATTGATTGAATGGGAAAATGTAAGTAAGTTAAATAGAATCATCTTGCCCCAGAATAGACTTAATGCCTAATAGCGTCGGTAAGAAAGGGAGGAACGGATAAATCATTCTCGCGCCGTAATCTAATTTGCAAAATTTATGACTTGTTTTCTTCCGTCTGTTTATTCGACGGAAACCATGGAGAATGCATGTTTTGCGCTGCGCCATTCACCGAAAATAATTCCATTATTTTATATGGGATTCCGTCCGTGACCACACGAAGTGCTCTGTGCAAATACAATATAGCGGAACAATGAAGAGATCCTCTCCCCTTCCATTCACATTCAATTTTTCTCGATCCACCCTTCCTCCCCTTTATCGTGTAACTTCATCCCTCCAGCCTTTTTTCACCCCTGTTGCCCTTTCGAGCAACTTCAATGGTCCGAATAGGAGCCCCTACTTATTTCGGGCTTAAATATTTCATTTTCTCCTGCATCAACACCCCTCACTCGATAACCGCCAATCTCCTCACACCCTTCTGAATCTCATTTCCTTCAACCCTGTGCCTCTCTCCATATGTTTCACTCTTTTCAAACCCACCTCTCCCCTCTTCCCATTCAAATCTATTACATTTTCTCGCCTCTCCGTAATGGCACTAATGTTTAAGACTTATCATTTCCCTTGCCTCGTGTTCCTCGCTCGTGCTGTAGGTTTTTGTATCGTCCATGCGACTCTCGGGTAATCGTCAGAGGGAGTATTTGTGGTTACATTTCGTTAAATATTTACTATTCGTATTCGAAAACCAGGAGGTGATAGTGTTACTTCTTTATCATTAATCGAGGAAGTTCTGAATGAAAATGAGTTGAAAAAGATGACACTAACACTGATATCACTGACACTGATGTTACAACGTTGTAAAATATTGGCATAGTATGCAATGCACAAGAGTAAAATCCAATGCACAATTAAAGTATTTTGCTCATAATTTCTACCAGTACCCAATGTCATCTCACTGTCAACGATATAATAGTAGTAGTAATTTTAAAAGTCCTTCGACGGCTTAGGTCACTTCCTACGTGGGCCTCCATCGGGAATTGAACACGAAACCTTTTTCACGGAAGTCGAACGCGTTACTCTCGGCCAACGATATATCGAGTGGAATTAACACTGATACATAAACGCTATACAACGTATTCAAATACAAAGAACTAATATCATAATCGCCGTCGTGCGCAGCTTAATTTGTCATTATGATGTTTTTATTTAACTGTCCGATTTCATTTACTCCAATAGATATGCACAACCAATTTTCGAAAATTAATTTCACGCACTTTCTAATTACATAAAAATGCGAAATTTAGAGATTCATTGGGTGGCCAACAGATTGTTACATACCAAAGTATTTCTACCAAAATTATCCTTGGTTCGCCTTCCTATTATTCGAAACTCTTCCATTTGAAATGCATTTCAAAACCCCTAGTTCATTAGTGAACACTTATGCAGTAGAATTTTAAATATGCACTTTTGATAAATCGTTTGAAACTGATATTAAATTTATATCATTGAAATTCGATTAGAAAATTAAAGATGCTTATCGAAAAGTGTACATAAGAGTCACACTTGATGATGTAGTGGGCTCCAACCTGGTCCAGTAGTGGGCGGTTTCAGTGTTCAGATGTTCGGTTAGATGGTTTTAAGGGATAACGGCATTGATTTAAAAATAAGAAAAAACGTTCCGAATGGCTCTATCCGTAAATAAGTTGCATCAATACATGTACTATTATTATTTTCATGAGCTCTAATTTAGATTATTGAGAAGGCAGTAAATAATATTATTAACAAGTTAACAACGATGGGCGGTAGGTATAAATGGAAGGCGATCACTGATATGAAGAGTCAATGTGGGAGTCATCCGATCCTAGCGATCAGTTAAATTGTCACACTGTAATAACTAACCCACCAGAGCGTAATTGCTTTCAGTTACTTGAAAGAACCACCTTTCCAGATTTAAAGTTCATGTGGTGAATTCATAAACACGAATCTTGGACCCAGTTGATTAAAGCATATCTTTTCATAATTGTTCGATAAACATTTCTGAAGTGGAAAATGGAACACTACCTACAACCGTAATTATTCGGCACATAAAAAATGGAATTCTCCGATGCAATAGACGTTTTTGAAAGATTACTGACAGTGAAAATGACACGAGGGAGTTTCTTACCTTCTTCTACGTATAAATTTATCCGTCAGGCACTTGCGTTACACCGACTGCTTCAGGGAACAGTCGTATGTACCAATTAAGGACGTTACCCGCTAATTCCTCTCCCTAAGCCCTATACTCATCTAAGTAAGTATTCATCCAATCTTCTCCACGCCTCTTCCCCTCACTCCAGAAGGCTTTCCCTTCCCTCTTTCAAGTCCCATTGTTTGCATCTCTCAGTGTTGGCTCTTTTGTGCCGACTGTTTCATTGTTTAATAATAAGGCATTGTTGCCTTTTATTTCGGTAGTTTCTTCTCTCTCTCTTCTTCTGATTCCTTCCTGACTCTTTTGTCCAACCGTCTGCAAGCCGTCCCGCCCATCCTTTTCCCTGTCTTTTTAAACTTCTCCGACGATAATCACAAGTCGGGAAAAGGGAGGGAAAGACCCATTGACGGTGAATAGGTGAGGACGAATAGGTGAGAATGAATGGATAGAGTGTTGAAGAGGTAGAGCTTTGGATAAAAAGGTGAAGGTACACTTTTTGAATTAGCCGCCAGTCAGTTTTTATTCGGTATATGTTTATTGGAGCCTCTCTTATGTCCCTTAAATTATCCATGTTTCTTGAGAAATTTCAGGTATATTACGCATATGGAAACACAGCAATCTTTATTTCGTCCCAAAAAGTAGTCTGCCTAGAATTCAAGCGTAAATAATTAAACCAAAATAGCTATTTTCTCATAAAATGACAATAAAATTTTCTAAAAATGCTTCTAGTATGCTATTGCTCTAACCCCAAGGCCCTGAGTTCGAGTCCTGTCCAATCGGATTTTTCCGGTTAGAGAATGGTTGTGTATTCTTCCGTTGTTATTGTTTAAGCCAACCTCTGCGGTTTTTCAGTAAATTAATGTTTTTGGGGGCATTGGAAAAAAATAAAAAAAATCTGCACTGATTCCACTTTATAACATACAAAAGAGTTTAGTGCTATTTGTAAAAATGACGCCATCGTCAGAACTTCGCCGTCAACGGTAAACACTCTTGTGTGTTATTTATGGAATGTTAGTGTATAGTTATTCTACTATTAACCACCAAGTATCGCTCGGGAATGTTCATTTCAGTAATTAAGCAATTTAGATAAGAATAACTGCCTCATAGGTTTCTGAAAAGAATTCAAAATTTATATTGACGCAATAATAATTGATGTCAAAGATATTCCGCAACACAAAAGCGGAAAATATATATTATTAGTGATGAAAATCGTCCTCATCATTAAATCATAAATACGTAATAAGCAATACGCATATTATACCTATACTATATTTACATGCTTCAGTTACCTTTGCTTTAAATCTCCTGATGTATTAACAACCATCCAATGTCCATCCGTCTTTCGCAAGAACCGACTATCAAAGCAAGGTTAGTTTCGGTTTATTTCATTCACAATGGCTGTACGTTTGTAGCAGTCATTCGTCTCTTTTCGTCTGTGTCACTCTTGAGAGGTATAAAAGCCTCGAAGTGTCATGTTTCGAAGCTATTGATTCGGTTTTTCTTCATAAAGCTTATATTATATATTTTGTATCAATAATTATGGCGCATCACTATAATTATATCATAAGATGAATTCCTTTGTTAATGATTCAAAGTTAGCTGGTAATCAGTCCACTCGAGGTGAAATCGTGGCGTGACAGCGATGACACGCAAATGATAAATTGGTTAATTATGTAACCTCACTGATCTCGGATCAATCTCTGTGAGAATCTTTTCAGAATTCTCTGTTGAAGGTGTCCAAATTATCTCTGTTGACCATTATTCTGGCATGAGGTGATAGTATCACTTTTGTTTATCCGCATTCGGAACTATATCTTACCTTCATACATTTCTGAAATATTTTTATACGAATTTCTCGTTGCTGTCATGAGATTTATCCCTTTTTTCATTAGATTTCTAATTTCTCTTTACAACCTTAACTTTTCTGTGTATTTCAACGCAGAATCACCTCAATTTATCGAATGTTCCTTTTTTTCTCTAATTTTAATTTTACTCGCCGTAGGTGGTTTCATTCATCTTACTTTGAAAATTTCGTTCATATTTGCCAACGATGTCGGGAAAATTTAAGGAACTTTCGAACGTACGGGCTTTCTTTCCTTAGAAAAAACTTTTAATGACTGTTGCTAAGCGAATGGAACCTTCTAGGCCGATTGATGGTCGTAACCAAGTCGTCACATTTCCATTGATTTTTACCGCTGTACTTTGTTATTTCTCTTTCCGGTCCTGTAATAACAGTTTGCTTTTCCGCGGTCGGAGCTGAAAAAAAAAACAATTTCCAGGGGAAGATGAAGATGTGGCAAAAAAGGTGTTTTCTCAAGTTGGACCTCATTTGAAAACTTAATTCTTCAGATTCTATAGCATAAAAGCAGGAGAATTTAAAAAATGAAAAATACGCCCACATATTTCTAAATATAAAAAAAATCATCAAGTTGCGACAAAGATGTATCTATGCAGATCGGCCATCATCACCTGATGATAGCCGATGTGCGCCGAAACCGGTCGTGTTTTTTACTTCTGTAAATACACCTGTGGAAAAGAGTAATTGTAATTTTATTTATACCATCCTTTTCATATGGATTTCCACAAGATCAAGCCTTCCACAATCGATTTTATTTTATAACGAGCGTAATAAGATTTAGATTAATCTTTTCGTTAAATAATTACGAGTACTTGATTCTGAACAATTCCTTGGTGTTACTACTTTGTGATAACAAACTTCATTAATGAAGCGGATAAGACTGACAAGTTTTACCATCGGTCTGGGATTAACTGGTACAAATGGAGCTTATTTCAAGAACAAACCGAGGGTAAAGATAGGAATCGCTAGTATAATTCACAAGAAAGAGATAAATGTAAAGGAAATAAAGCTGCCAAATTCATTTTAATGTTTTACCTATGAATTTGAAAAATTAGTTCATGGCATTTACTATTGAAGTTATGTTATATGTTTATGTTATGCCATTCCAATCCCAAGTCAAGGCTGGCAAACAAATTCATCAAATAAGAACAAAGTCGCAGCTTAGTAGTTTGAAGTTGAGGATAAGGACGTAGTTCGAAGTTGGATGTAGAATGATCACTAAATCCAATTAGAGGCAAAGAAAAATTGCCAATAGACAGATAAGATGACTTTGTTTTAATAATATTGCAAAATTATCATAAATAATTTAAATATTTTGAGCCGATTAGTGCAAATAGTTTTTTTATCAGTTTCTGACTGACGGAGTCTATTAAAAAACAATAGTATCATTTTCAATTGTATACGTTTCGTGATATTAGTAACGCCTGAATGTGTAACGAATCCAACTGCTGAGAATTATTATTCTTAATTGTGAAGAAGTTATCTTATTTGAAGGAAACCGAAAAAGTAAATCCTGTTAAAATGAGAACAAAAATAACAACTAGTTGACTCATCAATTTCACTCGTTCCAGAAACATAATAGAAAAGTGTGTTAGTTTACTCAGGGATATTTATCAAGTTAACATTATATTGCTATGGAATATGGATTATAGCTGACCTTAATGCAGATTATGGACGGACGAATATCTTAATAGTATCGGAATAAATTTTATTCAATGAAGACCCAACTGGAGAAAAATTCAAAGTTTTAATAGAGCTGAAGAATTAATTAGCGGCAAACATCTGCACGGAAAGTGGATTTGATTCAAGTCCCAGTCTTTTCGACATTTTCCTCTTCTATTTAACCTTGGATTTCTTATTTTTATACAAGAAGAAGTTAGCTTCTAACACCCCAATGGTTACATCCAAGCGTTGCCTCTCTGTTTTCCGATCAATGTATCTGGAGAAAGAGGATGTCCGTCCAACTTCGAAAAGGAATTTGTCCACGAAATTTTAGCGATTCGGAGAATCGAGTACAAAGGCGATGAGATGGCTTTCTTTCTTTCAAAGTCGCACGCTGTGTGATGAAGAAAAAGCGGTTTCCAACTGATGTTTCCCGTCTCTTTTTGCTACCCTCTGCCACACCTCAGTCCGATTCTATTTCTGTTTGTCCTTTTGTCTTCTCTTTCCCTGAACTCGGATTCGATTCGCTCCTTTCCATTCTGGTAGTTTGCTTCTCCGCTATTCATTCGTTTTTCACTCTCTCACTCAGCCATCTTGCTTTTCTTCCGCCCTTTTCTCACCATTTAATTGAACTCTCGCTGTATTGCTCTGCCTTTATTTCAACGTTTTCCTATCAATAAGAAAGAACGATTATTGTCTCTTTTAGCCGTGGAAAACTTTAGTTTATAGGCGCAAAAAGTGACGTTTATTGGTGCAATTTGGTTTGGATGCGATTCGAATAGCTCATCTAACGTCACGTTTATCTGAATATTAGTCAAACACATAATGTGTAAATTTTGGGCAAATGTTTCAAGCTTCAGTCTTTTATNTTTTAACGAAATATAAAATTCTTTTGATAAAATAAATTACATTACTTTATATATTTAAATTTAACATGTAATATTTTATTGCTTACATGAACACAAGGTGTAAGCTGTAAAGTGAATTAAATCTCGAGCATTTAAAGAAAAAATAGAACAAATGAGCATGAATTTTAAAATCTGCGTAAAAGTCTGATGTCCTCGGAACCCAGACTTAAGGTTCCTTAGGACTTACATTCTTCATTAGCTTTTAGAAACGCAACATAATCTCCGTTTTTGGGAAGAGATTTCTTAATCATATCAACGTATATTCGCGGAACACTATACTTAACGTAAAAAGATACATTAAGAAATATATACTGTCTACAGGTTATATATACATTAATTCCCTATAAGGAGGACAGTTTAAGAGATAAAAAGGCCAAGGGATAATTTATTTACGTGCTGAAATTTTTCTGTATTTTTGCAATTATTATATAACGTAATAACGAAATAAGACGAAGAAATGAAAGAGAAAAAGTCTACCGTAGCCGGGAATCGAACCCGGGTATCCTATCATAGCCTAAGAAATTGAGGTAGAGATTGTTCTGTCGTGGTAGCTTAGTGGTAAGAGCATCCACCCAGAAAGCGGAAGCCCCGGTTTGATGCCCGACTATGGCAGACATTTTCTCTTTCATTTCTCCATCTAAATATAACCCATGTAAGCCATTCGTTTATCATCGCAACCATGTGTTCATCAACGTAAGAAGAGTTAACTCCCATTACGTTTCGTTTCTTTTTCCCAAGGAAAGATATCCTTCCGATTCGAATCAAGATTGTGAAGCCAATCGGAGATTCGATTGGGAAGAAACCTAGCGTTTCGGCGGTACGCAGGAAATCTTTCTTTTTCCAGCAAGATAAAGTTCCGTATCATTTCCGTGCTCGTTATAGAGAGTTTCACAGTCATCTTCTTTGTTTGCGTCGAAGGTCCTTAAATCTTCATTTTCGGTATATTCTCATCTCTTCCTTTTTGTTCTCCTACCGTCCCACACTCAGTCATCCACTCGCCTCCAATACACCCTTCCTCCCACTCTACATCCCTCTCCAGCCCCTTTTGTCTTCTTCTTCGTATGTGTGATCTTTTCGAGAGGTTGTTCTGGGAACCTGATGAGTCCACCTGTGAATGAGAGTTTTAAATTTTTTCCCCTGACGGACAAATTGGACCCGAAACGGAGGAAAATCCCGGAGTTTTTGTAACCGTTCTCTGTTTTCGCTCCGCTTCCTGCAGTCCCCGAAAAGCGACGCCGAATTCGAGAAATGAGGAAATAAACGAGGGAGGCTTTGAAACAGAAAAGTAATCGCGTTTAATGGGAGAGGGCATAAATAGCGGTTAGTTGGAAAAACAAACAATGGGAGGGTTGAAAAGTATCCGGAAATCTTTGAATGGTCATCGTACGGTTGTCTGTTTCAGAGCCTCGGCTGTCTTCATTCATTTTGTGACTATCCTCCTCGTAATACGTCGTTTCCTGTCTCTTTCCACGAATCACGCTTTTGGAAAAATCTATGACATTTTCCCTGCATCTTTTTTTTGAAAAATCAATTTTTACGGTAATACGAAGAAGTCAAGATACATTCCATTTTCAAAATAAATTTCTCAAATAATCTTTGTTCTAACGGGTTTGGAAAATCTTATTCTTAGTTTTATTTTTCGTTTCTCCGATTTTAATAGCAAAATATTGACCATGGAATTATTTGTATTAAAATTTTAATATGTATGTTTAGAATAGATTCGCCTGCTTAAAGGAAGTGAGGCTAGGTCTTTTCCTTCTAGAATTCTATAAATGGTATTCTCATCTGAGTGCTCATTAAACCTGATGAAATATAGTATGAACTATGGAGTTCGTTAGTTTGATGTCGTTTTTCAACACAGTTTACCTTATTAACTTGCTATCCAATCTTGCAAATTTAACCTAGTTTTATCGCTCGTATTGTTTTAAAAATCTCAATAGTTACAATTTCCTCGTGATAACAGCAGTGATTTGGATGCCTCCCAAGTTTTATTCCAGGAATTCCTTCACTTGTCATACTTCGCGACTAAATCACATGCATTTGCTTAATAATTACAGAATAGACCTTTTTGGAAAAATTCTGACACCGTGAAAATAGACGCTAGGGATCGCGGACCATTGATAGAAAATGTAAGGACCCTCTGAGTTTCTTGTTTCGTTAGGATCTCGAATCAAGGAAAACTTTGGAATTAAAGAAAGTCCATTCGTACGTATTGAATCAACCTTAGTACCTTTTTGTTTTTTGTATACACCAAAATATGTATATTTATGAAGTTTCGGGACAAAATGTAATTGTTTAATCTCAGAGCAACTGTATATTTATGATAATTTTAAAAAACGTCACCAAATGTGACAGGAGATTTTTAAGGTTCATTTACATGAAACATACGCGTACATGCAGTTACACTGGTCGTATTAATGGGTTTCTAAGTTCCCGCTGTTGTTCACGCACGTTACTTGTTTTTTCAGTCCATCCCAACGGAAAAAATATTGATGTCTTTCAAACGATAGTATATAGCGATTATCAATAGCTTGCATAATTAATCTCACTTTATTTTAAGGGCTTTAAAAATTATAATTATTCTTATGGATTTCCACAAGATCAAGCCTCCACAATCGATTTTATTTTATAACGAGCGTAATAAGATTTAGATTAATCTTTTCGTTAAATAATTACGAGTACTTGATTCTGAACAATTCCTTGGTGTTACTACTTTGTGATAACAAACTTCATTAATGAAGCGGATAAGACTGACAAGTTTTACCATCGGTCTGGGATTAACTGGTACAAATGGAGCTTATTTCAAGAACAAACCGAGGGTAAAGATAGGAATCGCTAGTATAATTCACAAGAAAGAGATAAATGTAAAGGAANTTATATATTTAAATTTAACATGTAATATTTTATTGCTTACATGAACACAAGGTGTAAGCTGTAAAGTGAATTAAATCTCGAGCATTTAAAGAAAAAATAGAACAAATGAGCATGAATTTTAAAATCTGCGTAAAAGTCTGATGTCCTCGGAACCCAGACTTAAGGTTCCTTAGGACTTACATTCTTCATTAGCTTTTAGAAACGCAACATAATCTCCGTTTTTGGGAAGAGATTTCTTAATCATATCAACGTATATTCGCGGAACACTATACTTAACGTAAAAAGATACATTAAGAAATATATACTGTCTACAGGTTATATATACATTAATTCCCTATAAGGAGGACAGTTTAAGAGATAAAAAGGCCAAGGGATAATTTATTTACGTGCTGAAATTTTTCTGTATTTTTGCAATTATTATATAACGTAATAACGAAATAAGACGAAGAAATGAAAGAGAAAAAGTCTACCGTAGCCGGGAATCGAACCCGGGTATCCTATCATAGCCTAAGAAATTGAGGTAGAGATTGTTCTGTCGTGGTAGCTTAGTGGTAAGAGCATCCACCCAGAAAGCGGAAGCCCCGGTTTGATGCCCGACTATGGCAGACATTTTCTCTTTCATTTCTCCATCTAAATATAACCCATGTAAGCCATTCGTTTATCATCGCAACCATGTGTTCATCAACGTAAGAAGAGTTAACTCCCATTACGTTTCGTTTCTTTTTCCCAAGGAAAGATATCCTTCCGATTCGAATCAAGATTGTGAAGCCAATCGGAGATTCGATTGGGAAGAAACCTAGCGTTTCGGCGGTACGCAGGAAATCTTTCTTTTTCCAGCAAGATAAAGTTCCGTATCATTTCCGTGCTCGTTATAGAGAGTTTCACAGTCATCTTCTTTGTTTGCGTCGAAGGTCCTTAAATCTTCATTTTCGGTATATTCTCATCTCTTCCTTTTTGTTCTCCTACCGTCCCACACTCAGTCATCCACTCGCCTCCAATACACCCTTCCTCCCACTCTACATCCCTCTCCAGCCCCTTTTGTCTTCTTCTTCGTATGTGTGATCTTTTCGAGAGGTTGTTCTGGGAACCTGATGAGTCCACCTGTGAATGAGAGTTTTAAATTTTTTCCCCTGACGGACAAATTGGACCCGAAACGGAGGAAAATCCCGGAGTTTTTGTAACCGTTCTCTGTTTTCGCTCCGCTTCCTGCAGTCCCCGAAAAGCGACGCCGAATTCGAGAAATGAGGAAATAAACGAGGGAGGCTTTGAAACAGAAAAGTAATCGCGTTTAATGGGAGAGGGCATAAATAGCGGTTAGTTGGAAAAACAAACAATGGGAGGGTTGAAAAGTATCCGGAAATCTTTGAATGGTCATCGTACGGTTGTCTGTTTCAGAGCCTCGGCTGTCTTCATTCATTTCGTGACTATCCTCCTCGTAATACGTCGTTTCCTGTCTCTTTCCACGAATCACGCTTTTGGAAAAATCTATGACATTTTCCCTGCATCCTTACTCACTCAGCCACCAATTTGCGCGTTGTAGGTGCGTAATTTCCTCGTGTCAGAATCGTTTAATTTTTTTCACCGAACATAACTCTACTCTGTTATTTATGGTGCATTTTATTTTGATTTTGGAGTGATACGAGTTTGAATTTCGAATTCACTATAACGCTCATAATGATGTCGTTTTCAAGGAATGACTTCACAGAATCTTGATTGCATACCCCAGGTTGTATATCTCGATTAAGTACTAAACAACTGACATTTCGAAGACGTTCTTTGAAGGCGTTTAATTTAACGATGGTATCGTTTCATAAATGGTCCAAGGCTAGAATCATTCCATATAAACAAGATTTTTTCGAAAAAGAATGATTTTTTTCTGTATTGCACCTTTGCAACGTCTGCGTGGGTTCAATCCAATTTCATTTGAATCGTGGCCATTCAAGATGATGATTCTCCTTAAAGGTCTTCACAAAGACCATAGTGCTTACAGAAATTACCTACCGAAACCATTTTAACTCGCGAAATTCACATATCCCCTCAATTTTTTACAATACCTCAATATATAAGATGAAGTATTCAAGATATTATTAAATGTGGAGATGTTTTTGTTATAAATTTCCAATATTAATTTTGAACTTTTATTCTCTTCTATTAGGTGTTAATTTAATAAAAAAAACTGTTGTAACCTCAGTCTTGGTTTGGAATTTAGTTTTGCCAGCACATACACCTCGCAAAGAAATAGATCTCTTCCATAATTTTCTATAATTTATAGTTATAATTTACTTTCTTCGACTTGTGACAAAAGTCCATAGTAAACGTTAACTATCATCACAAACTAAAACGTTTTTCCATTAATGAGATGTATATAAAGTTGTTTTCTTAATCGTAAAAAGGAATTCTCGCATTTGCTTAATGGAGCATGTTATGAAGAAATAACTTTGAGCTAATAAAGTGCTAACTAACTTTAATATAAGTTTTATGCTCTCTGAAATATTAAGAATGTAATATTTACATATTTTCATTCGTCACAAATGGGTATTGGGTATCCTTATAAAGGCTTGGCTAAGTGATTTGACAAGGCTATCTGAAAATGAAAGGGGATTTTGGACGCACATTTTTCATGGAAACCCGAGAATTTTATGGCTCCATATTTCATGAAACGTCGATTTGAATTATTTATTTCGCAGACCAAAGGAAGTTTCAGCCGAAGGGTCCTTTCCGTTTCAAAACTTTACAGCGTTCCCCTTTCGTGTCTAAACTCTTAATCCGGTATAAGATTGAAAAGTATTTTCGGAAGTAGCGTCAAAAACAGATTGAGGATTAGAAGAATATAGAGAGGTATTTTATATTTGGAGATACCAAAAAAAGGAAGCAACATTTTACAATCTCTTACCTCTCGTAGCGTAGATAAAATTAAAATAGACTCCTAAGAACTCGTATAACTTAACAACGGATGTCAAAATGAACCGGGCTACCTTCAGAAAATTATGAGCTTCAAATTATAGGTTAACAGTTTTATAATTTGTGGTGTATGAACATGAAAGTGTTTATCCTCCTGTCTAGGTCCAGGAATGATAGAGATTTCCAGTATATTGAGTACTGCTGAAAATAGCGGCTTAGGGTTTTCATATAGTTTTATTTCAGAGAGAAATCAAGTTTCTACTCATGATATTTAGTATTGCATCACCTTCACCCTTCTATTCGCCGGAAAGTGGCTTGCAAGGTACATACATATGTAGATATTGAAATATCTCCTAATGTAGATTAGGTTTGATAAAAGAAAAGTTTATACGTGGACATCGTTTAGAAATAGGAATTGAAGAGCTTGGATAGCGTTTACATCTGTTTTTATGTGAATTATCTCCAATGATATATAGAATTTGAAGGTATATATTTATTTTACGATGTAATTGTACGCCAACAAAATGCGTTCCATTATACAATTAATTTTTGATTGGAAATAATACTTTATTTCGTGTACTTGTAATGATGCTCCACTAATTTAGGACCAATATGATCGATATTACTTTATTTCATACAGTTGCAGTTAATTTAAATCAGTTCAAGGGTTCTATTATAAGTATCAATTTATAATGAAAATTAGTCATTCATTGACTCTTTACAACTTATTTATATCGACTCGTTACAACTCTTCTTGTAGAAAATTATTTACTATGATTGATAGAATGAATACATTTATTATTGCAACCTAAAAATGTATTAGAATGTTATATTTAATTAATTCCAAACAAAAATTCCAAGGAGGCGACGTTTCTTTCAAGAAAACCCTTCTAAAACAAATATTATAGCATTTACGTCTTGCAGTAAAGTCTTCAAGCTCATTGAAAGTTTCTCTTACTTGTAGGAAATCATGTATTCAATTGGTAAGGGTAACTTTTTTAAGTTAGAATTCTAATGCATGCAGTTTACGTAGGAATAAACTCATATGAACGCAAATAGGTATAATGTTTATAAACTTGTGTCTCGCGCGAGCCCCATCCTTGAGCGATCCTCTTGCGTGTCGAGAAAACCTCCGGAGCTGAGGAGAAAGGTAGAAACTCATCTTTGAGGAAGGGTAGAGGAGGAGTAATGTGTCAAAAGCTATTCGTTGAGGACCCTCCCTTTTATGCCCACTAAATTATCGCTAATCCTCAACTCAACCTCCTGCCGTCGCAGCTGCCCCTCCAGACCACTCGTAAATATCGAAACAAATGCCGCCGAGGGACGGTAATAACAAGAGGTCTCCGCCTTTTCCCCGTCTTCGTTCCGCCGCGGGATTATGGTGACGGTGCGAATTTTTAGAAGGCAGCTCTCAAAGCGATCGACTCGTAAAATTGCTCTTTTATCGCTCTTCGGTTGGACTCTTCTTCTTCTGGGAAGTTTTTTCGGTCCCCGATTAGGTTGCGGCGATCGGTGGGCGGCAGAGGGCGCGTGAAGATCCAGGGCGCATCCACGTAATCGGTGGCGCGCGATGAGATTTCAAGAATTCTACCAGTGTGAGGACAAACTTAATTCTTTAATTTTATGCCAAAACTACATGCTATAACGCAGAGCTGTCTGTACAGTCATCAGTCAGAAGGCTTGTGGTATCTTCAATCCCAACCAAATTACAAATTTCCTAAAGCTTTACGGAGGGGGGATGAGGCGATTCGGTTGGATGAGGAGTGAAGTAGTTTGCCGTTGCTCTTCTCTCTGTGCCAGGATATTATAAGTGGAACAAGTACTCGTAACTGATTCTATAAGGAATAGGAACACGGCTATGATAATATACGAGCTTTAAGAAAAGTTCCAAAGATCCGTAGTTTACAAGCAAACTAACCGTTGGGAAATTTCAACCAGCGGGGCTTACTGTAGTGTACTCCGCGTTCGTGCTTTTCTCAAAACTCTAATGTACTCATAACTGCAACACAATGGCCCTGAGAATAAAATCTTTCATAGCATTGAAAGAGGAATTACCAAAATCAATGCCATTATTCAGCATCCCTCAATAGCTTTCATATCGTCACATCTGTAAACTAGAATTAGAAAAATTTTATCTGTTTATTAGAAAATGGATCTTTCTTTAAAAGAAAGACCCATTTTATTCTATCCTGTACCAAAAGATAACATGGGGAATACTCTATTCATCTAGATATGGTATCAGATATAATGCTTAGATATTAATCAATAAATAGTTTTTAATAGGACGATTGTAGTAAGTCTCTTCTGCCAACTTCAGTATTGACAGAAAAGAAAGTAAGAACACTGATGTTAATGAATTAGAGGATTAAAAACACTCCATAAGCCGTATTTCGGCAGGTGGAACTCGCGTTAGGAGACAAACGGGAAGCTCTAGATTACAGATTTCTGGGAAGTCCCAATGTACGTTTCAGAGAAAGCGTCCATAATCAGGGGGTCTCGTGTTTTTAAACCTCTAAAACTTCAGTATTGTTAAATATCAAAAGAGAAAGGGATGTAGACATGCAGCAAGAAACAATTTGGGAAAGTTTGCACACAGCAAAATGAAAGTGAGTCTTCGGAAAAGAAACATCCTCTAATCTATGATTAAGAACAATATTACCGGCGGATACAGGTGAGACGTGGAGGACAACCGTCCCTTAGATGATTCTGCGAAACAAGCAATTTCCTTTTGACATGACGAGGAGCTTGAAATAAAAGCTAATAGCAAAGTGTTTCTATGAAAGCTTCGCATCTCTTTTTCACCTCTACATGACATTTTAACACTTAGTGATAATAAATGGTTGATTCTTTAACATAGGTAAACTGGATATTTACCTCACACGACCTCCTAATCCGCCACTACTATGCTTTGCATAGTAGTTCTGAGCCATTTCACTTGCATCGGCGGTGTCTGTAAGCCTCGTGTTCCAGGACCAAAGTTTCCCACCTTCAGATCTGCTGCCTGGAGGGAAATTAAGAAAACTTTGGGAGTATTTCTGCATGACAAAACGGAATTATGATGTTTTACAGATATTATGATATTTTTACAGATATATGACTAAGAATCGTCAAAAATATAATTAATTTTACTAACGAGCGGCAATTTTATGCCGAATCCGCAAAACAGACAACTTCCAGCAAATTTGATGGCAGAGGACTGACTTTTGAGCGAGTACTACGTTCTTGGGCTAGTATATCAAATTTCATGCGTGAAATTTCCCCATCTCCTCTATTGGGAATACCCCACAGCAACACGAGCTAGGAGACACGCTTGATTGATGTTATTTTAAATTTCTCCCTACCGGTAAATAACGTCATGGACTTTGGCGGTTATGTGACTTAAGATTAAATATTTTAGAGATGTCATAAATCACACGGCATTCCAATGCGCCGTGCCTCGCAGGTTAAGCTCCTCAAATACATTTGCATTGAGATGACGCGGATGATATTGCACACTATTTTCTGTAAACAGCTGTTACAGCATTTTAACCAAAATTTTGCCGATCTCGATGACTGAACGGTTAGCACCCCCAAGGTCCCGGGTTCGAGTCCCTCCGGATTTAATTTTTCCGGTTTGGGAATGGGTATTTGTGTTTGTACATCAATTAGCAGTAGTTGCTGTATGTGAAGTTCTGTTAAAATAATTGAATGAATATATTATCTATTCACGTAAAATTATTTTGATTTGATACCCTTTTGTATACCAATGAAATGATAAATGAAAATATGATGACTCCTTCGAAGGGATAAGATATTGTTCCAAATTTTCTGAAAAACTATATAACTCGAACGGAATTGAGTCCTTCAGCAATTTCTCTTCTTGTTTATTCTGGCTGATGAAAGGATAATCCGCCGAATATACTATGTTTCAGATTTTCTGGACGATTAAGATTACTTAGATATTCAAGTCCATCTTGTGATTGACCTAAATAAATTCTTGTATTCATTAGAAATCAACAATTTTATGTGGCAGCAAGTGTTTTCTTTGCAGCATTGATGAACAACATATTGATGAATTTGATATATTCCCTCTAATATTGATGTTCATGACTCTTTCTCCAAACTTTACTTGGATTGCATGGGATGCGTAATGCAAGATCAATTTACTCTGCCTGTTGAATCGTCTTTTTCAGCACACACTGGTTTGTGCTGATCTTTGCGGGTGTAACTTATGCGAATCGGCAATAATTTTATACATTTTTCAATTATTTCCTCTATCGAGACTAATTACTCTCCGTTGAAGTTATACACGCAATAATTATCTGCCTATCAAATTCAATTAACTTCCATTGTGTTAAAAAGAGTTCTCGTAATCAGATAGTTATAAAATGAGATTTAGGATTTTTTATGGAATATATAGCTCGTGATAATCAAAAAATTTGGATAGGTTTTACGTAATTTTAACTTGGGAAAATTTTTCTACATTTTATTTGTAAAAGCATCAATCCTCAACAGGGAGAAGGAATATTATTAATAATTAACATTTCGATTGAAATATCTCCAAGTTATATTTCACCCTGTTATAATTTATTCAAGGCGCTGTAATCGTCTGGCTTGCCCTTATCAAGTGCATTTTTGAGTAAATCCCTTTCCATTTCATTGACCGAGGGTATGTGGCACGAGTTGCAAAGGGAGTGACTAAAAATATCCACGTATATGGATCATTTATTTTAGGAAACTGTGAACACGTAACTAAATCTGAGTTTCCAAACGAGTTCTTCAAATGTAACCTCTCTCGAGAAGAAAAACGAAACGTTCCGAGTTTAAAACATCAAAGCCCAGCACGTTCAATGACTCGAAGCATATTTTCGAGGAAAGGACACTCAGAACGCAGTGGAATTTTTGAGTTCGCTGTACCTCAAGACGTTAAACAAACGAAGCCATGTGTACGACCGCCGCGCGCTCGCCTTCCGCTTTCATTATGCTTCCGTTGAAGAGGTTGATTCGAAATGCCTCACCAGTAGTCCGGTGCCTCCGCCAAAGAAACGCAGCTATCGGTTATAAATCCGTTCTTGACGCGGGAGATTTTAATTAAAAAATGCGCGTTGTTTCAGTCGAAAAACGAAACCGCGCATTGTTTTCACGTGGACGAAACGCGGGTAAAGACGCCTCGCGTTTGTCAATTTTTTCCCTCCGGCGAACACACTTGCCGCAAGAATTCATGACGAAAATTACCGAAAAGGGTTCTTTTTCTGGAATCTGGCGAAAAAATTTAAACAATGGATGCGGAGGAAAAGGTTTGTCGTAAAAATGGAGGAATTAGAAAAAAAGTGGATTTAAAAAAAGAGAGCGCGGGAAGAATGAAGAGAGTTGCAGGGACAAAGAGTCTTTTTTTATTTTTGTGAAGGAATTTGATTCCAGCCGGCGGACTCTATCACGCAATTTTTCCGTCTTCCTCAGGGAGGCGAGAGGTGGCCACGGACCAGAGGATCTCCTGAGGGAAAGCAGGAATGGTCCGTAGATCAGAAAAGGTTTTCTTTTGGAAGGGGTGGAGAGACGCGTCTTTGTGGGCGGAATTGTTCTTTTTCTCGTCGGAGAGCAAACAAATTGAACGACGAATCTCCCGGCCTCTCCGCTCTCTCGGAACACTTTTTAGACCTCATTATGTAAGGCGTCGCAGAGACATCGAAGGCCTTACTCCCCTCTTCTGCCCTCCCCCACTTTCTGCGACCTCTCCACCCCCATTCGCCTTCCTGGAACGCAATAACTCCCGCGAAACCTCCGTTTAATTAGGAGATCTCTTGTTACCTTCCGCCTGGATCCGAAAACTTTGCGGCCAACGTGGCGAGGGAGGAAGTGTATCAATCGTTAATTAAAAGTTGCACACGCGTTGCCGTTCAGTCCCCGCCACCTCCCTCCCCTCCCCCGAGTCCTAACATTCCCCACCCCCGTACCCCACATCTCCACGTAACCAACCAATGCCCTTTCTTCCCCATCTTCTTTTTTCGCATAACCCTCTGTCTCGCGCATTCTCTCTCCGCCGGTTAGTTCCTCGGCGGTTCGTTAGGGACCGCTATTGTCGCTCACTTTCGCAAAGGGACGACTGATGTCTCGGCAAAAATGGAAAAAACAGCTGAAAAGGGACGCAGTGGTCGGCACTAAGTTTTTCAAATGTTTTCCCCGAAAAAACGACGGAACATAAAGGTCTCCCGCGTCGTTAAGAGGCCGCGCTGGCGCGCGCGAGCGGTTTTTCAGATTCCTATTTTTTCTCCTCGTTGTTCAATTGTTTGGGCGAGGGCGAGGTGAGTCGAGTTCTCGCGGACTCATTAGCGAAGGGGCAAACCGCGGAACTGCGCGGGATAAAAACGTAAATGCGTTCGAATTACTCTCGATTGTGAGGAGGGCGGTGGGTAGGATGGCGTGGGTGGAGAAGGATCTCGCCTTGTTCGACTCCGATGTCGCCCATAGAGGATGGAATGACTCGTTTCTATGCCGAGTTATTAATGTCTGATCAAACTTCAAGGGGAATGTATTCCGCGTGCCTTGGAATGTTTGAACTCCATTCTCGGTCCATAATGCGCGATCGTTTCGCAGCGCGGCAAAGGAAGTGGTCACAGTCGCGAGGATTGGTGATATTGTGACGTTTCTCGCAGCCTACGATGACAGCGCAAATGCGAAAGTGGAGCGTGTTTATAGTCGCGATAATTTTGTGGAAAAATATCCGTTGGAAGCGATTAGAATTCCACAGTCTCGTTATGTTGTAGCGGTTTTCTACTCGATGCAATGCCCGAACAGCCCGACAGCCCTTGACGAGGTTGTAAAAGTCTCCAAATTGCTAACGATGGATTACTTCGGCTTAGACTTGAAAATTTATTGAAGTATAGTCCGATATCTTAGACTCTGTTTCCGTGGACAAGTGGACATCTAAATGTTCCATTTGTCTTGAAAATTTTTCACCCTTTTTAATCATGGAGTGAAACTGCGTAAGTTTGTTGGTCCTTTGAATGACAAAGGCTGCACATGTTTCATTTCGTATTGAGAAAGTATTCGTTTCGTAGCTCATAATTTAACACGGACAAAATCAAAGTCACTAGAGAAAGTTTGCCAATATTTTAATTTTGACTCAGCTCATGGTAGTTAGTTTTGACTCAGCTCATGAGTCATATAAATAAGACCTAGGATAAAGGGTGAGGTACATCAGCCATGAGTGAGACATAGTTTGGTCCTAGTGCAATATCCTTCATATAATTTATATGCAAGAGTTAAATAAAGCCTTTTTCTCTCCTTTGATTCCAACCCGTCTTGGTTACAGCTACGGGACTGAATTTTCCTTCTCTTCTTCTACGCCTCTTCTTCTAACACTGTTTACACTTGATTCTCCCTTCTTCCCAGCGTGTATCCTTTATTCAGTCACATATTCTTGAGTCTTTTCTTGACGGTTTCATTGATTAGCTCTACTTTCGCCTCGTAACTGTCATCAATTCCTCTCTGTTACTCGTATTTGAATATTATGTTATTTATTGCTCATTGCTGACATTCAGTGACATCATTCCTATCCTCTTCCGTATATTAGTATTTTTCATAGGCTGACCATATTCCATTTAATTGAAAACGGGTTATTTCCTGTAATTGAAAGGGGACAATAGTTTTTGTCTTTGCCACAAATTCAAAAAGAATTCATTACTTCAATGCAGATATATATGAAAACATTTTGCCATTCCGTTGATGGAAATTTTATCTTTACCAGAGACAATTTGTCCTAGTTTCTGCGCGCAGTAATTCAATGGTAATTAATTTATTTTAAAGGTGAAATAGCGTCATTATTGGGAGATAATATTTTTCATTACGTTTAACAATTCTAATGATAAAATTTACTACTAACACGTTCGATTATGTTTTACATTTTAATTTGCTATATTGTTGAGCTCTCATGAAGCTGAAAGGTTTAATTCTATTTTGCTCTTGTATTTCTTAAGAAGTCACAGTTCTTTGCGGAAACGGGATAAAGTACATTTCTCTACAATATGGACAAGGGCTTGGAATGAGCTCGTCCCGGAGTAAACGAGACGAATTGTTAGCCTCTTATGCTCTTAGACTTTTCCTTGGCAGGTTGAGTGTATAATGAATATATTTAATCCTCATTTTAGAGAATTATTGGGGAATCGAATTAAAAATAAAAAATGAAATTGACTTATATCCATATGTTGATTTTTAAAATTATCTTATTACCTAAATTATATCTGTATATAGATTTAGTATAGCATTTAAAGATATCTTATTACCTAAAGTAATCACTGTGCATTATTCTTCATTTCCGATATAAATTGCGAAATTTAGAGGATTTTTGAAATGAAAAGTAAATTGGAAAACACCCGAATAAATTATCAGGATTTAATATAAAAGGGATTCTTTTTGTGGAGAAATGATTGGCAGAACTTAAATTAAATATTATGTTTGCATAAGCAATGAAAATTTTATTCTATCATCTTCTCTTTAAGTAGTTGAAGGTATTCCTTGAAAAAATAACAAATATGTACCAGTAAGTTCCTATTATCTATTATTAAATTACTAGGCATATTGTAGTCTAGGTGCTGGTGGGTGGTTTAAAAGATTTACAAACGAAGCGAGTCTTTACAGTATCATATGTGAATACCATGCTATTAGCATTGAACTATATATCTCCCCTTGGTCTGTCGAATGTTTTATGGAAACCAAGTCATTAGTAAATTAAATAAAATGGATTTTAAAGGTTTTCCATCGCATATAGTCCCTTTTACTCTAGTAAATATGAATTTGCATATTTAAAGCTATAGAATTACATTCTCGTTACGAATTACTTGCCTGATAAAGCTTTTATATTGAAGTAATGATTAATGGATTTATTTACATCTCTATTACGTAGAAAAAATGTTTTTATGAACTTTGTGAACATTTATCGATTTTCAAGTCAATGTTAGTAAGTTTTATTTTCACATTTTACATCTGCTTATTTCGCCATAGGCCATTTATGTAAAAAGTTATCCATTTATATCCTCTTCACAGAGGTATAACAACATTTCTTTTATAGTACGACTCGTAGTATCCGCTTATTGTAATTTAGCGCGGAAAATATTTATCATCGTGAATTGTTGTGATTTGGAGAATTTCGTTTCGTGTTTTTTTTCCTTTCTTTTAATTCCCGCATTAACTCCGTCGAGAGGCGTCGTGGAATTGCTTGAATGCGAAGAAGATGAAGGATGTCTCTCGTACACGTGTAAAATAGTGCGATGAAAGGATTAGCTACGAAAGATAAAGGGTTGTTGAGAGAGAAGTGAACGTAAGGAAGAAAGATAGACGGAAATTGAAATCGTGGATAATAAAGACACAGTCATGGAAGGTTGACAGGGAATAAAAGATGAAATGGCGAGAAAAAATAATGGGAATGGCGGATGCAATGAGAGGAGATTGAAAGAAAATGAAGGACAAACGAAGGGAAATAGAAAGTTAAGTTGATGTCTCAAAAGCGATGAATCAGCCGAGCACGAGATATATTCTATTGGATGCCGACAGTGATCTTACACTTATTCAGAGTTATTACCCCTTCAGCTAATGGCTCGACCATCGCTAAAATGGAGTAACCATAAAATCAGCGAACCGCTTCCCAAAGCATTGCTTGGAAACGGGCCAAAGTGAGGCCATGATGTCACCGACTAGACCGCAGGCGAATGATTTGTGAACTCCGGTCTCAAGAGTGGTCTCGCAGATTGATGGATGGATGCCGTTACCCAAAGCAAATAATCATTTTAACTCACGATGGTAATCCATTTGCGAAAGAAATGGCAATTTTTAGGAGATATAGAGCTAGAAAAAGATTAGCTTTTCCAGTAAAATGGTATTACAGTAACTATAGTTAGTAGTATATGGTCCTAACTCTATCCAAAATGGGGAATTGAAGAGATATGATTATGTGGATTATGTGTTTAATGAGAAAGTTTACTTTGAGATATTTTTCTAAATGGCTTACAAGCAGGAGATAACTGGCATCTATACTTTTCGCGGCCAAACGGTTTTGAATGAATAATATCCGTTGGAAGCGATTAGAATTCCACAGTCTCGTTATGTTGTAGCGGTTTTCTACTCGATGCAATGCCCGAACAGCCCGACAGCCCTTGACGAGGTTGTAAAAGTCTCCAAATTGCTAACGATGGATTACTTCGGCTTAGACTTNGTGGGAGACCTGGGTTCGAGTCCCAGTCGTGTCGCTATTTTTCACACTTGTTATTCCTTTGGGATTTTCGTAGGTTTTACAACCTACTAAGTTACCTTCCTTTCCTTTATCCTTGAGAAAGTTTACTTTGAGATATTTTTCTAAATGGCTTACAAGCAGGAGATAACTGGCGTCTATATTTTTCGTTGCCAAACTGTTTTCAATGAATAAATTTAAGATATTGCTTGATTATAATAATTTTCATAACTGTTAGCGTCAGTGATTGAGATTCATTTTCAGCACTAAGAAAGGAAATAAATTGAAAGATATGCTCTCTTTTGTAATATGGTACATCAATTCATTACGAATTGGCATCTTCAACTTAAAGAGATATTTACTGAACCTGAGGTAGTGAATCTCCAGCCTTTAGGACACATATGGCGTTCCCTGGTGTTCATTGCGGTATGTTCTTCACTTCCCAAAGCCAAATGCAAATGTTTGAATTATTTTGTTTCCCGTTTCTGCTTATTAGACGACATGAAAATAAATTGGAACTTAGATTTAATTAGATTCGTTTTCTTCTAATATGAACTATTTTATGCAGGCTATATTCCTCTCAGATACTCATGGCATGCCTTGACCCGTTTGTATCAGGGGCACACCCAGGGGCGGTCTGATAACCCCCCCCCCCCTAAAGATTCTACGTATACATCCTTTCCAACCTCATTACTGAACGTCTCATGAATAAATCGATGAACAATTTATAGAATACCTCGAGGTACTCCTTTAATAATAAAAAGTATAAAGTACGACTAACATAGAGATATGTAAAGCATGTCGAAATCTTTCAGATAAACCCTAAGCGAAATTCTGAATTCACGTCTTCTTAATGAAAACATAGTAAAGTTATGGTTGCTAGTATATTGCTGTCGACCTCATAAGTTACATCTATTAATATCTATTTCGTTAATCGATAAGTTGATTTCCGGCTTTAAAAAATCAATAGAATTTATACATTTTATTACTCTCATCATATAAGATTAAACAGGGCAGATAGTTATCAATTACGAAGGGAAAGTTAATAAATAATTCAAAGGTTCATTTAGCTATTGATCATGCTGTTATTGAGGAGAAAATGTGAATCAAAAGGCGTTCTTGTGAATATCAAGCCACCTTCTCAATCCATTCTATTGTCTATTCTAATAATATATAAGAAGTAGTGATTCTTAATACTTATTATGCTCAATCGAATTTAGGCAAGAGGATTCCAGACACTCATTGGATCTTAATATGATGAAATGTCGTATTTAATTACGGCATAATTTAATTAATAGTTAAATTGCATTGCTATATGCTTTAATGACGAAGAAACGTCGTTTAAAAAAATGTGAAATATGTCATTATTATGAACGTCGTTTATGAAAAAGATTTGCTGAATGCACATTTTTCAAACGCCAATAAAGTTAATTTTTTTAATAACGTAAACATAGCTGTACGCAAAAAAGGAATGGTATTATAAAATAGCTCAGATTCATAAGTTAATTCGTACCGTTAGGAATCGAAACTAGTCTTTCCAAGTATTTATAATGGCTCAATGTCATTGCTTGCCACTATTGTGCCAATTTCCCTCGTACGCGCTCAAATTTTTCAAATCACTGGGACAATTATACATTTTAAAACATGTTTTACTAGGAGAACATTGCTAAATATATCAATCTCTGCTGCATGCTATTATCCATTGTCGGTATATTATTCTTTTATAAGACTTCCTTGCCTCAAAAAATGCCTTTTGCATAGAGAAATCACGATTCAGGATAATAGATCGGGAGAAAGGGTCTTGATAATGAAGCAGGGTTGTTAGGGAAATCCTTGACTGGTTTGCAAAGGTTTTTTTTAATGATTTACTGCAGCACCAAAATGAATTATCGTCGTTGTCGCCATTGACTACCGCACCGCAGGGCAACCTAAATGAGGCGTTATGACAATAAGGGTTTTTCGCAATGGAAAAGGTAAGGAATTGTTTGAGAGGTAGGAGAGAAGAAAGCCCAGGGACGGGGGAATTTGCATGCAAAAAGGTACAGAGGAAAGGTTTTCAGGGGGATGGGAAGTGAGTTCGAGGGGGTTGATGTGATTATACTAGCAATATATTATTCTGGTAGGCCGCAGGATAAAAAAGGACGGAAGGGAAGAGGGGTAGGGTAACGCTTGAGAGTTACAAAGCGGCAAAAAAGACTGTCTCAAAGTTTTTAGAGACATAACTGGGAAACGGGAAACGTGTGTCATTGCTTTTCTTCTCGTCTCGCAAACATTTGATATTCCATTGTTTCGGCATCGTGTTCTTTAACTCCGCCATTATTCTAAGAAGGGGGTTTGACCAGGTGAGGGCATTTCCTTCTGTGCTTTCAAACGTTGCGTTACCACAGTTCCAAATACAACCAAACGTTGCATAGCTACAATTAAAAATGCAATTATGCTTCTCTACGATGGATATAATTTATATAGAAGATATATATTTTATGAATTAGGTAAACAGAATAGCAGAACTTACTATTTATACTGTTATTTAAATTTAGTGACATTGATCGATCGATTGATAGATTGCTATATAAATATACATATCGACAAATCTACTGATCGATAAACCTACTGAATGATAAATCGACTGAACGATTAATCGGCTGAAAGTAGATCGACTTAACGATAAATCAATGAACTATAAATCGATTGAACGATAAATCGACAGAGAGATTAATCGATTGAACAATGAATGGACTAATCGATTATGTTAGATGCTTAGCCTGGACTATTAATTTAAGTCTTTCGATCGGTTGGTAGATTTCCTTATTTCGTACTTTGTTAAAAAATTCGGCTGCTTGGATTGGTCCATTGATATCGAAGATTCGATTGGCAGATTAATTTAGATGCTTCGTGACCGACGATGTTTTGACGACGCTCAAATATTCTCAGAGTTAAATATTTTCTCTCGCCAAAAATCTATGCCACACGGTGAAGGATAATAATGAGTTTTTTCGGCTGTTCCGAGTCGCATAGCGCTAAGAAGATTCAAAGAGTTCCATTCTCAGAGTTAATGCTTTCTTCAGACGTAAGCCGATAAAGACGCCGTATGAAAGGGCGGGATGAAATGATCAAAGACCCACTATTCTGCGCCAGTCAGCCCTTTCTGCCTCTCCGTTGTGCGGCCTTCATATCCACAAATTTAGGAATCAAAGGGAATCGCGACAATGGACCAGAGTCTATTTCTAATCGTAATGAAACCTCACGTTCTCCTTCTCCGCCGTTTTGCCGAGCAAGACACAAGTTAAAGAGTTGAACTGCGTAATTCTGTGTATAGAAATGCTGACGCTTACATCTCCCCTTGTACCAACTTGATTTAATTGTACTTTTGAGAGAAATAATTCTACTACAGAGTTATATTGCATGGAAACGTTTGTGCTTTTAGGTAAATTAT
Organism: Ladona fulva; assembly: GCA_000376725.2. Classification (NCBI taxonomy): domain Eukaryota; kingdom Metazoa; phylum Arthropoda; class Insecta; order Odonata; family Libellulidae; genus Ladona; species Ladona fulva. Next base: position 1,321,203 of record KZ308124.1, on the reverse strand, counting down.
ATATCTGAAATTAACTGCTGAAAAAATGCGGTTGAGATAGTTGGCTAATGGAAAAAATATTACTTCCTGTCACGCATAAAGATTCGTGCTTTAATTACTGAAATAATGGAATATACAGTGGTACCTTAGGAAACGACGGTAATACGTTACAAGATTGTTGTCGTTAACCAAAAACCTTCCTTATCCAAGCCGCGATATCTCACAGCCAAACTGCATGTGAAATATGCAGATAAACTCATCTAAATGCTAATAAAATATGACACATATAATAGATTAAATCATATTTGCAACAAAAGGACTATCATTAATTAAATGAATAGTATTAAAAGGAGTTTTCAATCGTCAATTTTCCCCAGATGGCATTATAAACCAAAGTCTGCGTCGATACCCAAGACATTTTTTTATCACAGTCACCATTCATTAACATTGTTTACTATTACCTCGATTTGTTTGTTACACAATAGTTCCATAAAAATACTTCACATCTGTTTGTATGAAATCGAAGTTTAACCACACTACCCTTCAATTGGAAAATATAATCGAAGATAAATTCAGTGATACATGGTAACAAATTTTCTATCACCTCAGAATCTTCGTTTAGAATTATTAAGCAAGTATCAATTGGTTTATTTGCATGGCTTCTGGAGTTTTAAGCCGCAAGAATGTTTCTCGATGATTGAAATTCTATATCTTATAGAAAAGGTCAAAATTGGCATTACTTTCATTCTTTTCCCATTTATCTGATCCAGCTACTGTGAAACCTGCATTTTCGTATGGTGCTGTAAAAGTTTTCCGTAGTTGAGAGGTTTTCGCCATTCACAGGTTTGGCTCACGTATATGAATATGCCAATACAGTGTGACAGGACCAAAAATTTTTTCCGTTACAGATAAGTTTCTGCTGTATACAGGTTCCTTCATATTCTGTTTTCCAAGCTTAGTTTAGCTATTTAATAAGCTGTCCCTTTTATCTGTCATACTTTCAATGTTTACAGCAGCGTAATTATCAATATTTCAATATTATTGTTACCCACCGGAATTTCCTCAATTACTTGAAAGTATTAACAGAAGCACGTATGTATCATTATCAATGTAGGCTTCTGTTTTATGATTCATATTTGACTTACGAGAGCTTATACTTCCCGACCGAAACAACACCTACAAATACTACACTGGTCGCAAAAATTGTGCTTTGAAACAGTATAGTTTGAAAATAATAATAGTTTACGAAAAATAGGTATTTTTATTGGTGCTTAATAGTGATACGCTTCCTAATGTCCATGACAATAATGTGTAAATCGAACGAATTAGTTGAAAAAATAACAAATTGATTATATATTGATTATATATTATATTTCCACTAACCACCCTTAGAACTACCACAGAAAATTGAGCGATTAGTATGAAACCTTGAAATAACAAACTGTGTCGTCGTAAGGAATTGGTTAAAAGGGGGCGGGTACCGCAGATTACCCCACTGCGTTAGACTTTCACCGTCTAGCAAAATTAAAGATACTTTTTGCCCCAATCTAATTATATTTATAACAAATACTTGAATAAATTGGGCAATGCAGAGTGGGTCTTAATCGACCAATCCAGTGCTTATCTTAAAAATTGTTTGTAGATGTGAAATTTCATAGAAATTTCCTCATTAATATAAAAATGCTGATCGAGCCATTACGACAGTGTATTTGCCGCGAGGCTTTCATTCGAAATGAAACAAAGATTTCTCTCGACCAAGTCATCATTGCCAATTTAGGTCAAGCTAGCTGCGCTGTGGATGAAAATATAATTCACAGAAATAAAATTCTAAAAAGGAGAACTTCACATAGCCGTCATTTTATTAGTATCCTAAAAGGCTTCAGTGAGAGAAGTTTTTTGGGCATTAACCTAGTAAATTTATTCTCTTGATGGAAAATATCATTTCTTACGAAACAGTTTGGATAAGGAAAATAATTTTAATTTTCTTTTCGATTGGTTACTTATTCGATCACACATTGATATCACTTTTAATATTTTAACGCATAATAGTAAACAAAAAAAATTGATAACGTAAGGTTATGATGGAAGTTTGTCATAGTTGAAGATACGGTTTGAGAGGTTATATATCTTATTTGGTTTGGTAGAAGAACGTTTGTCGTATATCTTAAGGGCTCCTCGACGCTTAAGCAAACGAAAAATATATGGATTGCTATTAGGGTTGGTGTTGGACGTGTGACCATAGTACACAAAGTCTTATTTCTCTCATGGTATACGAATTATCTCTCCATTTTGTAGCTAGATTTCCGTCAATCTTTATTCGCAAATACAATATTTACTTCATCATACAATTACCCGATCCGAGGTATCTGCAGACTTACTCATGTCTGCTATTCCGTGGGATTTTTCAATTTTTTATTCACCATCAATATAATGAAAGACATAAATTCATCGATCGCATTTATATATCTTATAAATATTTATCGCGGCCGCCGTTTTAACAGTCGTGCCCTGTGGTGGTCCCCCCGCTCCCTTCCCCCTCGCCTTACTGCCGTAGGTTGGCTCTGAATAGGATCTTGCGAGAGGTATTTAATACTAGATTATGCTCTTTATGATCAATTAAGGAAATTTGGAGGAAATTAAACGTATGAGAAGTTTACAGAATTGACAATAGATGGTGAGCTAAGTAAATTGTTCAGATAGACAACTGTGCTGGATGGGTTAGTTTCTTTATTTAAATAGTTCCTTTCTCGTAAATAAAGGCGCGTGAATAAGATAAAAATGAAAATTGCAATAGCTGTAAGAAGCCCCATAAAGTAAACGATGGCGATTATGAGACGTCTTGAAAAAACTTGGGGAATGATAGGTCTAGAGCTGGGATGGCGAAATTTTCACCACAAGAGAGTCTTTCTGATTTAATATATAACTTGTGTGCAAATGTGGCACGCAGCGATATATACTGATATTATCTACGTTAATGTGTCAGTGACGTTCTTGAGATGCTATGTATAGGAACTAGATATAAATTGACGAATTTCCCAATTATTTACTTTGAAGCTGAATTTTTGAAGTGTGGAGCATGTATGTACATAACCCTGAAAGCATCGTCAGAGTTCTCGCGTGCCACTTTGCAGACTTGTGACATAGGTTCACCACCCCCAGTTTAGAGATTCATATTTGATGTCATGAATAGGCGGTTGAAATAAAGGAGGGCCAACGTGAAGCTAAAGCAGCTCGAGATGAAGATATCATCTTGGTGTTGATGACATTTATGGACTTAATTGGATGTCATTACGACCGGAAGTCTATAGTTAATTGACAAAGATGAGAATTATTTAATTTATAAGTTTAATTTTTCAAAAGAAAAGTACACAATGATCATAGCGCCAGTATCGAACCGTTATATTTTTAGTTCCGGTTTTCGCTCGGGTTCAGCCAAATAAATGTCGGTTCACTTAAGGTTTCGCTGCTATAGCTTACGTCGAACGTTCGAACCGGCATTTCCGCTTCTACCATTGTAATATTACATCCTACTGAAATTTTGTCTTATTTATTCCAGCAGTTTGCGGTCACACTGCAGTATAATAATTCTTAAAATGAAACTTCGTAATTGTTAGTTAAAAGTCGTAGTTTTGCATGTTTAGTGAATCTTAAACACTTAAGAAAAATGTGCGTCGTTGCGGAGTGATGATTGGAACGGAATAAATAATGGTTATCGGTTTTGGTCTGCGTGCGAGAATTACATTTTTACCGGTTCTTATTCGGTTTTTACTATGGAAAAAGAAAAGATTTTTCGGTTTTGGTTTTCGGCTCGGTTTATGTTTGGTTTCTTTTCGGTTTAAGGTTTCGGTTCGGTTTCGATTTTCGGCTCGGTTTTGGTTTCCGGTTTTGGTTTCTGTTCGGTTTCGGTTTTCGGTATGTTTTAGGTTCGGTTCCCTGCGTCAGAGTTCCGGGTTCTAATATAATTCTCTCGCGTGCCACTTTGCGCGCGCGTGCCATAGGTTCACATTCCCTCGTTCTTGACTAATTGGTTCTTGTAAGCCATCAAGGGAGGCGAACGCCTTCCTAGATCCGCAGTCGGATAGGGTTGAAAACAGCATACAAATCTTAACCTTAAACTGGGATATTCGTTAACAAAAGGTTCCATTCGATAACATATTATAAAATAATCTATTCGGAAAATTTAGGGGAACGAAAATATTCGTTAATTTCAGCCGCTTTCCATGAGTTAGTTCACAGGGACTACAATGGCGTCTGAGGGAAGAATTCCGCATCGCGATCTTTCATCGAGTCCTTTTGTTCCCTCGTAAAAAGCAACGAGCGCGGATGTTATCCACCGCCGAAAAACTTTGTTTCGCTTTGAGAATTTCGCTGTCGCCGTAGAGAGGTTTTTAAACGCCTCATCTTCATCATCAGCGCGCATCTTCCCCGAGAGATTCGCCCCCTCATTATCCTCTCCCCTTCACACAGCTCCCCCTTCATCATTATATCTCTCCCTCCGCCCACCCGCGGTTACCATGCACCGCTAACAAGTCGACGAAACACCTGCCAGGGAAAGATCTGCCAGTGCCATTGTGCTCACTAGGCAAATGGAGGGAGTTTTAGAAGAGGAGAGGGAAGAGCCAATTTGACCGGCAGAGGGATTTTTTTAAAGGAAAGATGGGCGGGGTAGGAAGTGGATGAAGACGTATGGTGATTTTGGATATTCGTGTTCTCCCCAAAGACTGGTTTGTGCTTAGCATCGATTATTTAATTGTCACTCTCTCATTTGTTCTTGCACAATATCTTGGTGAATGGGAAATTTTCCATTTGTCTTATGATATACGATAGAAGACAATTTACATTTATGTACTTGTTTACAAGGACGCATATAGAAACTTGCCAAAGAGGAGGGGGACCGTTTAGGACACTACTTCTGAGCACATTTCCATCGACCTTTTAAAATGACATTATTCCGTGATATATGCAGTGATCTTAGAAAAACTTCATAATTAGATATCAATTGGAGGTTCTAGTCACATCATAGTTTAATTGCTAGAACTACGAGGGTTGGTCCAAAAATAATGATCCAAATTTTTTTCCAGTCAAAACTAGTTCTAATAATTTAACGTTTCCCGCATGTATGTGCCTATTTTCAGTTTTCTCCTGCAGATAGCATAGCTGTAGGAAGCTTTCAAAGAGGAGTCTCGCCGTGATACACGTTACAGACTGTTGTCCTGTGTATCACGGCAGTTGTGGTTGAATATGTGTGCGTAGAGATAGGAACGTTAGGGAATATTCACAAACGTTTGTGCAAAGTCCACGGAACATCTGCAGTTTATCGGAGTAGAGTTGGTTGCTGGGTATGGAGGGCGAGTGAATCAGAAAGTGGTTGAAAGTAAAAACCTGGCTCCATAACCAGAGCGAGGACTGGTACCGACTTGGCATACATGCCCTAGTGGATCGCTGGAGGAAGGCAATGAAACTTGAAGGAGATCTAGTCATCTCATAATCTCTTCAAAGCTTCAAGAACATTGTGGAGGAATGGAAAAACCACCATTGGAGTGGTTAATTACCGATAACTGTACGGAGACTATTGCATTAAATGAGGAATATAATCTGCGAAGTATATTACAAATAGTATTCCATATTATCAGCTGTAAGTTCCTCTTTTCGTTGAGTATTCCCCGTAATTTTATGCTCTGAGGTAAATTATATTCTAAGAAAAAGCGTGCTTCACTCTTTTATCAGTAATATTTAATCAGCATCAGTAGAGTGTCATAAATTACGATGATGATGGAAGAAAGAATTCATAACCCACAATTAAATCATAAAATAATTATGTAAAGAGGTAGAAGTGTACGCCTTCGTGCGATTTTGTAAAAAGCTCCTGATAAATCCCTCCCTTGCCTGGTAGCCTTAATGTATCACTATTTGAGTTAAAATATATTTAAATTTAGATTCAGGGAACATTAGAATTTTAATTAATGAAGGGAGGCAGCACAGATTCAGCACAGCACAGAGTCTTAAAATCACCATCTATCCAACAGAAACAATTTATTTGTTTGAATTTTTTAAAACTTGATTCACGGCCATCCCCTACAATAAAGAAAATTTTAGTCAAGTTGATTCAATTGCATACGAGTTGTTACATTATTTATTTTATTATTATTTATAATTTGTGAGAAAATTGGTATATCCCATTGAATAAATAAGTAATTAATTAAGTTCTAATGCATCTAAGAAAATCCCTATTCACTTAAGCTAGGTTTTACAAGATTGCTGATAGAATCTGGGATGATTTTGAAGTATTTCTTAAGTATTACGGTGGGAAGGCGATACCAAGGGCCAAGCTCTGAAAGCATGCTAGCAAGTATACAAGCTACTCTAAACAGAGTAGTTCAAAAGAAGCCCATGCATAAATATCGGATAGGGCCATAGGGTCACATACGCCACCAACGGTAATTACTGAAAAGTAAGAACTGTGTACATTTCATAATAGAGATGATATCCTAAAATACAATGTAGAAATAAAGTGATTCAATTATACATCATCCAGGAGATTTTATCATCGAGTAAGAATGACCTTTACAAAACATAAGGTGTGATATAGGTCCAATCGACGGTCCTTAAGCCGTTTTATGTCGCTAATTCAGCTTCTGAAGCTGTTACCAATGGATTCGTTCTAACGATATTTTGCTGATTTTTTCTCTTCGATATCTTACATTAGTTCAGTGTAGTTATATTTACCGTCTACCACTCTTTCCGTTTTCTTCCTTCTCCCTGGAAGATAGCTCATGTCACGGAAAATATTAGTGAACATTGCTTTGGTTCAGTTTCTTGTCAAATTAATATAGAAAAGCAAAGTCGGCAATGTTTTTGGTCGTACGATAGTTATAATTCTCGAGAGGATTTCTGAAAATAAAATTCAGGTGTTAGATACTTATATTTTGGGAGAAAATTAAATTGTGCTTGTAACAGGCCGCGGTTGCGGTTAGTGTGCCTGATCTCCAACCCCAAGGTCCCGGGTTCGAATAGGGAATAATCGTATTATTCGTCCGTTGTTATTGTTGTGTTGTAAGTCCACCACTGCAATTGTCTAGTAATTAGATGTTTGTATAGGCACTGGGAAATAAAACAAAATATTATATTACCAGATATAGGAGTAGAAAGTATTAGAGTAGAAGAGATGAAATAAAACTAGTGGAGAAGATGATCGAAGAAGAGGAGAATAAGGAATGATGTAAGGCTGACACATGAAAGGAGGTTGAAAAGGGAAGGAGGATAATAAGGGAATAGGGGATGAAGAATGAGAGGAGGATGAGAGAAGAGTTGAATGGATGGGTGGTGTGGGGCAATTTTTAAAGTATGCGGTTGGAGAGATGTTCAGAGGAGGGGAACAAGGAGCTTTGTATAACATCTCCCGCTAGTGACAGAGAAGAACATAGAGTCCTTATGAAAAGGCGCCTTAAGATTTTCGTTGTCAGGTGACGCATTCGTCCCCTCGACTCTTTATGACTGGAAAAGGAAAATAGCAGCCATCTCGCTTGCGCGCTATTCATCGTCTTAAGAACGCTTACGTGGCCGAAATATCAGGTCTTATTCCGCCGCCTTTTGTGGGATTTCCTCGGCGGTCCACGCGTTTGTATCGCACGCCTCTTATTCGAGCTGTCCCACGAAATTAGCCCTATTCCGCCCTTTCTCTGTGTCCCTTTTTCATCCCGTGACCCACATTTCGATCGGATATTAGTTCTGTCTCGGGATTAAAGTTAGAGATCCCCGCTAATTTCGCGGATGAGATGTTTATTCGAAATTCACAGAGTCAGGCGAGATGTGGTGGAATTCCATCATGTAGAAAGAGAAGACAGGAAGAGACCATCCTGTCTTCTCTTTCTACGTGTTTATACGAATGTCGATTTTGTCCCTGGAGAATCAGCTCCCATTGTTGCTCTTTTGTAAACTTCAGGAGTTATGACGAATTCATTTATATTATATACTTGAATTATGTATGTCACTCTTCCAGTATGGGGCTCCTGGATAATTAAGTTGGTAACGCTTTCGGCTTTCACGAAAGCGTTTCCAACTTGGCGGTCCATATTTGCGAAATGACGTCAGTTTTTGAAGCAATTCACAATACTAACACTCTTCATGTGTGTGAATCTACCACTATGATTGTATTACTAGTTGTGTTGAGTTGTCTAGGTATTCTAGCCAACCATTTCTACCTCACGGACCACTAAACTCACAATTTTGAAACCCGCAGTCCACTAGTATGAAGTTTTTTTTAATGTCTCATAAGTATTAAAATGATTATCATTAAAGGTCCATTACATTAATATAATATTCAGGTTTTCGCTGATTTACTGGTGGCACGAAGAGGATTCAGAATGCAATGAAAGGTTTTGATGAACGTGGTGCTTCCAAAGTGGTTGGCGTGCTAGCGTTTTAAGTACCCAAGGTCGCGGGTTCGAGTCCCGGATAATCGGATATTTATGGTTAGGAAATAATCGTTTGTGTTCGTCAATAATAATAATTATTTAAATAGATCTAATTGGGATCACATTCCTTTTTCCAATATGGAAGTTATTATTATTATTATTAAAATTGCAAATAATGCCAGAATTTCTTCACGCACCACGCAAGCTTCTCAAGGACCATCGGTTTTCCACCGCGGCTCAAGTCAATAAAATAATATCTAGGTTGATACATTTATATGAAATGCTACAAATTGTTTATTTTTGAATGATTCCGCCGATAGCCAAGTGAGTAACAAGTTATATTTGGCCGAAAGCGGTTTGAGGTTCGATTCCTTGCGGGGTCAGCATTTAGAAAAACTGCAAAATGACCTCCGCAGTCGAGGCACCTTTATAATAAGTTCTACTACTGAGCTCTTTTTTTTTGAACGGCCATAAATAGTAACAACTATTTAATTTATTTTCAAAATGGAAAAAAAAACATTTCTCATGTTCTCTTCTGGAGCTTTGCGGCAGGCAGATAAATTGGAATCAAAATGGGGAGGCCAATACTTCATTTTCAGAAAGACTGTAAAACTCCTTGACTAAAATGACGACTACGCATACCGTATTAAATATTTCATAAGTGGTAAATCTGTGAGCTGAGGGGCAATCAATAAAAATGTATTGCATTGGTGAAATCGAACAAGATTAACATCCAGGTGATGTTCAGACACAAGAAATATTCATGGCTTCTGAATTTTAAGTTATTTAGTTGCTTAGACGAAAAAACTTAGGTGAGTTAGTGGCTCTATCTATCGGCACCCAAATGCATGCCACACCATATGCTGACGCGGCTTTTTCTAGGGATTATTTATTTGAAAATTCAGCGACACTCTCCATTGAAAAAAACGACTCATGAGAAAGGCACCGAACTTCTAGAGGCGAAGGAATTTTTTCAAATTGCGAATCCCGTTTTAACTATAGCCCATGTATATTTTAGAAATGATATTAAATGATGAGCTGGCCTATTCATTTTTGGGGACTTATCTTGCTAGTCTTGAGTTTTTTAGCGAAAATGGTTAGTTTCCTTCTTCTCAATTAACCACGTATTAAATGGGATTTTTTTGCAAGGCTTACGCTGTCGTACTCTTTTTATGACTTAACATTATAATTTTATTCTGTAAGTGCTCTGCAAAGGAGAAAATTTGTAGTTTTCTATATGAATGAACGAAGTGTGTTCTTTCCGTTATTTAGTCTTTATAAATATATTTATTAGAATACTATTTGTTGTGAATGCCGTTAGGATACTTGGTGAAGACCTAATCAAGATGATAATGTTTAAATGATAATAGTAATAGCCTGTAACAGCATCCTGCATAAATACCTTACGATTGGTGAATACAGATTATACAGAACATCCAAGTTATGTACAACGAACGATAGCCTTCTATAGTTTTTCTAAAAGACACTGCTGGTTAGAATGTGCAAATAAAACTTATCATTGCGTTTATAATTTTCGTGGATTTTATTTATCTCCGACGTCATACGGAAGTCTTATTTACTACCAATCGAATCATAAGTGATATGTTGAAGACTGATTAGTTCTCTTACTTTTTATTGCTTTTAGAAGTAATAGGATACAGCACAGATTATTGAGTTCCGTAATTGTTATATGTTTTTTATGAAAACTTATCCTAATTCCGTATTTAAATTTCGCCATTGCTGATGTAATATGATTTCAGCGATTATTCATGTGGAGTAATGTTCTATATATTTTATGTTCCAGTAGGTTTATCATTTAGCACACGGATTTAGATGAATTGTCATGTGTATTTGTTTAGTATGTTTCAGTATCGCGAATTACGTAATTCGTTTTACAATCAAGAGGGAAACATATGAATTCAGATGTGATTCGTATGAGCAATTAACTGTCCCTGAAGCCCTGCGCATAGTTGGCTTTCCTATTGAATACGAAAAGGACATTCATTTCATCTTTCTATCATTTGAAAGGAAACCCTCCAACTTTTATTTTCCCGATTCGCTTTTCTGTAAGACATAATCAATCCCTTTTCGACCAAAAACACGTTCAGACTAGATCTATTTAGCAAAAGGAAACGCAAGCAAACGACCCACCTAAGCTTATGAGGGAGTATCAAATTTACTCGTTATAAATTCCGCCATCCCTCGGTTTCGAATAATTGGTCAAATTAATAGACTTCAAAAGAAACGGGATTGACGTTCTTTGCGAGCTTAAAAAAAGCATTTCAGGGTTCCTATATCAGCGAGACTTTTAAGTGACAGATGCAGAAATAAACAAGAGAGGCAACTGCTCTCAAGCCCTCCACTTCACCCCCTCTAGATCCTCGTTTCTCCTTTTTTATTTTCCAACCCCTTTTTCAACCCCTCCCGCACGTAATTTTTTCCTCTCTCTACAACTGCATCACTCATCCCTCTTCATCCATTCCTACCCCTCGAACACCATTAGTCCCCGTCGCTGTGTTTTCAAAAGGACGAAAAATCGCATAATTTCACTCTTTTTTTATTCCGTGTCCCATCTCCTGGGTTAAACCCCACTCTCCCCAATCAGAAGCGAAAAAACGCACTCTTCATCTTTTGGGCGTCATTATTAATGCTCTCTTATGCTTCCCTCTCTAAACCTGTCCCTATATCTCTCTCTCTCCTAACACTCCAAAACTCCGCTTTCGCACCCCCAACGCTACGCGGCGCTTTTGAAGGTTTTTGCGGTTTTCAGTTTTTTTTCGCGACTTGGAAACCCTCTAAAAAATAAACCTTTTCTGTGGCGCTAACAGCCTTCTTTCCCCGTTCTACTTAATTTTTTCCTACCCATTAAAAAAGTTTTTCATTCCTCTTTTGTTTTTACTTAATCCAGTCGTCCTTTTTAATTTTGTTAATGTCGAAGCCCTTCGAAATGCCCCTCTTCAGTCCTCTTCTTGTGGTCACGTATCGTCCTCCCCCGCTGCGCCGCTCGGTCCTCATTTGTTCGTTCTTCTGAGCATGTGTTTCTGAGCGATTTACAATGGAGGAGGGCAAAAATGGTGCTCCTATGGCGAAATTATCACGGGAGTTGAGTAAATGAGGGCTTGAGGTCAGTGGCGAGAGTGGAGTATCGAGAGACGCACGGGGCTTCCCTTTATTTTTCACTCCGTACCCTTTTCGGACCGTAACGCGAGCCGTAGCAATTTGTCCTTTCCTTAATTGTAATTAAAATCGGAAGAGCCCTCTGGGCGGCAGAGCGCGCACTCATTTGAGTGATTTAGGCCCGAGTGGTTTGATTCGGGGCCGGTAGGCGGAGACACTGACGGTCCCCTTCTTCCCCGCGTATATCTCACTTATTCCGTCGGACGTTCATCCTCCACTATTGAAATGAATGGCTGTCCCTCGAGGTTTATTTTCGAGAGGCCTCTTTCTCGGCTTTTTCCTTCCTGAGAAAGTAGGGTCGAAAAAAAGACCTTTCAACTAAGAGTCGAGTTTATTTATTTCCCCAACGGGAAACAATGAAGGTTTGACACTTTCCGGATGAAGAGCCGAGGGACGTCGCCAACAGGAGTGTTCGGGATATAATGCGCCCTTATGTTTTCATTTTTCATTTGTTTCTGACTTGACGAATACGTCTTTTGTGATCCGTACGTGTCTATTGGAGAAGAGGTGAAAAAGACGTTTTTCGAAGCGCTTCTCCTATCTTAGCCATTGACGTCCGCACCCAAATGACTTTTCAGACTGGATTCTCTTCGAAAAAGAGGGATACCTTGGGACGGAAATGGTTTTTGGTGATTAAATTTGCCACTTTGTTGATTCCTCAAACGAGCAGGAAAATGTTGAGTTGTTTCGTTTCAATGAAATTGTAACCTGGTCGCATCTCGGAGAAATTATTTTGATTCCATGGTGAGAATAAGTATTGCTCAGCTTCATTCCGATTCACGTTTGGCTAAAAGAAAATGAGGAGCAGTGCTAATTGCTCTTTAAATTGACCTTTCAATTGAGTGGAGACCCTTCCTCGTAGACCCATTCTGATCAATAGAACTCTAGAAAGAAGGTGAGGTACGGTTACTACTACTTTTTAATACTACTTAATTAAGCAATAATTACCGATGAAACATCTTGATCGTGAGTTTTATTTTAGTTATAAGCCCCCGTAAACAGAAAAATACTGTTTTGTCAGATTTCCTCTGTAAATAAATTTGAAGATTTACTACTACAACAGTCATAATAATATGATATGTATCTCTTAAACGCGACTATAGTATAATCTGTGCAAAACTTCCTTAATACAGCGAGACATTTTCTATCGCAAAACTTGATTGAATTTTTTTACAGCAAAAAACTAGAAAAGTCATCCGCCATTTAAAAAATAGAATGTTTAAATAATCAGTTGCACTCACTTGAAATTGAACTAATATATTTGTAGATTGTTTTGGGAATTTCCCTTAATTTCCCAACAACCAGCTCGGTTTTTTAATGAACACTACCATAAACCTTGCGGGTAAGGTGAATTTCCCGACTCAGGATTCTCCAAGTATTGGTAGATTATTTGTTAGAGAGTTATTAACATGTACGTTATTTACTTACATTTTTTATATAAGTGAATTGTATGTAGTAGCTATATTCAGTGGGAGATCCTTATATTTATTTCGCCCTACTTGAGAATTTTGAGTAAATAATTTAACAAGGGTTGTATAGATAATAGATGATTGAAATGATTTCGAAAGCGCGTATTTTCACTGATTTATGACATCGATCCGCGTCTTAGATTCATTCCTTATCGAGGTGCTGCGTAGAGATAGTTTCTTCTCTTTACGATGTATCAAATCACACGGATACATATACTACTCGTAAATCCTCCGAGAACATTTAATAGACTAATGTAATTTATGTTACTATCATGTCTCTTCCTAGTAGAATTCGGCTGACATTTAGAAAGAAACTACAGGAAAAGGACATTAAAGGTTTTATGGACAAAATCTTCCCAACGTTTACGAGGGAATATCTAGGTAATGGAAAATGGAGACATATTTATTATTCATATTGAAGTACAGTTCTACGTTTACAAGAAAATAAAAACGTCGTAGGCCACTTACATACATCACCAAAACTACCGAAATCATTTCATAACATTCTTAGCTATCGTCGACGAATAATTTAATGGAAATTTAGTTTTACCTAAATAATAGAAATTTAGTGGTTGGCATGCCATGCGCTCTAGCGGTTTGCAGGGTTCAAATGTAAAAAATGTAAATGTAAATGCCAGTTGGCATAATATGAATGCCATTTATGCTATTACTTTCATATTTTTATTAAAAGAGCTATTTACGTACGCTTTAAGTGTTAAGTTAGTTCTATCGTCTATATTTGAGAGTACATACTATCTTAGTTGCGATTTTAACATCAAACATAACGTTTATTGGCTAAATTGCAGGGCGTCGCGGTTATTCTTTTCGTTATTCGTGATTTTACTTTTAAAAACTTTGAAATCTAATAAAGAATTATCTTTATTTTTCCCTTAAATCACATTCAAGATGTATTTTCGTCTATTTTGAAAACGTATCCATAAGTTCCTTGTTTATTCGCCTTCTAGTTGTAGTTTTCCGGTTAGGAACAAAGCCTACAGTGTCATACGCTCCAATATCGTTATCATATCAAGGCTCCAGGTTCCTCCAGAGGTGATTCAAAATTTATACGTTTTATGAGAATAGACCTAATAGGAGATTTGCAGAGTAGTGTGATATTACAACAAAGGATTCGTAATTAATCAGTATTAGGAGGGACAGCAAAATTTCCATAAACGTGTACAAAGAGAGGTGTATTCAAAAGAAAAGAAAAAATGTTGTGAAATTCAAACGAAATTCAGGCCATATTGGTGTAAATTCCTACCTCTGGGTCATAATTTGTTCAGCCTTTGTTAAGAACAAATACCCGCAAAATTATATGTAAATGAACCATAACAGTATGAATGTCATAGTTATTCATCTTAGAACTCCACTTACTGTTTTTTTTAATATTAACGAATATATTTAATTACTATTAACGGAAAACATCTTCTCATTGCATTATATATCTCGACTTCTTGTTCATTGAGACAAAATTACTATTTCATACGTTTCATTGTCTGCATAACCTTCAAATTCTGATTTCTACATCTCCAAGTTATAGTTTATTCTGACGTAGAACTATTTTTTTTATGTAATCCTCCTCACTTGAGTTTATTTGCCTAGCATTCACATTTACTCAAATCCAACGCCAAAATAAACTCGTTACATTAAGCTTCAATTCAGGATTAAAAATGTGGTGGAGTGAAATATAGTAATTTTAGAAATATTGCTTAGTGATAATTGTATAATTAATCTGCGCACAAAAGTGAACCCCAGAAGAAAAACACAGAAATAATATTTGGTTATAATAAAGGGTTTGCATGTCAATGTGTTACAAAACCATAGAGTGAGACGCGGATATTATCTATTTTACTATGTCAAAGGTGGGATTAATATTTTTTAATTGACGTAAACGATCATTAATTGACATTAATAAAGAACATAAATCGGAATTAATATAATTTGTGGTACCATTTTTTAATTGAAAAATACTTAGAAAGGATAACGCCTTCAGAGTTCCGCGTGCCGAAAAATTCTCTTCGTATTCTTGGCGTGTCACTTCGGACACGCGTGCCGTAGGTTAGCCGCCCCTATCCTAGTAAAATTGCTGGGAAAACTTAATCATCAACAGTTGAGAGGGAGATCCAACCTTCGCACTCCCCAAGATTCGCCAATGGCTATAGAATCGTTCTAGACTCACCATCGCAGTCAGAAATCTTAATCTTACGTTAATAATGTTTCCCAATAGGTCTTTAATTTGTATAATAGCTTAAATACTGCTTAAATTTGCCTCACTCTCTTTACTATCTTTTACTAGTTAGCAAAAACGGGAAGCATTGTCATATGTTTAGACTACTTTTTTACATTCTATCCATACGCATGCGATGACAAAACATTTGTTGGCCTATTCCAAGTAAAAAAGAAAAAAAATCTTGTGCCGTGAATTTTTTAGCAAAATTACTCGCTTTCATAGACTCCTTATTTATTATTCTAGACTATTACTCGCTAATAGAGAAAATAGTTTTCTACGCTCACGTTACTACTGAAATCAAACTCGTCAGATAAATGTAAATAACGCAGAAAAAAATTAAATTTACGTAGCAATCAATTGTTGAGGTGCCAAAAGAGAATTTTTTCGTATTAATTTTCCTATATTCATATCTGGTTAGTCCCTAATTTTAAAATTAAGGACTAAACGTCTCCGACAACATTTCAACGTTGAGTTTTCAATTTGCGTATTGCAGACCTATAGTTAACAAAATTCAACATATTCTTCATCTTCCTTATATTGCTGCATTCAAGTTTACAGCAGAATTGAAAGTTCGGCTCTTCTCACCTTGAATCTTTCACGGAATCGATGGAGATCCTCTTGTTGTGATTCAGGAATTTTAATGAACAACAAACGACGTCATGTACCAGGCCACAGGGGTGGAGAACCTTTTCCTATCCGAAGCCCACGCATATGAACCATTCGGTTGAATAAGAAACCATCAGACCGTACTTGAATTGCATATTGCCTACATTCTAATAGTTAAACATCGAAATTCCGTTTAAGTAAGAAAATTCATTCAATAAGCAAACTAAAAGAGAATATTTTCCGTGTTTTTCTCTTGACGTAACCAGCGATATTGGCGAGCGAAATAATTTAAATAAGGTAACTCGTTTGGGAATTGAGGGAAAGGCCGCATCGGACACCAGAAAAGCCTGCATCTGGCCTGAAGGCCGTAGGTTCAAGTCCATTAGGGGATTCCTTTAATTCTTGTAATCTTCTTCCGTTTCTCAGCTTTCATTTGTTCTTTCTTTTATGAGTTCATTTAGATCGATAGTAAAGCTATGGCGTATGGAAGAGGGATTAGGGAGGTAATTAAATCCTCTCCCAAAAAATCGAAGTAATAAATAAAATTACAAATTCCGCGCTTCGAAATTGAGAACCTTTTCGTTGCGTATAAATTCCTTGTTGTGCATCTGCTTGATAGATTAATTCCTTACATGTAAAATATATTCATCCGCTACACCCCCAGTAACTCTTCACTATTTTTTGTTTTGCCCTAATAAATTATTTTCTAATTTCTCCATTACTAATCATTGAAATTCGTCAATATTAATTTCTCAAATCAAAACAAGATTCCCCTGAAATATTCTTCTGCGTACGTCGCTATTTTTACCCTCTGCCTTTTCACATAACTTATCTCAATGGCCGTGATTATATTCTGTAATCCTTAGTAACGAATTTCCTAGTATTACAAAAGTCGATTTCGTGCTTTATCTTCTCTTTATAAAGGAAAAATACCATTGTCCTATTTTTCCTTTGAATAGTGTGAGAGGAGAGTATGAAAAAGATAACGTTATATCAGTAGTTAAATGTATTATCAATTCCATTCAAAAAGTTTTCCGTAAGTTTATTATGGTCATAATTTCCTTATACTTGCAGTAAGAAAATTAATTTAAAATTTTATATGTTAATTCGATGAACTTGAGGACATCATTATCCCCTTACTGAAAGCGTCCTGATGCTTGTTCAATTGGTCGGTGTTAAAATACTTTATATTTGAATTTGAATTATCAACGTCATTTTTTACCTTTATTTAAAGGGTTCGTTTTGACCTCATCTGATAGCTCTTTCCATATGGTGTTATGCGATATTTTCTGTTAAACCTGCTTACTCGTAATTTTCTCATCGGTCGAAACTTTCAATATTTATAATGATTACAACTCAGCGCGATTCTTAGTTTTTATATACTTTTGAAGCTTCAATGTCAAAGTTATTATTTCAAAAATTCATCATGATATCGAAAAGTTTGAGGGATATTTATAAAAGAGGACATAAATAAATTCCAAATGCATACGTGCATGTAATTAAAGGACTTCAGATTGGCTCAGTTGCAGAGAACTCGATTTGGTTAATTGAAGAAAGATCAAAATAAGCGAATTATCACGTCACCATTTCATTGTCGAATTCCGTATTTGTGATACAAATAGAGGCAGTTGTGGTAAAATTGCGATTGCGCTCTTTACTCAGCAAAGTGATTCGTGTGAAAGCTTTTTACTGAATAGTTCTTAGGGTACTATTATGTACGAGTAAACTGAGCATGGCTTCGTTTCTTAACAGGCCTAATTTAAGCAATTTTAAGACTTTCAAATGAAATTAGCTTTCTTGCCATAGACGAGATGCATATTCTGTAATTCTCATAGGAGCTTTTTTCCATTCATTATCTGGACTTACTTCATTGCGTCTTCGGGAGGTATCCATAATTGTAAAATCGCAAAGTTATTATTAAAATTTAAGAAAATTATTTGCGACTGTGGTTTGATAATAAAATGAGAATTCCGGAACCCCTCCGTAGATCTTAAGAGTTCCTGTGAACTCATTTAATGGTTGTAGTTTACAAGGAAAATAATATCATTAAAAATTCAATGGGATACTCAACATATAGGCTCTTGTTGCTTACGGAAGTGTTAACTTTCTGAACGTATGTATCTACTACGGAGATCCCTGCATGCAATTAAGTTCGAGTCTTGTGATTACTGCATTTAATTAAGGCTAGATATTTCTGATTGGTGAGGGTAGAATGGTAATTTTATTTCCTGCGACTTGCGCTTCATTAATAATCCGAATATTAAACGAAAAGAAATTAGTGTGGCTCCCACTCACATCAGAATTTTTCTCTTCCATTGTACCTTTTGTTAGATAACTCTAATTCCGTTACCGTTTGACATAGAATCTATAAATAGCCGACGTATTTTTCTATGATAAAAGGCATTATTTTTACGTCTTTTAGTTTAGGATAGCGTATGGTAGGTAGCTAATTGATTATTTAGAGTGTAAGAATAACATTGGTGTAATGAAAAGCTAGTTGAGTAAAAAAAAAAATTTGAAACACCGTGATTTCCAAACGATAATTCCAGAAAATTGGATTGATTATACTTTCACGGAATACTTACTATGAGATGTAAGCTAAGCAAGTTAGAAAGAGACTCTCGACTTCTTTTGAGGTACGAAAGACGTCGCTAGAGGAATGTATGTACCCAGGTTTCATATTGAATGAGGGAAAACAAGGACTTGGTAAAGTGAATGTATTCGCGTTGGATTTTGCATAAACCATCTTTTGAGTATTTTTTCTAAAAATCAGAAAATTTAGTATATAATGATTCTCAAGGGTTCATAAAAGTTAGTTGGAAATAAATATTTTAAATTGTTCAAAGCTCCAGAGCAGGGTTAGCTTAATAGGGAGCCCATTAATAGTTTGAAGAAAGTTTGTATCCCCCTTCTGCTGTGCCTTACTACTCTTTCTTTTCACTGAGCCACATTTGATCAACTCTTTTTCTAACTGTGTCATTTTTCTGCATCCGAAGTTGGCAATATTTCTACTCCCAATTCTAAGAACTATAAGTTATTCTAAAGAAAACACCAATTGCTCGAATTAGAATCATTTTATTGAACTTTCTTTTTAAAACCAATGCCAATATTAGCATTCATCTAGGTTACAGCACTTACAGAAGGAACTTGAAGACAAAAAATAGAATTATACGATTCAAGAATTATATATTTATATATATATAAACAACAGAACGGCGAAAACTACAAACCTCTCTGATCGCAACACTATAATTTCTATCAATAGGAACATAAAGAGTTAGGAAGGTCATCTTTTTTAGGGAGGAAAAAAACTTTCGACTTCCACAGTCTCGGCGCCCTCTTGGTCCACTTGGGGGGTTGGCCCCTCACGAACGAAGAGAGTGCCGCTACTGAGGAAACGATGGAATGAAATCTAGGAGGGGAAGTTCACTGGAGCACATACCCTATAATCTCACACGCGAGAGTAACTGTTAAGGACATAAGGGATCGTGTAACTTCACAATATTCACAAGTTTACAAGCTATGCTTTCACCAACATGTTTTTCTTTATCACGAGTTTATTGCCGCATCGGAAATAAACTGTTGCATTGTGTCTAATGCCCTTCCCATCTTCCTTGTTGGTTGTTGAAGGGAAGAACACATTAGTCTTCAGCCGTTTCCGCAGCGATTAAACTATGTAGTCATTTTGTTTATTCATTTCAACCTTACAATTAGTAACACACCTCTTCTAGAGAATCACTTCTCTTTTTGCGCTTGCATCTCTGAACTCGACCAATTAATTCACGGAAATCCCAATTTTTCTCTCATTTGGTCTCTCAGGCGTAAGTTGCATAACTCCAATGTTTCATTTAAACGGCATCTGCGAGGTGGGAAATCGGGACTTCGCAAGGGCGATTATGCTGCTCTCTATAAGAGAAGGGTTTATACAGAAAAAAGATCCTGCTAGGACGGAAACTTGGTCCTGCGAGGGGCTATGCATCCTCAGGCGACGACTAAACGAAGAGTCATCTGCTATCGAGGACGATTTTTTCCTTTTTTTAGTTTTAAAAATCTTCTGAACTAATATTCAGCACATTCCACTCCTGATGGGATGCTATGGCTTCTTTAACTACTATGAAGTTTCCACTAAATACTGCATCTCAAGGTAGAGGGAAATTGTTTGGAATTATCAACGATTGTTCTTGAATGGCCAGTGACCGGATCACACGCACTGAAAATTAGCGAGAGTTAATGGACCTGCTTCCATTTTGCTTATCGTTAAGTCTGCTTAAAACTTAGATACGACCCTTATTACGGACTTGGAAGAAAGCGACATCAATCGCCCTTCTCCCTCGTCCACGTTAAAGCATAAAGTGCGTAATGAAATCTTCAGAGATTTCAATGCTGGATTACGTCGATTCACAACCGTAATTGGAAATCGTCCTAGCTTGCGTCCGTCGATGATTTGGCCTCACATTTAATCATTATTGTCCGTTTGGCCATCGCGTTTGGATGCCATTTCAGTTTTGAAACAGAGAGCGCACGTCAACAGCAATAAACACGAGTTTATTTGGTTTCGGATGGAGCGTCCACGCGAAAGCGGTGCGCGAATCCTCAGCCCCCTTCTTCACCGTCCAGTGGTGCAACGTGTCCGTCTACCAGAAGCTTCGCTCAGTCTCTGTCGGGTCAGAAGATGACGGTGAGAGGTCTCCGGAACTCCGCACCTCCCCCACCGCCGGTGCCTCCCCCGGCGCCGCCGCCTTGACTCCCGACGCCGCTCTCTCCGGCACCTCCTCCGGCACCGCTCCCCGACAGCTGGTGGTGGTGGAGGTGAGAATACGCTGCGGCCGCCGCGGCGTACTGCGACATAAGTGCGCTGCCACCGCCTAGAATAGAGAAAAAGGAATTCAGGAATATGTTTTCCATATATTTGTGGCATTCAAGAGAGCAATTTATTGGGAAGATAAGCACAGTTTATTATTTAAGGAGATCTGCTGTAATTTTACGAATTGAGCTTCTCTTGCTGTAAAGTGAGTAAAGTAGGAATATCAGGGGATGCTATGTAAATTAAGTCTTGTTGTAGTTTTGAGATTTCTAGTTGCAAAGTTGATTTAGAATTTTGTAATGTAGTTGTATATTTTATCGAAATACGGTTACTACAGAATGAACAGCATCGGGTTAGCTGATTAAATATTGTGAAAAATAAGAGCGATTCTCTTCTGCCACACGCCGAAAAGTGGATATTTATTTGGATGTTTTTTGATTTGAAGACTTTCCCTTTCCATGAGTAAATCACCTATTAAAACTTCGTGTGCTAAATATCTTTTAAATTTTATATGTTTTTGAAATACAATCTACTACTATGCATTGTAGTCTGAATCCTAACTTGAGTGTGTACACTAAAAATAATATGTACACGTACTATTTTTACCAGCGAAAAGGAAGGATCTTTTATTTGATTACGATTGTTTTAATGAGCCAAAAATTAATGGATGATTTATGTTAAAACTGTGCCCTTTTGCAGACTGCTCGTATTTAATGCAACAGGATATTTTTAAGATTCTGTCTTTTATCCGCCTTTTACTTCCATTTATTTACTTTAATTTGAAATCTCTTTTCAGTGCTGCTTAGTAGTTTTCTCAGATTTTTTTTACATTGCGTATCATTTCAATTATGTCTTCTCATACGTCCTTTTGTTTAATCTATTTCTCAACTCTTCATTTTCAGTATTGCTTTCTAGTTTTCAAACAAAGATTAATCAAGTTTGCGCTGATCCAGAGAATAAAAAGATTCTATTCTTCCACGCAATAAATTATCAATCGAACAGCTATCGAAATGCTACAGTCTTAAATACGCACGAAATTCAGGAGAATTCCGAGGAAATCTAAAAAAGCATGCGGAGACCTTGTGAATTGGAAGAGGGTGTAACATTTTTCGGATCCGTTTATTACATATCCAAATCCTTTTGTGAAGTATAAATTCCAGAAGCTCTTACCTCATCAAAGAATGGTGAGGAATTTTCAGAGAGAAATTCCAATGCATTTCCATTTTTATTCCGCCACATTGTCTCTCCGCTTTGATGAAGTAATCTCAAAAAAAGCAAACAGGGAGTACGTCCACACGTGGTAAGGAATTCCTATCGCGCGAATTCGACCATTCGAAGAATCCTCAGCCATTCCCCCGCTGTGTAAATATTAACCCGCGGAACCTTCGGCATTCTTCGAAAGCAGTGCGTCAGTCTGACACCTCCGAATAATTTACACTTCCATAAGGGAAGGAATGTTTTTTATTCTCGGTTGTAGTATGGGCCGAGTCATATTCTTATTAAAATAATTACGTTCCTGAGAAAGAAAAACGCCGCAAAGCATGGGTCGCACATGCCTGTTACATTAGGATCTAATTCCGTTTTATTGCCGGCAAATATAAAACTCTCATTCGCGCTGACCAACTGGTTTTACCCGTAGCTTGACATTCGAAGCGAAGACTCACCGGTAGCGCCTCCGGGGGCAACACCTCCGCCGCCGCCGCCCACGGCTTGCTGCAGGGCCGCGACCGCCGCGGGGTAGTATCCGGCGAGACTCTGCCCACCGTCCGCCCCCGTCTTCTGGTCTCCCGGAGAAGGGGAGCGGGTCGCCGATGGGTGAAGATCCAGACCGTAGCCTCCGCCGTATGCCTTGGTGTCGAAGTAGGCCTTTGTGATGGCGGGGTCTAGGTAGCCCCTCTGGTGGTGTTCCAGGTGGTGCGGAGTGTGATGGGAGAGGGTTGGGGGTGGAGGAGGAAGGTGGGGCTGGTGGTAGCCTTGCGAGGAGGGTACCTTGTGTCCGGGGGAAGCGGGAGAAGCGGAAGAGGAAGATGGGGAGGCGGAGGAGGATGCGGAAGAGACGTGGTCGGTGGAGGAAGGTGGTGCGGAGGAATAGGGCATTGAGGAGGAGGAGGAGTGGGGTGGAGGAGCAGAGGAGGATGGTGTGGAGGTTGGGGGTAGAGTAGAGTAGGGAGATCTGTAGTCCATCGAATGACCCACGACCTGTGGAAGAAAGGTGGTTTAAATGGTAAATGGGGTAATTCAAATGGAATGGTATTGATAACCACTCTATGTAGGACACCGAGCAGGGACTAAATCCGAACTGATAAAAACAATCTATTTCATATTAAGAATTCACTCCAGCGATATTTTGTGTAACATATTAATAAATGTATTTGAAAGAATAAGCAAAACCTAACTACGTCCACAGAAAGTATATATGTATTGGTAAGGCATTTCTATCATCTACATTTACAGTAAAGTACCCTTCAAGCCGCCTTTATGCATATGGCAGGGGATTGTACATGTCATCACACTGGTTCCGGTGTGACAAAGTTCATTGAAAAATCCTGGCTGCATGTCATACTACCCTTTCTGTATTTGTTATTTTGAATTAAATACTATTTGGACTGGAGCAAGGCGGAACAATTCTAGATTAAGCAACTAAAACCTGAAAATTACAGTTGATATATTTTCTAAATCATTTAAGGATACCAAATATGGAAATTAAGGGCATTTATTACGTTATCCGTGAATGCTTCCAGAAATGTTGAAATAGATGAGAAAAACATTTGTCAATCGCCACATTGGTCGAAGGCGTGGCTAAACTCTCCGAGGTTTCCCATTTTGAACAAACAGGACGTAAAGTTAAGCTTTGAACGTCATTTTACGTAAATTTTTGATAAGGAAATGGAGGGCATTAAGGTTCAACTTTTGGAAGCCATAGCAGGAATCTAGAGTCAATATGCTCTGAGGTTTGATTCGTTATTTTGAGTATGCCGCAAGAATTTTTTGGTGGCATAAATGAATCTAAAATTACCAACCGGCTTCTGAACACAAACGTACTGAAGAAGATGATATTTCTACAACAATCTGCATTTACCTGGTGGTGATTGTTGAGCTGGTGCGCTGCTGCAGCCGCGGCCGCTGCAGCTGCAGCCATGCTGGCCGCGCTGAGGGAGCCGTAGGCATAATATCCACCCATGCCGCCTCCTAAGCCCGCAGCGGCACCAACACCTCCGGCACCCATTCCTGCTGCACCTAAACCTCCCATTCCTCCCATACCCGTCATTTGATGGTGGGAATGGTGCGGTGAGTGGTGGTGCTGAGCGTGGTGCATGCTGGTAGCCATACCTACGGAAGAAACGAATAAAATTGTGAGCAGGGTTCCCTCTAAGCTGCGCGCATGTGTGGCAGCGGAGTACTTTATTAAGTGCCATACAGTTAATTTGTCGAGCGCCCAATAATTATTGAACATTTAAAGCCTTCAACTGTATTTTTCACAAGTGCATTAATTTTTTCGCATATTATGAGTGTTTTTAGTGATGATGGCATTATGTTTTCGTCTTTTTAAGTAAGAGAATCAAGAAAATTGCGACTTTAAACTTCACTTGCCGTAGTGGCGCAGTTTCGTAAACTAGGCGCCTGCAGTAATTTACTTGCCGTCCGAAGATTAAAATTTTAGAAGGAACTATGGTTTTGAGTACTGCCGAGATAGAAAAACGGAGGTATTTTTCAGGTCTTTATAATAGTACCCCGTTATCTTAAGACAGATTACAGATGTGTTCTTTCACTTATTATCTACATGGTGTATACATCTATAGGGTGTATACAAACTATTTTCGCACTTCTGAAGTGAGTTGGATTATTTTTATATAAAAAATTAAAAATGTTGATCACGAACCTTTGGGTCTACAATGGCAAAGATGACTTGTTTTCTTTCTGGGGAACGGAGGGGTAGATTTTGTTCTAAATTAATATTTAATTTTATAATTTTCTTTTCTTTTCTGTGTCTTAGAAAATTAATGAGTCTGAAATATTTTGCCAATAATGTCGCGAAGTATATAATATGCATTGAGGTAAAGTAGAACGATATAACATGAGAAAAAACCTAAGAAAGTATCTAACAATAAATTTATCTATGGAAAAATTAAATTTAAACAACAGCACGACCAGATTCCAGAAATAAATTTATAAATGGAATAAATTTATTTTCTGCTACATACTTATTCCCGGTGTGGAATACCACCGACTACAGCCCTCACCATCGGCATTAATATAAAATGCATCGTAGTTTATGTAGAATATCAGCTTTTTTCTAACACGGAAGATTATGCTTACTGCCTGAGCAGACTTTCTTAGTCAAGCGTTACTTGTAGGATATACTTCCACTGTAGGGAGAAGGATACATCACAAGAGCTAAAATTTCGGACTTTTTTAAGATAAAAGGCGAAATGGACGCGCGGTAGAAAGATAAGAAACCGGCCGTAGGTCAACTGTCCTTCCCACGCAAGTCATTTCTATCCTTCCAAGATCGCAGGCCACACGATGTGTTTGATCTTTTGACTGCAGCCACATAAAGCATTGCCATATTCATCCGCCTCTTCTTTTCACGCGCGTAAGAGATTCACTTGTTTTCTTCGCGACTGTGGCGCCGCAACGACGTCCGAGATCCCTTGGTCACTCTTTCCTTCTTGGGAATATGGCATCGATACTATCTGCGCAGGGCCGAAAATAAAGTTATACATTTGCTTCAGAGGAGCTGATAACTTTTTGTTCGCTGTCACGAACCCAACTTGTATTCGCAAGAAACTCTTTGGGTGATTGAATTTGTTTAAGACCCTTCATCTAAGTTGCTCCCGAAACCTCTCTAAACATTGTATTGCTGTTTTCTATAGTTATATATGCCGAATTTATTGTTCTCCATATATACACATATATTCACACTGTAGACATATTTCTCATAGAAGAGACTTTTTTGTCATTTATTTATTTTTCAAGTAGATGCTCATCACTGTAAAAACGATACAGGGGTTAGGTGGAAGAGTGTCACTGCTTGCCTATTCAAGAGTCATATAATGTTCTAATGCGTTATGAGAGTTTATTATCTCCATATTGACAATATTCAGATTTGTCTCTCCCCATGTCCTTGAAATGTCATTGGTCCTTAAAGGAATAGAATAGGTTTAAAGCGTTAATTTTGGGAATATAAAATGAATCGTTATTGAAAATATACGGGTTGTAGTTAATTTTGTAGCAACGTAAGCACTAGTTAGAATATTCTTTTCATTCGTTCATGCTGAGAGGACAGCTGCATTAATTTTCTTAAAAATCAATCTCTTTTAATCTAAGAAATTTATTTTGTAATGTTGTAGGAATAAAGATTATATTAGATGACCTAAGCTGTCGAAGTACTTTTAACAATATTACTAATATATCAGAGTTTTTGTTGACTCATTATAAATACATATATTTTTTGTTCACTTTCTGAATCAATTCAAATATAGTGTACAGAACTGTAGTATTTTCAAATAAAATTTCGCTGAATGGAAATATCACATTACAACTGTTTATTGAATGAAAATATTGCGATATTTTGGAGACTATAAGGAATTACATTTAACCAAGTTATAGTATCGCTAATTCAGGTCATAAAACTTTAAAATTCCTTTTTCTCTTTCTATCGTTTGAGATATTAATGATGTATTTGCGAACTTCATGAATTACTCCTATTATTAATCGATTCCCTCATTCTTTCAGTTTCTGAGGTTTACAACGGGCGTACACGAAGTAGTAATCAAGCGTGGCTTGATTTGTGTTACGTTAGATAGTTTACGAACAAAACGTGTCTTACGAGTTGAATTGTGAGAAACAAAACCCATAACTTACTCTTCAAAAATTATTCAAGTCTCGTGCTTTTTATTTTATTAATTTATTTAGCGGTAGCCTAATCCAATTACATCGAGCACATTAAGAATAACAGTTGCGGACAACAAAGAGTGAGTTCACAGCAGGATTCAATATAACTCAGTATAGGGAAGCACGGACCTCGCCAGCTGTGGTTTCAGGACCGGTTATCAAAGACTTAGCATATACATCACCTAGTGTTAGCTTTCGAAATCGAAGCGAGTGCCAATTGCATTGTTCCAAACAATCTTACTCATATTTCTTGATTTCTTGATGAAAATTTTGCAGTGAGAAATTAGTTAATGGATAGAAAAATCCTGTCCTGGATTTAACTTTTTGATAGCAAGAGAATGGATAGTCCATTTTTTCAACACTACCACTTTTGAGTATTGCATTGGTCATTTGAAAGTTTTTTGATTGAATATAACCGGCGAAAATTCTGTCTTTGCTACAAGGGCCTTTTCCAATCTCCAAATCACTTAATTTCCACATTATTTCCATGTTATCTATATTATAAAAGACAGACAGGGGATCATAGATAGCCAAGTAGGTTACGCGTTCGCCTTTCGTAGAAGCGATCCCGGGTTTGATTCCCTGCGATATGACTTTAGCTGTTGAAGTTCTTTTAACAATACTACTACTACCACAAGATTTAACAGCTGAGGTAATTTCAGATGGGCTTTCTTCGTATCGTGTCTCTGCTCTGGTTGTGAGCTGTGGGAATCGAACTCAGAATCACTTTCACTTAAAGCTAACGCGCTACCCACTTGCCTATCCGGGATTCCAATGTGTGTACCTTCGTTAGTTTATATTTAACGTAATATTCACTCCTAATGTATATACCATTCAATTCAACTTCAACTACAGAGTGTTTTAATTTAGTGTAATAGTTGTGGAGAATTCTCATGAAGTTTTGGAATAGGCTGAACGGTAATGGTAATGTCGAATTAATAAAATCTTCAATAGGCAAGTGGTGCATGCAATGTTATCAGAAGTGTAAAATGTCATTAGAGGCGCCAAAAGCGAACCTTTACTTAATGTCATAATGAAGCCTTTTCTGCTTGAAACTGTAGTGATGAGTATGATGTATGCTCAGCCATCTTTTCCTGTATACTGCATTACTGCTATCGTCTCTATTTTAATGTTCGATTTACATTATTATCACCGGTCATTACGATCGTTAAAAATATTGATAGCGTTTCTCAACATAGATAGTTATTTTTTTCTACGTTTTGTGGCACTACGAGAAAATTTGAACAGGAATAACAAGTGCGGAAAATAGCTACATGACTGGGACTCGAACCGAGGTCTCCCACTTTCCGGGCAGGTATTCTAACCACTGAACTACCATGCCAACATTGGGAGACCTGGGTTCGAGTCCCAGTCATGTAGCTATTTTTCAAAATTTTTTATTCCTGTGGGATTAGTTGCACGACATCATCGTGCAAAGAAATTCACATTTCCTTAATCCTTATGTTTTAAACAGATTAGCTTTTAAAATTTGATATTTTCTAGAAAGAACTGTGCCAAGTATGATTTTATAATTGCTACCAAAAAGTCTTAATTTATCTCCCTTCTATTTAATCCTTTAATTCATTATCCTAAATTTGTCTTAATGCCGCTCTGAAAACATTGGACCAACGATATGCATTCCTGGAGATTTTACCTATTATATCGCTAACATTTTTTAAAGGTAAAATGCCAAATAAAAGATGCAACGTAAATAAAATTGTAACTTACAATTAAGTAGAGGTTTTCACCATAGCATTGTTGAATGTTCATTTCTTTTTACCGTTAATTCTTCGTTATTCAACCCGATTCCGATTCCGTTATTCCGATTTTGCGTTATTAGCGTTTGACGTAACGTTTTCATGTAATTTAATGCAATTACTATCCCGCAAATAACAGCTCCGGGAGGCCTAAATTGGAAAATTTACACGAACCCGCATTTACTCAAGAACCTTTCGAGATCCGTTCAGATTGAGCGCATTCTGCCGAATGGATACCTTTGTCATTCCGACTTCTCACTCTATTCTTTCCCAACCTCTTCCTCCTTCCTATTTGTGTCGCTTTTTCCTATTCCGTCCTTCCTTAGCAAGTTCCCCTACTCTATTTCCCACCTGATCCTTCTCTTAAACCATTTCCATCTCCTTTGATTCGCCCCCTCCGCTCACAGGAGAGAGAAGTACTTCTTCCTTCCCGCCTCTCCTTTCATCCCATCAGGCCCTCCTTTGCCTCAGACTTATTACTTAATTTATGCCTTTCTCTGATTTACACGCCCCCGACACAGTGCTGCCCTCCCCTGCTGGGACATGGAAGCTCCACTTCTCACTCTTCATTTCCCATTGCCAACCTTTATCATCTCTCGCGTCTCTCTCACACTGCCCACATTTACCTCCAGAGAACATCTCTCATCTCTTTTTCCTCTTTGAAGGAGAGAGAAGAAGTATTTTACGCTTTCTGATAAAACGGTTTCGCGTAGTCCAGAAAATATGGCGCTTAAGTTTTTCTCAGAGTGGTTGCCCAAATAGCGGGGTTCAATAGTTAAGATCTGAATGAATTTTGGAATCGATGCTAAATTCTCTCTTCCGAATCACCTTATTTCAAACGTGTGTTATTTGAGGAAATTTTATCGGTGTCAATACATGGGAATGGTTTCTTTAGATTTCTGTTCCAATGGAGATTTTTGTTTTCGGGTCGTTTTAAGAAAAAAATCCTTTCACGTGGTTATTGAAAATTCCATCAAATTTCCATAGTATTTCAGTATTTACCATTGGTTTACAAATTATTGACAAAAATTACCTCTCGAAAGAAAGTTTTTATGATAATGTAATAGAATGACTAAAATTCTATATAGGCAAGAAATATTTTATTCGCGTTCAGCATTAATACTGTTTTGGTTTCTGAAAGGTGTTCTTGGGTGCGTTTTAAAATAAGTAGTAAAAGTACGGGAAAGAAAAATTCATATACTTCCAAATTCCGGGAAAATTATGGGTGAATTATTCTGAACGAGGAAATTATCTAAAATGCTATTTAATACAGGTTTATTTTCTTAAGATAAGGCCACTTATTATCATAGGTATTCAGAAAAATCGGCTTTTCTATAAAGTTAAGTTTTATGATTAAGGTAATAAGAATTATATTCAACGAAGATTAAAATCTATTCTACTATCTCATAAAAAGAGACTTCAACGCCCACAACGGCCTATCGATCAAACAAGGAGAATAGATAAAGAGAATAAAGGGAATGCGAAAGAAAACTTCCTTGAATGCGAATAGATGAGGATATTGAACCATGTGCCCGCAGAATGGTGGAAGAGGCCCCACGATGACGAGGGACAATTTTATTGCAACGCTCGGTAACCAAAGAGACAATAGCAGGTGATGTTAAGCAACAATAGGTTTCGTTAACGCTCCCGAAGGCGGAGGTATCCGAGCAAAGGTAAGAAGAGGAAGGAGGAATGGTCGAGGGAAGCAAAGAGTCGGAAAGACAGCGCGGTTGTTAAAGACGCGAAGTCTCACGGCACGAACTGAACTCGCGGCGTGCCAGCTGGATGAGCGGAGGTGACGTCATCGGAGGTCTGCAGAGGAACCCGAGGGAGGGCTGGCCGTTTTTCAACTAAGGACAGCCGAAGGAGAGTTCTCGAAAGAAAAGATCGAAGGCGAGTTCGGGGAAAGGATAATGGGAGAATAAGGATGAGATAAGGGTTGAGTAAGGAAGGTTTGCGGTAAATGATGAAGGACTTTTATCTGGAACGAATTAACTTACGACTTTATTAGGCGCGTTGCCGCGTTTGCTTTCGTTCAGATTTGGTTCAGAAGACTCATCGTTCGAGGATGGATGCTTGACGCGTCATTGGGTTTTATCTGACCTGCCATTAACATCAGTTTTGTGACCAAGGAGTAAGTAGTGCGATGAAATGAGGGCATTTAACTTCACAAGTTGATTTGCATTATTACCTCTGGAGAATGCATGTACTGTCTGGCTAGTTGAGGAGAAAACTTGGATATGGAGTCTTGATTTACTGGACTTATTCAGAAATTGTAAATGAATTTTTGTGTAAAATATACTGTATCGATTTGTTTATTCTCTCTTATTCTATTTTACCCCTTGAGCAGGATTGTTATTCGCTACTCATCAAATAACAAACTACTTCCATAATGCTATAGGTATGATTATATTTTAATCTTAAGATGAAGATCTTAATTGTAGGATTACTCTATGATAATAAAAAATAAAGCTTTCGTTTGGTTCCTAGCAAGCCGGCGAGAACAATTGGTTCTACTTTACGACTGTTGAAATTTGGTGATATTTTCAGATATACCGTAATACTCAAAAAGAAAAATGTTTAGTCAATAACAGAAGCTTATTTTATATCGCACAAAAATATTTGCCTTAAGACGTTACGGTATTTTTCTAGAAAATACGGCGATGACTTGGTGTACTGCAGTTACCCAAAATTAAGATTGAAGTCGACTAACATTCGTTGATCATCGACTTTCAGTGGGTTATTTAGAAACCATAAAACGAAATAAATGAGTATCTTAAAATAAAAAAAACACATTATCTAACACGGCAAACTTTTATTGAACAGTTTCGAAAAAAAGGAATTTAAACGAAAGAAATGAACTCTAAGACTGCTAAGAAAAGATCTTCCGGTTAATCGCGGTTATATAGATGAGATTGATTTGGATAAAAGGATTAGGGAAAGGTGAATAACTTAGCATAGAAGAGCCGTGTGCTTGAAACCCATGGAATAACAAAGGTGAAAAATAGCAACATGACTAGGACTCGAATCCAGGTCTCCCACTTTCCGGGCAGGTATTCTAAAACAGGTGTTCTCCAAACATCGTTCAAGAGAGAGACGCGCCGTGGCAGTTCAGCTATTAGAATACCTGCCCGGGAAGTGGGAGACCGGTGTTCGAGTCCCAGTCAAGTCGCTATTTTTTACACCTGTTATTCCTTGGATTTTTGTTTGAATACAATTGGTGATGCATTTATTTACTGGTGATTAATACTGCGTTGTAGTACTACTGGATTATCAATACTACTGCAATGTAAATATAATTTTGATTAAATAGCAGGCCCAGAAAAGGAGCAGAGTGAGCCTCTGGTCCCAACTGGTAATTCTAACAAGCAGTGAATTACAATAGTACTAAATACGCCTTACCCATTACTGACTCTAAAAACAAGTTATGCTGTGTTAATATGGAACAATCGTCCGATTCCTCCCGTAGTCGTTGAAAGTCAAACATTACCTAACTTACACCTATTAATATTGACAAGCATTTCATGAATAAGAAAATAAGTAACCTAAAGCTCCTACAGTTTGCAGTTTTCCATCCAGACAATGATTCAGCTTGGTTGTCACAAATTTGCTAATTTGGAAGCCATTTCATCACTAGTTTATCACCTTAGTTTGAGGAGGTTGATTGGTTGTAGGTGAATGAAATTGTACAAATATTAAGCTAAGAGTATTGACTATAATAAATTTAAAAGTTCTACAGTTTTAAACTGAAAATTACCATCTTAAATGTTCCGTGGATAGAGAATTTAGGTAGTAGTAAGGGTAGGAAACTAGACGAGAAAGGTGCATGGCAAGTATGGGTGAGTCGATGGAGGAAGGAAAACGAATGTGTTAACGACGAGGGAAGGGGAGTGAGGAGACGTGCGCGAAGAAGGAAGAGTGAGAGAAAGCGATGTTTGAAGGAGATGTGGAGTGGGGTAAGAATAATAGGGAAGGCGATTGGAGTGTCTGACATCAAAGACCCGAAGTAGTAGGGGTTATTTAAACTTATTCTCGGGTGTGAAAAATGTCCGTTCCAATCAGCATCTCGTACTAAGAAGTCGCGACTTTAACACCTGGTGTCGAATGTGGGAACCGCCATTGTTAGAAGTGAGGCCCAGACGTTGCGTGCTTTGTTCGCCTTGAAAAGGTGATGGGGAGGGAAAGGTAAATAATTACTGACCTTTGGTACAAAGGATCACTTATCGGCGCCTAGCGCATCGGCGGGAAACGCTGAAAAGTGCATAGGAAATTTCCGGCCAAAAGGAAATGTTGCCGAAAAGTTGTCATTCATAGTCTCAGCGCCGTAATTTCCTGATACATTTGCGGAATTCATTAGAAATACACGCCGCGTTTCGTGAAGGCGTTAAATGTTTATTCTGGCCATATTTTAGGAATGACGATATTTCCTTTCGTAGTCATATGGACATGTGTGAACGTATGTATAACTTAGGGTAGGTATTATATGGAATTCTTCGTGGAGGAGATCACGAATCCTGATGATACAAACCTGTGCAGAATCTCTGTAATCAAACACCTCTGTCCTTTGACTGCCTTAAAATAAGGAAAACTACATTGCTCTTACATTATGTGCTGTTGATGAATTTGATTTTACGATGGATTTTATATAAGCTGGCTGAATTTTCTGGATAATATTATAAGTAACGAGAAAAAATCACTTCGTACGTCCACAGATTGATATATTATGACGGTTATTTTGGTTTTTGGAGTTTCTTTATTCAACAACATTATGCCATTTTTTCGATAAATGCTCTGTATAAAACGAAGAATTTTTTTCCTTTCACGGTAACTTTGTGCAGTTTTTCATAATTAAAGTATAATATATACTGGTGGGTGATAAGCATCATTACTGTATTTCATTGCTACGGCACGCATCGCTTTACATCCTTGTTAAACAGCAACTCTTCATGGAAAGACGTAATGGAATAGTCTAATAATAGTCTGGGATGGCGAACCTTTTACGACGAGAGTGCCATATTAGATAAATATAAAGCAATTGCGGGCAAACCTTCTGCCAAACAATAGAATTATTACTAATGTGATGCTTATTTATTCATTTTATTGTCAACGATGATATTATGATGTTTTAATTGTCGTATATAATCATTAGTAATGATTACTAATGTGCAGAATCCACTTTTTCATTCTGGGGCTTCATTTTTTAAGCGAAGAATACATAACAAGGATAGTGCAGTCAGAGTTCCACTGTTCGAAGAAACTCTCTCGCAGGCGACTTTGGGCACGCGTAACAAGGGTTCACCACATCTGTTCTATACTCAAGAACGGACTTTGGGGCTTGGTGGTACTACATACAGGGAAACAATCCATAGTAACATGTGATAGTATAAATCGTGATAGTAACATGTCTCTTGTTCGATAAGAAAATATTGTTTACAGACAAGAAATAATGAATTTTTATAGGCAATAAAGAAGATATTAAAATGCACTCATTATTGATGATTTTCTACCAAAAACAGGTTCATCAAACAGAACCACGGCATGTGTTAGGTTCGGGCGAGGCATGTGATTTACTGGAAATTAAATGTTTTCGGCTGAAATGCGAGGGAAAGAGAAATTCTTTCGTTTTTCTGTTTTCGTTTACTTCCGTTTTACTCCAGCTCTTTTGTGTAGTCTTAGTTCAGTGAACGTACTTTTTGAACGTATTTATTTATGACAGATAACATCTGTGTAATTTCGCCCTTTTCCATGAGGAATGTCAATTGGAACCATTCCTACATATTTTAAACTATTCTATTTTTAACGATGCTTTTAAAAAAATCTCTAATTTTTACAATATATTACAAATATATTCCATATTTTTAGCTTTGGTGATTTTTTATTAGATACTAGTAGCACGTGTAAACTCGTGCCAAACTGTCCTTATAATACATCGCCCAGGAATCTTTTAGTTTCATTTTCAATGTTTTCTCTAATTCTTATTGCTTTTATTGATATCTAACTAGGTAATATAATTTTCACTGATCTCTTTTCAAATTTTTGTTCGCAGCCCCGGTTCATTCCCATGCATGGAAAAACTTTCTCACAAACATTTCAACGTTGGCAGAAGATCTTCGACAGTCGGAATTGTGACGAGGGAGGACTCCGCAGCTGAAGGAAACATTGCAAAAATTTGCCCTTGAATTGTTGATTGCAATTGGTCCGGAGGTACTGCAGTTCCAGTTGTGGTTCCTATTCGGGACTAGAAAAGGTCTTGTCAAGGACAACCCAGCACTTTCGGGATTGCGCACATTGTGGTAACCTTGAGCAGTAATCAAGATACATCAAAACAGCTGTGCTTCGAAAGCTTCTTTCAAGGTATGTTCATCTTCTTCATTCTTTACTTATTTATATTCTCTGGTCAGCATTCATCTGGGAGCATCACCAGTTACTCAGTCTCCCTTTGCAAAGTTAAACAATGATACGCCATATCCCTCTTTATGTACCAATCTTAGGGTGCCAAACTCTTGAGCTCCTCGATGGTTTTCCTGTCCTATTTACAACCTAGAGTCAGGAGCAGAACTAGAAACTTGTCTAGGGCGGACGAGCTATTTCTGTACCAAGCGAGATTTCTACTGAGGAACAATGGCTCAAGACTGAACGAAGCGAGGATATACATGGTGAACATATAGTGTTTTAGCTGAAATTTATTTCCGATTTCTTTATTTCCACCTGATCTGCTTTCCCAGAGGAGTAATGCATTATAGCTAAAGCAGAATAGGGAGCAGTTTTATAGATAGATAGATAAACCCCTTTATTGGCGAGGTTTTTATAAACTCACCAAAAAGGAGGAGTGATTAGTTTTTTATTAACTCCTCTCTAATTAACTTTTAAAAATGTTGTTCCGTTAAATGCAGTAAATGTATAGTGATTGAAGATCATCATTCATCTCATCCTAGACAAATTGCTAGCAATATAAAGTCATCAAGAGATGGTGATCGCCACCCCCCCCTGAATCAGCCAATGAATAGCGTCTGCCTAGCTCTTTAGATGGGTAGTTGGGCTGATGAGTGTTCTTAGTTAGTTCGAGAAAGAATCGAGAGCCTGACGTTTGCCTGGTCGCCCTAATTTGACATTTACCCACCCAATGGCAGTAAAATGATGACAACTTCAACTATTCCCATATCGATTATTGTCTTTCAGTACTGTGTTCGCCCAAACAAACGTTTTTAGTGCAATTATTTATTTATCGCCATATCAAATCAAATTCTCAAAATAAAATTACCTTCAACATTCTCTCATTGTTAGGCACTATGTAAAATTGGATTCATATTTAGAAAGCGGTAATTTCTCTCTACATTACTTTGTCATTCATACACCATTATTTTTCGCGTCTTGAGGCGGTTACTTCATTTGCTCATTTTCTTCGGAGGACCTGGTCCACATGTCATAAATTTTGGATCCTGAGGTTTCGAGTAGCGCTTTCACGAAGGAAAATGTAGTGTCTAGGGGATGGTCTCTCGTTTATTCTGTCTCACCCCAATGATAATCAGTCGTTTAACGTGCTGATGTTTATTCTTTGCGTTTTCATAAAATTGGAGTTGATACATGGGTGTGCCGTAGAAGACAATGTTGGGAAGCACTGCATACTGGCACTAAGCCCCGTACGCACCTAACGCCGACTCTCTCTATATTAGATCAACATTTACTCATACCGAACGGCAATTGGCAATGATTGAACGAACCCTCTCATGGGAGCAATGTTTTCCTTCTCATTATTATAGTCATTTATCTTTTTGAGCTGACAATTCAGTTCCTTTCACCTCATCTTTGTGTTCCGTAAGTCCACCTCGACTTTAACATCCATTCCGATGGATGGGCGTTACTCGACCTCTTTAAAGAAGTCATACCTGGAGAATAAAGCGGAAAATGCTCTGATCCCCGTTAAGATGATACAGCCGGGGACGAAGTGATAAACGCGATTGGATCGTGACAGCGTCATTGTTGACGACAATGAAGAGGATGACGCAAGAGAGTACCAATCATAATGGAAAACGTGCTCCGAAAGTGCGCTGGACAGAGCTGTTCCAACAAATGCAGCGGGAGATGCATTAACCGAAGTGAAATGATTAGGTGTTATCTATCTTGCGTCCAATACATTTTTTCGAAAAGTAGAAACAATGATTCATCACCAGTGTACTTCTTATGAATAGGGTGTATAAAATTAATGTGATCAAGCGTGACTTCGTAGAATTTCGCACACATTTCCAAGGAAAGAACACTGAGTATTCCACCAAAAGTTTATTTCCACGACAGGTTTCGTCATCGAGATTACATCTTCTGGTAGATTTACCAGATTGGCGAGGATAGACTCTTTTACACCTAGCCTCTGGAGATATTATATGATAATAATATTACACTAATAAATCCAAAACAATTGAATTATATCTGGATAAGTAAATCAATGCTGCCGGCAAACATAGGCACAAGATGATTGGTACAAAATGTTAGATAAAAACTAAGGAGCAGTCTCTTTGATAAATAAAAATTAAAACATACACACGAGGTATAGATGCACATGATAACAAAAAGTTTTGAGTTGTGGGGAAATATCTGCTACTGAAGGTTTGTAGTGGAAAACCCACGATGTTCGTAAATATTATACCTCAAATTGAAGGAAAAGTTATGCCAGAAAGAAATAGTTGTAGGTTTCCTTAAAAGGTATCACATATTAGAGTAAACTATTTAAAACACAATATCGTATATAGCTCAAAGTATTGTGTTAATTTCGTTTGAAACTTTCCCTCGAAGAGAAAGAATAGTATGATTAGGTTCTTCCGTTCTTTGCTCAAGTTCCCTAGGAAAATACTTCTATAAAAGTATTACTATATCTTTTTGAACTATTACTCTTTTTATCAGGTCTAATTTTTATAAGGTCTATAAGGTAACTCAAAATTGGTCGTTTGAAATTCAATTCTAAAGTCATCACATCAGGATAGAAACCTTCATGTTAGAAAATAGCTTTATGGAGCATTACATGGAGAATAAACCGCACAATTGTAGTTCATTCTGTCTAAACGTAAGGTATACATTTCTATATATTTCCTTTTTTAAATGTGTTGGTATGTGTATATGGTTGGTTTAGTATTGTGAAAAGTCGATACGCTAAATTACGAAAATCGAAAGATATTTCTTATGCCACCGCTTAAAAATAACAGCTTTCGATTTACTCTGAATTATCATTCTTGAACAAAAAGAAAAAACGGCTGATATGCTGTAGGTTTTCCAAATATATGGGTATTCATTCGAGAGAACAAATTTGATTCGATTTCTCCGCAGAATAGCGCGTATAGAAGCAACAAAGCACGGCATAAGAATCAAAGTCAATATCATAAAAGAACGTTTCTGAATAGACTCGTCGTAAACAGCGTTTCAAACCTTTAGTTGTTTGCGATATTACTTCTTCTCCGAGTTCAATAACAAACAGCTGTTCTACGGACGAACAGGTGTCTTGACGATGTCGTCCAAGCCCTTCACTTTCTAGTTACACCAAAAGAAGATGCAGGCGATAACAGAGTGTAAAACATTGCTGGAAAATACCGCATCATTCTCCAATTTATGAGGCAAAACGTGATGGGATGCAGGAAAATGCGACATCTCTTGTTTATCTGTTTCCTTCCGTTTATTTTCTTGACACAGGACTATTCGCAGTACAAAGGCATTTAACCTCACGCGTGAGATAATGTAAGCTGAGGAATATGCATTAAAAAGCTTACGATAATTTAGAATGAAAAGTCGAGGAATTTACATAAGCCTCGCTACCACGAGATGGAGCTAAAAATTATCGAGCATATTTACCTCCCGGATAACATTTATTTTATTTTTTTTCCAACAACTCATATGATTGTGTATAAAAGAAGTTAATTGAAAACGCGTGCAGCAAAAATGTTCCTCGTCCAGATTAATTTTTTTATTATGAGCTCACTTAACGTATTGGAAACCTTTACTTAAAATAGTCATATTGAATACCTGCTGTAAATGTCTTCCAAAGTGACGTACATTCTTATTTGCGTCGCCTGACTCAG
Source organism: Ladona fulva (assembly GCA_000376725.2). Lineage (NCBI taxonomy): Eukaryota > Metazoa > Arthropoda > Insecta > Odonata > Libellulidae > Ladona > Ladona fulva. Next base: position 1,282,811 of record KZ308124.1, on the reverse strand, counting down.
TACATTCTTCGGGCTACAGTTTCCAATTGTCAAACAGTTTTTCATGAAAATATACACTGGATTGATTTATGTAGAGCATAATCATTACTAAAAAAATTCTACCAACTAACTTAACAGCTACCTCATAGACTAATCAAAATTACAGTTGAAAGAATTGAATGCAATACTGCAGTGGCTTTTTAAATTTCAAGAGCTTGTTAATCGTCGCATTTTTCTTGAGATATTTCCGATTGCAACCCTTTTTGTTCATAAAACTTTTCGGGCAAGAATATTTATTTACTAAAATATTCACATTCATCGAAATAAATCTTGAAAAACCTCTAAACTATAACGCGAAGATTAAGCCTATTAGAGAGTTTAACCAAGAATTTCATTCAAAGGGATTATTGGGATTTGTGAAATTAATTTTTCCAAACTTTCCTAAGCCTCATGAATTTCTTGCTATTTTTGGTTTTCTTCCCTATAGTTTATTATTTCTTTTCGATATTTTAATAAACATAATTATCCTTGTTCATACTTATCATATTATGATACTCTTTGCCTTTATATGAACCACCTCTCCGGTTTCGTTTGACATTGATATTCCAATTCACAAAAGCATTCACTTCCTTAGACACGCTTGTCTTACCTTGTTTAGCATAAAAGCAACGACTTTGACGACACAATTTTGGCAATTTTTTTTCGGGGCATATATCGTACTACATACCCATGTGAAGATCTTGATACAAATGTTTTTGGCCAAAATATCGATATAGATACGTATATCGAATATATGAGTATTTTGGTTGCAAAGGGAATATGTTACCACTGATGTGAATTGATTGTGACTGTTACAATTGATTCAGTGATAGAGCAACGAATTATCTCATAGCCTATTGATATCGGGTGAGTGGTAAGGAACTAATTGAGCGACAAACGGAGAATGGGGCTAACGGAGGATGCTGACAAGCTGACACATAGTAGCGGGCTGTCCAAAACAGTCTAATAAGATATTATTTTTAAAATACGACGAGAAATTACTTAAACATGTGGGTATACTATTTAAAAGGAGCCTCCGGATAGGTATGTCGGTAACGCGTTCGACTTCGGTGAAAACGGTCCCGGTTTCAGTTCCCGGTGGGGGCTCACGTGCAAAATAACCACGGCTGTCGAAGCACTTTTATAATTACTGATAATACTAATATTTAAAACTCAATACCTTATGTTTGGAAAGAGGTGATTTTATTTATTTTTTCATTTTTATTTAATTTCAAAACCTTTTTTATATTTTTTATACTTTTTATATTTATATTTTGACCTCAAATTATTTCTCCTTAATCAATTTTCTTCTATTTATTTTTTAATTCTTGACGTTGTCACACTTGATTTTACGCATAACTAAGGAGTAGGAGTTCTTCCTCCACTTGACCACTCACAAGTTTGCAATCAATATCATCAAGAGACCAAATTCATCTTAAAGTACATCGAGAATTGGATGTTTTACCAAGTTAATAATGAGAAACAGGAGGTTACCAGTTTCAGAGCAGTATAAGTATGGATCGGATAAAGCAGAAGTGATAAAGATACAAGCATTCCTATCCTTATACGCATCGCTTGATCTTTTCCTAAACCAACTGCAAATGGTTCAGAGAATAAGCTCCTTTTGTCCTATTCAGACGAAGCACAATGGTTCACAATCCGGAATGAACAAGAGTAAACTCAACCGTATTTACGGATGGCATTTATTTTTTTATCGCGCCAATATTTACCCGAGGGATTCTTCCAAAATATTTCGGTCTATAAGAAACTTTCGTAACTCTCCTCCCATAAGATCAACTCATTTCCTCTTTAGCCATTCTCTAACTCCGCCCACATTCTTCAGCCATACATTTCCGACATAAAACTGAGCGTAAAAGTTGCGATTGTATTTGCGTTCGATAAACGATTCTCCGCATTCTCTTGCACGCAGTTGACTCGCTGTTTTGGTAGCCTTTATTTAATGTCTGCATAAAAGATCGCTATTATGCCTTTGATGTTCCAAATCGGCTTGCGACACTGAGAAAGTTACTTCAAAACGTTACTGCTGTGGTTCGATAATTGAGTTGTGTTGTGTTTATATCGTAGGCCTTTGATTTAGACTACGGTCTATTGAAAAAGGCCTTATAAAATACGCTGTTTATTTGGAGGCAGAGAAAGAAATCATATTTATAAGTCTTCTAGTTTTTATCAATATTTCTGCAGTTAACTCAGCATACATCTTTGCCAATCATTAAACACAAAGATGAATTTCCTAGATTTCTTATTCCATCTTATGCGCTAAATTTATTAGCTACATGATCCTCATTATAGGTAAGAGGAGAAGCGTTGCCAAGGGGGTGGTTCTGGGGGTTCATACCCTCTCCATGAGAACATGGCCAATAATAAACGAAAGCATGCGAGAGGATGGGCTCTCGCAATTACGCCATACAAAGACCGCAGGAGAGTCGCAGGGATGTTAAAATAAATCAGTTTATAATTTCATTAGAGTGGATCCCGGATAGCAAGTGGGCAACGCGTTCGACTTCGGTGAAACCGTAAAAGTGTCAAAGCACTTTTAATAATACCACTACTACAGTTTCATTAGATTTTGGCAGGAAGTATTCGTGCCCCTAGGTTGTAGGCATAGCAGTGTTCACATATAGTTTACTCAGTGGCTCTAAACCTCCCCTCTTATGGACAAATCCTGGCTACGCCCCTAGGTGTGAGAACTGTATCTAGTGAACAAACATCATAGGTATATGTAAAAAGCAAATGTCTGTCTATCTGTCCGTCCCCCTATTTATCTCATAAACGGTTTGCCTTAGAGATCTGAAACAAACTGCATTGTGTTTCTACGATGCTGAAACCCCCAGGAAAACTATTCTCATCTCTGTAAAGGCCCGGGTTCGAACCCAGGAGCCCATAATACGTTTCCATAAGAGATGAACGTAAAGTATGTTTTCGTTACCTGCAGAGGTTGTTTCTTTTACAGAATTAAATTGGAAACAATGGTCTTACGAAATTGAGACAAGTGTCACAAGAGAGGAAAGTAATCACAGAATCTTATTTTAGTTGTGAATCATTCATATAATTTCGAAATTGCGAGTACTTTGATAAAATACACGGGAAATTCGTAAAATTTTTCGGAAATAAACAACCCATTCCTTTGACGACCAAAGCTATTGTTGAAATTGATTTCATAAGTTATCCCATATAAATTCACGGGGATAATTAGTTAGTATATTTTTCCATAGGAAATGTACGTAAAATAGGTTTTCGTTACCTGCAGAGGTTGTTTTTTTTACAAAATTAAATTAGAAATAATGGTACTACGAAATTGAGACAAGTGTCTAAAGAAAGGAAAATGATCATATATTCTTATTTCAGTCGTGAATCATTCATATAAATTCGAAATTGTGAGAACTTTGATAAAACACACGGAACGTTCGCAAAATTTTTGTGAAATAAACAACCCATTCCTTTGATGACTAAGGCCATTGTTGAATGTTGATTTCATGAACTATTCCATATAAGTGCACGGGGATAATCAGTTCTTATAATTATTATAAGAAATGTACGTAAAGTATGCTTTCATGACTTGAAAACAGTGGAATAAATATAATAAATAATGGTAAGAAAGATATAGTTACTACGACGGACTGTTTCTGGCTTCGGAGAACCAGATATATGCGATAATAGATATATTTTTAAACTAAATTAAGTTCCGTCATGCTTGACGGGGCCGTTTACTAGTACTGAATAGTTTACGTTTGAATGTCTTAGACGCAGTGGTCATTCTTGCAAGTGAAACGCTTGGTTGATCCACCACAGTAATTATTATCGACTTATTATGAATAAAGCGTTGACTATATGAGAAAATGGTTCCAAAACATAACCATCGCATAAAAGGTCCAGTATTTTATATCAGATAATACCCATTACACTTGTGATAATATTTTTTAAGTGCTTTGGGATTCGGGAACCGAGTTCTTTTCGCACATATCGGCCTCCACTGGAAATCGAACCCAGAGTCAATTTCATCAAAGGCGAACGCACTACTATCCATAAGAGCTCCCTTAATTCTAGTTAATACTTTGGACTGTAAGAGTTTCGATCTATAAGCCATAGAGCTAGATGGACATGGCTATATTTTCATGAGCAAAAATGTTCACGTTTTTAGTTCCCTCAGGAAGTTCGTAATTTTCAAATTCCACCATTCCGTGTTTCCTTTTCTCGAATATTTCTTTTCGCTCATTCATCCCATATATGAACAGGTTTTCACCGTTTAGAATACGAACGACTAAACAGAAATATTTATAACGATAGTCGAGCGCATTTTTGGCAAGAATTTTCTCCTTTCTCATCCGAGGGACATATATAAAAGCAATGCGCAAGTAACCTACAGGGCACATAAAAGAACAGTTGGAGAAAAAAGCAGACGCACAAAGGAGAGAGAAATAGTTGCCACTCAGACCAGGTGTGGCCTTAGAATATCTCCTCCCTCCCCGTGTTTCTTCAGCTTCATCTCTCCCATCCCATCCGGCTCGTCCTTCGGCATTCTGTGTTGCGTGTGGGCCCAGGGGAGGGTGGAGGTTGGGGGCGGCCTCGCGGCGGACGTTAGTGGTGAGTAGGGTAGGACGACACCGTGTCACTTTGCCGAACATCACTTCCCCTTGTCATAAATTTTCCGAATACCACTCTCGAGATTTTCATTATTATTCTCAGGCATTCGTACATTAGATTTGCCAAAGCGGTTCAGCTCTGCACGAAATGATGCGTTCCGTATGAAAATTTTCGAGTTCACGTCCGCAGGACCAAAAAGAGAAAGTAAAGCTATTTTGAGCCTACTCTTGAAATTTATTGTATAAAAATTAATTAACGGTTAATTTACGTAAGTAATAATATCGATCATCAGGACTTTAACTTGATGTTGTTCCCTAACCAAATCAAGTTAGCGAAATATGATTTGCTTAGATAACACTGCCATTTAAGTACGCTTAAGAGAGTTAACTAACGAAGATCATCATAAGGTGACGATGCCGAGTACCAAAACAGGGTCGTGCCTTTAGTTGCAATTGGTTGTGTAAATCATTCACTGTAATTTAACTCGCTGGTTTCTACAAAAACAATAGTGTGCATGGATTCAGTAGAGAATAAAAAATGAAGTTGTAGACAAGACGCCTGCTTTGTGGTTTAAATCAAATTATGACCCAATGTGATGCTTTAAGAGATTGCTATCATGTCATAAGAATCTTCCTCGCAGGTTTTCTACATGGGTCAAATTTGTTAGAAAACAATATCAAGGATAGGCCAACTAAATCAATAAAAATAAAGTTAACCTTCAATGTAGTGCTTGTCGTGGGACTCAGTAAAATTGACTTCAGATGAGTAAAAGAGTATGCCGAGGAAATATAATTGTTTGTCCGGAGATACTTGAGATTTCAGATGTTGAAAAAGTTTGAAGCGAAAGGGTTTTAATCATCGTTTTTTGTCTTTCATTAGTGAAGGAAATATGTTATATAATGTAAAGGGCTGGATAAGTTTCCTAGGATAGGGCATTTAGCGGAAAACTTTGTGAGACATGAACCTATCCAAAGATTGTTGTACTTAGGATGCAGTAACTTATTATTATATAATTTGATAAAACAATTCAGACCAGCAGACCTATAAAACAACAAATTCAGAAGCCAATCTAGCCCACCTAGTTGAAAGCCAATCAATATTTCCGTCGAAACAATCCTCTTCATTAGAGTAATCTCAGGAAAAATGTAACGCAAGATAGCTCAGGTACAAAAAAGTTCGAAAGAAAGATATTCAGAAAGAGAGGAAATGTTAAATACGACCCGGATGAAACAGTCTTTAAGAGGATGAGTTGGGTAGGTTTGAGGGCATTCCCGAGCCCTCTTCGGCAGACTTCCTGTCGTCTAACCCGCCAGCGCTGGAGGTGGGAACACCTCGGAGGAGACGGTGGTTAGCGAGAAAAGATTCTTTCTCCCTCCCCCCTTCCCCATCCTTCCCTCACTCATCCTCCTCGAGTATTAGGCTGTCCGTGTCACTTATAGCTCTCAAGTTCTTTCGATTCTCTTTTATTCTCTTTCCGGACGATGTCATTGCCGTAAAATAGACAAGGGCGGGGCTTTCGGGAGTATTATAAGGGATTTTGCCGCGTTCGGTTATTGCTTTGCTTCGGTATCTCGGAACAGATGCGGACGTGTTCCTGGGTAATCGAAATTTCTTCCGAAATTCGTACCACTCAGTACTCGATGCTTCTTAGACTCCCCGATAAAGAAACAATATCCGAACGCTAGGGTTCCAACCCTTATACCATATCGCTACGCTTATCTAGAAACTCACCACGTGAGACATTTAAGACAGTTTCCTTATGAGTTCATCTCCAACTATTTTTAAATGCCATTTTTCCGTGATAAATGATGTAGATGTATAGTGATCGTAGAATAAATTCATAATCAGAATTTAATTCAAACTCCTCTTCACATCCAAAGCAAATTGGTAGAATGTAGTGAAAGTCATCAAAGGGGCCTGTCCTATTTTCAAGCAGTTAACAGTAGTATACCACTTTCCCAATCGTATTTGTTACTCTTCGATATATTTCTTAAGTATACGTAGCTATAAAATATGATTATTTTATTATCCTTTCCTAGTAGTAGTTTAACATCATGCTATGTTGGACTATGTAAGAAAGAAAACCAAGTAAAAAATAAAGTTTGAAGGCGTCTATTATGTTAATGAAGCCTTCCTCGCTACAATAAATATTCTCAACTGATAACATCAAGCTTTCCTTTTGCTAAGCTGCAAGGCTAAATCTGTTTTATTATTGACAATAAACGACGCCGTGGTAATTCATTCTGATTATACATACCTTACAAAATATTTCAGAGGTTATCGTTTGATAGTTACTAAAAAGCAATACTGGAATCCTAGGCTAAGAATATTGGACTCCTTGTGAAATAACATAAGTAAGCGCAAACAAGAGGGGGGTTTCGGTTGTAGAAGAAAGGTGACGTTAGAATGGTAATGAGTGAAATTAATTAATTAATGTAAATATAACTCCTTTGGGAAGCCCAATGTGAAATCAATCTACAGTTACCGTACATTATAAAATGTCTTTTTAATACCAGGAATATCTATCCAATTAAGTCGGTGTATAGGAATATTGTAAACCCTTTAATTTCGAAGTATGTATTCCTTGAAATCTGGTTTTCTAACAGTAAATTAGAATAATAGAGTCTATAGTAGCAGCTTATGTTTTAATGGAGACTGTTGATTCCCCAAACAACTTGAAATAAGCACGACTGTCTTCCTTTTTTCTCCGTGTTTTCAAATGGAGCTTCTTGAGAGTAAAAATAGTATAATGGGAATGTAAGGAAAACAGAGAAATGTGGGACGAAGAGGGAAAGTCTCCCGCAGCGAAGGGAAGAAGGAAACGATATTGAGATAGGAAGATTTGCGAGTTTATATGTGGGGAGAGAGGGCAGCAGAAAAATGGAGAGAATGAAGGGAGGGAGATAAGGTCCGTGGATAAGAAGGGGCGAAGAAGTAGACAGGAAAGGAAGACGGATTGGAAGAGGGGAGATAGAGAGATACGCGAGAGAAAAGACTGAGATTTTAGCATAGGAGAAAGAGAAGTACCGAACGATCACGAACATAAAGTCAAGAATGCGTTTTTAGATGAACACTGTAACAGATGCAAACAGTTATAATCCAAGGAATTCAACATTCTAGGAATCTAGCATTTTGCTCCATGTTAGAATCACCTTTTCATAGCTAAAAAGTCTTTTAATCCTTTTTAAAGAGACCTTTTAATTGTCTTAGCTGTCAAATCCTTCGGCTCAATTTTAGAAATGTTCTCTTCTTTTAACTAGCCTAATTTTAAATTAATTCCCGATCAATCATACAGCCAATTCTATAAAAAATATGTATTCGTGTACATAGGCACTTGACATTAAAAGCATTAATAGAGCGTCTCTTAGAATCCGCAATTTCACTTAATTGACATCGATCATTAAATAAAGTATAAGCCAGCAAATTGTTATTAGATGAGATCGAGAATCCTCTAGGTACGTAATTAATCTAAGTACGTATTTCATTATAATGCAATGCAGTGCCTAGGCTCTCATCAAACTTTAGCTTCGCTGGATTTCCTTTACCTATTCGTGATGCATAACTTCGAATATGTTCTTCAATTATTTTGACGTCCTCCGATTACGCTTTTCTAACTCGCGATGGATAACTATTCTGTTGAGATTAAAATGATGTATTAGCATTTTTTGTTACACAATTGGCTCTTTAAGCATTTAGTTATCAGAAGAAGGCCTAAAATACTCCATTTTATTGTATAATACTTGTAACTTCCTTTTCCTCATTCTTGCCTCGTTTATATCTAATATCTATGTTTGTTATTTTAATTAATAATAATTTATACCTTAAAATGAAATAGCAAAGATAAAGATAATGCGGGAGATATGGAAAAGGGATGTACAAAGTTATCGCCTACCAAGTCCTTTATAAATCCTTGGAGAAGAGTTGGATAGTTTTGACAGTTGTGCTAAAAAAGAAGCTGAATAATTTATTTGAAAATTAATTTATAATGAACGGTTAATTCTTTCCTCAAACTCTTGTTGATTTTGTGAGCTGAACGCTTTAAATAATAGATACTTTATTTTGTCTACATTTATCTTGGGCAGATCAGGAATATTTGTACGTCTTTTCAAATTGTTACTGAACGTTTATACTATGAGTATTAATAACAATGCTCTCAAATGTGTCGCGATAATAGATGTGAAATCAAATAACATAAAAGAAGTATACAAATGTTAACAATTGTCGAATGCTCTGTAGTAGTTTTATATGGAAAGCTTTTAGACTAGCAGTCTACTAAGACTGAAGAAAAAAATCGCAAATGATCCTTTTAAAGTAAACAGGCTGGTGAATTTTAAATGCTAGGAAAGCCGAATCATTTACCATGTTTTCCTCGTACGATAATCAAAATATTGAGATTAAAAGGGGTTTTTACTCGTGTCAGAATCAGGAAAATGGAAACAAGTCTATCATACGTTAATTAACAGTAATAGCCTTACACCGTGGTGAAGTAGTGTTTAATGTGCTACGTAGCTTCCAGTCCCAAGTCTCGGGTTCGAGTTATGGCTAACCGGATTTTTCTGATTAAGTAACGGTTGTGTGTGCTCGTCAATGATTATCATTATTTAAAATGGATGTAATTGGGATCGTTTTCCTGTTTCCATACAAGAAGGTATAATTTATTTTTATTTTTAGTCTTTTTGTTAAGGCGAAATTGAGATTAAAAAGTCTCTTCTTCCATCTAACCTGTCGTCCATGTTATTAATAAAACATGAATAAATTTGTAAATAGAAATAGAGGGGGAATCTTAAGAAAAATGCTATCAATGTGCATAATTACACACATTGATAATGTGTATAATTATGCGCATTGATAATGTGTAACTTATATTCTCAGTAGTCTTCTACAAACAGTTCGCAGGCCATAGTTTTGGATCCATTGACTTAGAAATCAAAGGAACGTATCGAAATATCGATGACATTATCACGGTCGTTTTCTTTCATCACCTCGACCTATCAACATTAAGTCTTTTTAGTTAAATTAAAAACATATTTATAAAACATGGTAACCGAGAGGTATAAGTAACAAAGAAGTAAAAGATATTGAGGTAAGACGGATGGGCAGAGTGCGTACGGCAGGGGAGTAGAGATTAGCACTCCTTGTTTGGTAAAGACCATATCCTCTCGTGAGCACGAGTTGCGTCTCTTTTAAAGGAAAATACCGCATTTGCGATAGTCATTGTCATTTGGCCGTAAGCGAAGATTATCGTAGGCGAGGCGGAGTTCTGTTCGGAGACCCGAAGAATATGGCGTTGGAATCTCTGTCTTGTGCGGTCGGAAAGCGGCGAAGTGAGCGAATGTCACCGTACTTTTTAAGATGTTGGGTGGCATCGCTCTTTATGGAAATGCTTCCGCGTGGGGCTTCCGCTGAGTTCCCGACTTTTACGAGCGTCCAAGATGAGTCGCTTTTAAATTTATTCCCAACCTTCCATTTGTCGGGGAAATGAAAGGCATTTCGAGCGTGACGGGCGAAATTTCGCGGTATTTTGCGCGAAATTTTGGACAAGCGTCATCGAAGCAAAAACGTTATATGTTGTTTTGCTTCAAACGCCGAATTCCACGAGTGATGATTGAACTGTCTTGTAATACACCGGCTAGTTAAGAATAGTAGTATCGAATGGAGGAGACACTAGGGAATATTGTCCCGTATGGGCAGAGGATGGATTATAACTCGCTTTGAAATATGAACTAAAGTAGATTTTTATTTCTTCAGTGTTATGATATTCGTACATTTTTAATCATGAAATACATATTGTTACCTTGTTACACAGTTACTTTTACATCTAATTCTCTCATGCAAATAATTATTTTATTAAATTTGCGTTCTTTATTGACAATTGCTTTTAAATTCTTCTAAAGGAGACAAATTTTACTCATCATACAGAGGGTACCCTTTATTATACTGTAAAATATTTTTAGCTAGTAAAGAATAGAGGCTAAAATCTCTAAACCTAAAATAAAATCGGTAGCATTGTAAGGGTAATACTGCATTTTCAATTAAATGTAAGAAAGAAGTTTCTTGAAGAAACAATAAAACAGTATGTTTCATAATAGTGATGTAATATTGTAGTGTGTCAAATTTATCTAACCTTAATTTATTTCAGAGCATTAAAGTAAGTATTCATCGTTTAAATAAGGATTAGGAAATGCTTGTCGAAGTTTAAGGTCATTTGAAGAAATGCCGCCTTACAATTTAAATATAATGTGGTCGAAGTCAACATCGAGGAAAGATGCTGAATCCAAGAAGAGAAACAACCATTTATTTCCACAGAAATAATATCTATCGCGACTAGTTTCATCCATAGCATGGATAACATGAAGATTTTCACAGAGTATAGCCTGAAGATGCCTATGCTATAGACGAAAATAGTCGCATAAATGCATTTATCTGTGGAAACACTAGGTTATCTCTCTCATTGGATATGACCCATAATTGTTTTGAGTTGAGTGCGATGGATATTAATGCATATTTTGACTGTTGGTTTTAGTTCTAAAGGTGGCATTATCAATCATTATCATCAAAATAATATCATTGATACTTAAATTCTGCAAGTATGTTTTTAGTATGTGATTTATCCTTAATAGTTTTAGGGACATTGGCCCTAACAACTGACGTATTTAAGATGTATATAGCGCTATCCTCACGCGTGTAGATTCAGATCCAAAACTCTTAGGCAGGTTCGTACTTTTCGAAATCTCAGTTAAGTAGTCAAATAGATGAAAGATTGGTAAATAGAATGGGTGTCGGTTTCCAAACGAGAAAACGAAATCCTTCTCTGAACATAACCATCCAGTGAGACTGTCGTGTTATAAATTATCCAAGTAAAGGAAATTCTTAATCCTTTCGTCGAGGTTTTCATCGGCATAATACTTGCGCAAAAATTCAATGGAAAGTGTATCTTTGTGCTTAACAAGTCATCTCGCTTTAAGCCATTGAGGGTCCTTTTATCTTTTAATCCAATGAAATACTGGCCAACTTTTACGCAAGTAATACTTTCAACTTAACTACTACCTACTATACTGAACTGAACTCTTTAACTATTAATTGATCTTACATTGGAGTAAGAATTGTAACGATGCGAACCTAACAAAGTTAATATCTATCAATGATTTTGTTGCGATTTTCTTTTCTTAAAAAGTGCTCACCTATTTCATTGGGATCAACTCACATGAATATATAATTCTGACAATTATGGCTTCCATTACCACTGTTGAACGACGAGGATATCAATGTACGATATATCCTCCATCGCAGCAAATTTCATTAAGCAAAGCACAACATTTTGCTATGCTCTGCAACAACAGTTTGCTGCATCTTCATTGCAAACAAAAGACGACGTACAAAAGGCATTAAACCAGGTTATTGTGGCTCCCTAGTCCGCGATGAAATCTCTGTCAGATAGCTGCATGAGAAACTTCGGCAGACGGTTGCGGATTGAGCAGTTTAGCTTGAGGAGTACCTATGTTTACTCGCTTCAGCCGTATAAATTATACTTTGCTGAAGAATCATGAGCTGTCTTGTCTTTATGGAGAAATAAATGTTAGTTGGAGTTAGGATTCCTTAAGCTGTAAATAACTGTATGGTTAGCAAAGTAATGAGAAATGAAAATCAAGTAATCAGCTTATACTAACCCGAATATTGATTTTGGACGTAGAGAAAAGTTAATGAATGTATCCTCTCACCAAACGTTAACTCAAGATATCATCGTTAGAAACAACTTGCTTAAAACTATTCGTGGTAAAAAGTCAAAAACGGATAGTTTTATTTCATACTACTGAAATAATCGGAAATGTCTAAATATAAAATGTCTTCAAACATCTAAAAATACGTCTTTCAAAAATAGGATGAGTGATGTAAGACTGTTACGAAATATATAAAATCAAATGGTTATATAATACATTATTATCTGTAAAAGATGATGATATTAAGCACCTGTGAAGCAATTTACTGTAGGAACGAATATTAGAATACGCTGCCTCTAACTTCATACCAAATTCCAGCAAATTTCAAATAAAATAATTTTCATTTATATTGCTAATGAAGTTGATATCGATACAGTAACTACGTGGAGGATTTAAGCGATTAGAAGAACATTTGTATTTATATAATTAAGTTGGCATAAATATATAAAAAATGATATTCTACCGCACTACACCCTATATATACAATTCTGCTAACAAACCGTATACAAATATAATTTCGATTCGATTCGCGATAAAATAGAGAAAATCGAAATCGTTAATTAATTAATTTCTCAGGCACCGAATAGTAAAGTATTACAAGTAACCCATGCAAACATTACTGCTCGGTAGAAATAGCCCATCTTCCAAACAAGAGTTAATCTTTATTGTTTGTACCGTTGCTGGTGGTGAAGAGGATGTAAAATTACCCATTTCTAATCAGGGAAAGGTCTTAACTCCAGCTTCCGCTCGCCTTCTCAATTTGTTACGCAAACACCGAAAACGAAATTTTCTCACTTTTCCGAGATTTTCGCGCACTCAAGTCATACCTCCTAAAAAGTTGCGAACCCTCTTTAACGAGCACTTCCTACTTCTCGTCACGAGCGGAAATGAAGAGGCCGCCACCGTTTCGACTTGAAGACTTATTACGCGGACGGGAAAAAAAGACGAGAGGGAGAGACGTGCGAGAAGCGGAGAGAAATGAGGGAAAACCATTCCCCGGAGACGCACAGTAGCAGCGGAGCTCACTAAATATTTGTCCGCGTTCATTCTGCAGTTTGAAGAGTCGGCGTGATTGAAGGGATGGGCAAGAAAAAAGGAGGAAAAAAGAGAGGCGAAATAACGCGAAGGAGGAAAGAGTTGGAAGGGTTATAGGGATAGGAAAAGGTGCCAAGCGGGTGATAGAAGGCCGCTTCTTGCCTCCATATTTTTAACTCACACCCACGGAGGAATGGGCAATAAAATGTTAGCGGCCGAAAGAGAGGAGGAAGGGAAGGTAAGAAAGATTTCTCTTTAATCCCTCCGGAGCTCTCACACCTGCCTCTTCTCCTCCCATCTTCGTTTCTTCTCACCTTCGAGAAGCTACACGGGGTGAGGGCCTTTTTTTCTCCGTTCCCTTTTAGGAATTCCAAACACGTGTTCCTTCCCCTGCTCCCTCGTAAAAGTAAAAGATGAGAGGTTTGGGGGGAAGAGGAGGCTGTCGTGGGTGGGGTGGAGGTGAATGGGGAAAGAAATCTGCATCCACTTGGTACTCTTGTGCAGGCCGGCCATACATAAGAGGTGATTTTCGTCTCACTTATTTTTAGACTGCATGAAAAGAAAGGACTGTTTTAAGGTGTCTAAAACTTCCTCTTTGGGGAGCGGATATCGTGGGAGTGTTTGAATGAGTACATTTCTTATTGGGTAGAAGTTGTTCTTTGGTTCCTTTCTGTAGAGGAACTTTGTTCGGCACTCTTTTTCCAATAGCGATTTCCTCAAACAATTTAATCCTATTTGATTACAGCCTACTTATTCAAATATGAAGATTATCTTTATTTTTGTTGTGAGAATACACGACGTAACTTGCTGCGTCCGTGATTCGAATTTTTTAAACTGTTGACGAGCATTTCTGAAGCTGAAAATGCCAAAATTTAACCAGATGTCAGTTTCATATACGGGATTGCTTTTTGCTTCGCGTTCTTGTTGCGTTGTTCCGGGAATGTATATCGGAAAATATCTCGTATTTACGATAGTAATGTCGTTTAAGTGTAATAGCTCAGCCAAACGTGTTCCAGATAAACGAATCCTAACGAATGATTAAGTAAAGGTGATTAAGGGAAAGCCGTGCTGTGTGAAAAATAGCGATATGACTGGGACTCGAAGCCAGGTCTCCCACTTCTCCCACTGGAATAGACTCATCGTAGTTCAGTGGTTAGAATACCTGACCGGAAAGTGAGAGACCTGGGATTGAGTTTAAGTCATGTCGCTATTTTTGTTATTTCTTGGAATTCTAACGAGTTGTGTTACGACCTGTTAGAATTTTCGCAACGAAAATTCGTGGATGAGGTAAAAAGTTTTGATTTTCTATTTATTAGAACATGAAATGGCTACGTGAATGTGTGGATGAATTGATTATCAAATTATTAAGTCAGTATTTCTGTTGGTGAAGTTATACACCTCGTTACTCCAAAATCAATGTCAATATCAACACTAATGCATTATTTATCCTTGATATGTTGAGGTTATACTTGCTTACCTTCAACTTTTAGCATATAGAAAAGTTAATGAAAAAGTAATTGATTCTCGAACGATTGACGTTCCAAAAAGGCAATTAACGATCTCGTTCCTTGTGCCTATAATTTCTTCAAAGCAACGAGATTTGGGATTTCTTAATTATTTGAGATGGAAGACTTATTGGTCCCATTTTGATATTGTCTGCTGTCTCACTCAAAGGCATTAGATTTACTTTTATTTTACGATGATTCATAACAGAATCAGCTTAGCAAGGTTCATTTGTACTTATAGAATAAGTACCTAAACGATGGTTATTGGGGTATCATTCACAATCTAATAGAGTTTCGTTTATTCTGGCGATGTAAACCTCTGATCAGAAACGCCGGAGGGCGGCTTGCAGGCAATTAATTTAGATGTAATTAAAAGGGTTTTAATTCATGATTCGTTGGAAGGATTTGGAGATTTCTACAGTTGTAGTTTACCGATTAACCGTGTCAATGACGTCTTAGGTTGTAGGTCAAGCTAACGACTAACCAAATTGCATTTCAGTCATTTCTTGACGAAACTCCCAGGTCCCATAGAAATTGTTGTAGAGCATAAATGGGAAAATCCTGGAATAATTTTATAAGCTGCATTGTTTTTAATTTTCTGTAACATTCGTAGGCAATAATAACACGATCGAACTAATATAACCACTAAAATTCAATAGGTATTCACTTTTTCTATTATATTAAAGTCTGAGTAGATATTATACATTATTTCAAAATTCAATAGGTATTCACTCATTGACTTAATTGCATTGAGTGAATGCATAATGATTTACACATTCAAAATTTTTCTATTGACTTATCGAAACCTCAAATGGCCGTCATTAATAATCTCAATATACGAGTATATCTTAGGAAGAATATTTATACCTAGAGATTTTTCCTAATGATGTCAGGAACACTTTTTCTCTGTCCCATCGCATGAATTCCACTCGAAATTTATCTGTGGGTCCTCCACTAATCATTCTTAAAGAGATTCACAATGGTCGGTAGCTCAAAATAGAGAAGAAAATATATTATTTAGAATAAGCTTTTCTTCTAGCAGTACCTCTCCAGAGCCATTAAATCTCTTCTTTGTTACCTAATCTCCAGCAAATAAATCTGTTGCTAATTTATATTTATGTTCCCAGTGTAGTGGTTATCAGCTATTAATACAATTTTCATACATACATACACTTTTTGTCATTCAAAATTATGACTGTGATTTACTTGGAGCCTTTCGATTACTGTAGGATTGAAAAATATTTCTAAACCAATATATCAAGGATTTGGTAATCATTAATGGCACGTTACGACTAATATCATTTTGCAGAATTACTGAATTAGTTTAGGCACTTTCCCATCGCTATCTCTCCCAGCATTTAACTACGCAAATTTTGCTATATCACCTTATGAAATGTGCTATGTGGACCAAACGATTCCTTTATTAATGGCTTACATCTGACGGTTGGAATCGATATCTATAGTTTTCTCTAAAATTCATTCTTTTCCAACAAGAATGAGAGATTTTCCCATTGAGAGCTAAAGAATGCTACAGCGCATTATGAATATCGCACCCAAAAAAGGAAGCCTTCAGAGAAAATAGGAAGTGGGCAAAGAAAGGGACTTTCAATGAAAAATACAAGGTTGGTAGATACCAGAGAAAGGGTTGCGGCAACGAAAGATTGTCGGAGAATAATTATATTATTGAGATGATGGAAGGTAAAAGTCGCTGCTGAGATATTTTTATCTCATTATTCCGAAACCATTCTTCCAAAGGTAACGGTGACTAAGGGGAACTAATGATAGCCAAAAACGAAAGAAAAGACCTTTCTGTTGGACTCATTAAATTATAGTTGAGAAATTTCAACTTGAATAGGAGCAGAATTAATTTTTTATCTTTACGAAAACGTCCCTAGAATTTAGCTTGCAGAAAGCATTCCTTTAAAATCCACGAATGAATAAAATGGATGGTGATGATTTCCGTGTCATTAAATAGCACTGATGAATTGAACTTTGTTGACGTAAGGGAAAGGATAAGGTGGTTTGGTTATGTTGAAATGTTTTTGAAGGGTTTTGTTGAAATGTTTTCTCTAGCAGATTGTGAGGTCTAAAAGCTATTGTAACTAATACATCCATCTCACACAGATATTTTATGAGATGTGGAAACTTGAAATAGATTTTCTTCTCTTAAATTTCTGAAGATCACGTCGAATCGAATGTGAATATCGATGTCAAAAATCCTTTTCGAATACACAGGAATTTTGTATCTACTGCGAGAATTACGATAAATACACGTGCTTCCCGAAGGACAAATAATATTATGAAAATTTTCCCTTATTTTCTGAATCTTTCTTCGCATTTTGACTTTCAACTGAAAGGATTAATTATAGTTTTAACTTTCGCACAATTAATTCTAATTAAAGCTAGTGCATTTATTCTCACCTTCCTCGTGTTTCGAATTTCCAAAGATGTCACGAAAATACATTCTTAAGGTAAAATAATGCTTAATGATCTACTAGCTTTTCACGCGAATCCAAAATGATCATGAAATTCGTTTTTCATAGCATATGATTCTCCTTTGTCCGCAACGCTTTCGCGAAATAAATTGCAGTCATTTATTTCTGCATTCGTCATTTTTTAATTGTCTGAAAAATGTTAGACTCCATTGCTATCATCAAAAGACTTCATTCTTAGAAAAGTCGATTTTGCCAAAAAGCCTCATGATTAAACGAGTAGGAAAAATGTCTTCTCATTTCAGAAACGTTCTTTGCATGATTACCATTTTTTCAATGCGTGTGTCTGAATATACTTTAACGAATTCCACGTTAACTAAACTAGATTAAAAGCGTTTTGATGTGACTGAAAGACGTCATGGAAATCTTTCACTTTTATCTCGAAAAAATGAACTCCTGGCCTTATTCATCCAAGTTAATTATTCCTTATTCGATAGCGGTGAATTCAAAATTTTTACTGAACGAACTGAATTTTTCTCTTAGAGAATATTAATATTCTTGCAATTTTCTTCCAGTATTAATCTATGGAAGTTAATCGCACTACAAAGAATTGCAGAATTGCTGCTTATGTAATATGCGCGCATATTTTATCAAGATAAACTTAGTTGTTTTATAAAACGTATATTAGCCTCAGTATAAGCATGCTGGGAAAATATACGACGAAAGGAACACAGGATTGCTTTCCTTTCATGGAGAATTCATAGTAAAACGTTCGAAGAAAAATCTCAGAAGCAGGTATTTTTTCCTTCTCCTGTGTTAGGGTTGGGAATTGAAAGCTAAATTCAAAGTATTGCAATCAGCTTTATCTCTTTAGTTACCCTTGTGTTATGATATTCGTCGAATGAAAAACGGGAACGCCAATGCTTTATTACATATGTTGGATTTGTATCATGCTCAACTTTATATCAAAGTAGACATAAATCGGTACATGCCAATTAGCAGAGATATGTAATTAAAATTCGTGAAGCATAACTGCGGTTTAAACAACATATTTGACATTTACTGATTTCCAAAATCACTGGTATACGTTATTATTATTTTAATTAGCCTAATTAATTCCATTCGTGTGATTTTTGGGGTGATTTTTAATTCGGCGGAGAGTGAAAAAATCATTGAATTAATACAATCGATATGGAAATTTTATATCTGAACGTACTCCTGTTTAATTAATGACGGTTAATTATTTCCGCATCATTCCAAAATATGCAGTTTTACTTTTATGAGCAAAGGTGGGACTCAATTAAAATATTATATCTCGCAGATAATTTTGAAATATTCTAACAATTATTCCATGGGATTCAATCTTAATGAAATTAAATAAGTGATTCTTTGTTCTGTGATTCTGATTTATCTCTGGCTTGATTTTTATCTCGCGAATTGGAGTGAAGCTTCAGGTGAAAAAAGAAGATATGCGTTTTCATAATGTATAGATGTATATAAATCCATGTATTCGTTATTTAATCTTAAAGAGA
Source organism: Ladona fulva (assembly GCA_000376725.2). Taxonomy (NCBI): domain Eukaryota; kingdom Metazoa; phylum Arthropoda; class Insecta; order Odonata; family Libellulidae; genus Ladona; species Ladona fulva. The sequence goes on along the minus strand of KZ308124.1, from coordinate 1,263,969 downwards.
GGATCAAATTCAGTAAAAAGAATCATTCTCTTTGATCACTCTTCTTTGTGAACAGGAGCTCCTTATGTTGACTTTGGTAATGGAATATGTACGAGTATATATGTTCATTCTGTTCAATAATGCAGTGAAACCTCGGCTCGCGAACTATTATTCATATACCCATACTAGTCTGAGGTTCGTACATCGAAAAGATCGTATCTCGAACCCAGTTTTACATTACATATTTCCGTTTTTTTTTCGGGTCATATCTTGAATTTAAGTTTTTATCCAAAGGTCAAAACGGAGCAAGAAATACTCCCCAATGGCTCTTGAGTCGAGGTACCACTACTAGTGTATTCCTTTTCTTCTCTATTATGTGTTGTCGGTAGGCTTTCTTTGATTCAGGGAATAACATTTCTAAGCACACAATGCTTAAAATATAATAGTTTCTTTGCACAGAATAAAGTTTCTAAGGGATAAGTCATTTTCAAGTCATATTAAATCCTAGCTTTCAGTATAAAACGTCAATTTTGTTTGCTTACATCTCATTCGCAGATTATTCGTAGAGACAGCTATTCACGAATCACGTTCTATTTTATAAGTAACACAACTGTTCATAGTCCAAAAGATACTTCAGAAGGATGAAGTAATTCTTCTTAAACGAGGATTTTTCGTGTATTCTGTGCAATTAAAATATGAGTTAGATTCGTTCATAGGGACGCTAATACCGAATTCTGATAAAGTAATTCCTGGAACGGTCTAAGATTGCTGCAATGCTCTCTCTTTCAGAATAAATAATAATTACGTGATTATGTGTGTATAGGTGGCTGGAAGGAATCTGAAGTGAATGTATCTATTTAGCAAGTCAAAATTTATGGTAATGAGAAAATTATCTGGTGGTATATTATAATTTTTCCTCAAAAATATATTCTAGAAATAAATAACACTGTGTTCATTGAAATTAATGTGTTTTCCTCTTCGACATTACTTTGTTTGCTATTATAAATATAAATAAAACCAAGAGCGGCACAACATCTATATGGGTTAAGGTCTAGCCAATCAGTATTTCGCTGTAGGTGAATCGTGGTCGTGCATCGACTCCCGCGCCGCTTATGATTAGCTCTTCTTGGCCGTATTTGACCCGCCAAGTATTAATTTAAGTAGCTTCCAATGCTTTACGTTCACGTTCTTCATCTATAATAGAACCCAGTTTGGCTTTCACTTAATCCGGACGCGCTATCCACTTAGATAGGCAGGGGCTTTTTAAAATTATCGATAATCCTGTAAAATTACTAGTCGTCATGTTTTACGAGGGCAGCATCATTACCGAGTCTTTACTGGGTCCATAATAATTTTGCATCAGCTTGAGAGGTAAATTAGGAACGTAATCAACAAACAAACAGAGATAAGGCAGCTGTTGACTGCTCTCAAATATAATCTTGTACGCATAAGTTTCACATTTAGGAAATGCATATCATTACATAGTTCTCCGATGATACGGAAGTGCGTACATTATATCGTTCCATTTTCCTGTAAGTGTCGTTTTTTATGTTGACCAAAACAGTAGGTGTTCAGTTGCAAGAAAAGAGTTAAGAAACATCAATTCAATTGAATAGTTCGTATTAATATTTTTATCGATTCCTCATTCGTATGAAATTCACGATGCCTACAATCGTAGCATAAGTAGGGAGGTAAGGGAGCTATTTTCACTTAGAAAATTCTTCAGATTAATCAGAAAGTATTTTTTTCTAAGATATTCGTTTTCAGCTGATTTAAATTTTAGTTCTGATACCTAATTTAAGTACAATCAGCACCCACTGATATAATCATTTTTCTCCAGTAGCATTATGGACCTAATAGGTTGAAAGTATTCTTAAATATTAGCATATTACGTAACATCCCCCCATTAGTCTGTATAATGTTGGATACACAAGGGCGAATCATACTTTTTCTGCCGTCGCCGTTATTTAATTGCGCGAAGGATATAAGCCCGAGGGGGGACGGCCAAGTCTTATTAAAAAGAAAGGGACTTTTCGATGAATATGGATCGAGAGAACATAAAAGGGTAAAATAATTACGGCAGAGGGTATGAATAAATATAAAGGATCCCCAAAAAGAGAAGGAAACGGGGAAGAAAGGAAGGGGAGGTAGGAAGCGACGAAGAAAGGGGGAAACGAAAGAAGAAAAGGCGGAAAGAAAGGGAGAGAGTGGAAAGAAAGGATCAGGGATGCTCGTCTCGCCTTCCTCATTGTCTCATTCAAACCTTTTGTCTCTGGAAAACCTTTGCATTCTCCCTTGGTTTCCATGCCCCTAACGAATCTTCCTTACATCCAGATCCCGTCTTTGCTTTATTCCTTTGTCTCTCCATTTCTTGGACCCTTTATCTCCACCCATTATCTATTCCAGGAGTAAATGATATAGGTAATTTCTACGGGTCGCACGAGTGACTTCAAAACGCGTTCTGATATCCGAGAAGTTTTCGGCGATAATTCACAGGTCGTTAATTCGGGCCATTTTCTTATACAGTAAAGAGTTATCGCGTAGATTAAGTTTCCATATCAACGGGGAGGTTTGGACGCTAATTAGTAATAAAGGATCTTTTCTGGCCGATGGCATGACGTTAACGTCGCCTGAAGTATTTGCTTGTGACTTTGTTTATTCTATTAAGAAGGAGATTGATATTTTTTAAGTGATCATTTATAAACGTTTGCGTATACAAATGTTGAATGTTCTCAATCATTCTTAACAAGATAAATAACGGTTTCTGCTGATTGGAGTCTTGTGCTCAAGAGTTATTTTGAAATAAAATTGAGAATTAGCGAAATGAAAGATAAAGAATCTAAGAAAAACGGGCATGAAAAAAGTCTCACAGTACCAGGGAACGTCCGTTATTCCTTGGGATTTTTTCTAGGAGCCCCCCTTAACGCGCAAATTCACATTTACCTTTTCCTTTGGAAGTAAGGCAATGTTTCAAGAAATTCAAGCGCATATAATTGCTCGATGTCCTGGGCAAAGCTCAATTACTTCAATTCTTATGTGGTACATTCAAGGAGTTTATTGAAAGATAACCGTTAAATTTTCAGAATTTCATTTAGTTATAGATGAGTAAAAGTTAACCTAGGACAGAGATGGTGAACCTTTTGTGGCAAGAGTGCGATATTTGATAAATATAAAGGACTTGTGTTCCAAACTGGTACTAAACCATAGAATGATATTCTGATATTATCTATATTATTGTGTTATTGATGGGATTAAGATCCCGGTGGGAGCCTACGTGCGAAATTACCTCAGCTGTCGAAGCACTTTTAACAATACTACTGCTACTACTATGGGATTAAGATGTTTTAATCGATGTATGTAATGACTGATTATCAACACTAATGGAAACAGTTCACGTATATTTATTCTGAAGCTTTATTTTTTAAGATAAGAATTCATAAAAAGGATAGCGCCGTTCGAGTTCCGTGTGCCAAAAAAATTCTCTCGCGTTAAGCTTTGGGCACGCGTGCTATAGGTTTGCCGACCATGACCTAGGAAGATGATTCGTAAAAATACTTTTATTTGGTTACTAACTGTTACGGAAATTCAGTTATCATTCCGCAGCTAGGATGGGAAGATATATTATTACTAGTAAAATTTACAGTCCTAAAAATATATTCTTTCTCTTTTGCTACTTTGAACTTTTGCAAGTATTAGCGATAGTGATGCTAATTAAATCTCAACTGAGGGATATCTAAATTGAAGTAACAAGTATCATACATCGAATTAGAGGTTAAAGATTTTTATAGTTATTCAAGAGAAAATTCGTGGATAGATTAATTATATTAATTTTATTTTCAAGGGTTATGAGCGCTTAAAATCGTATCAAACAACATATTTGATTTTCTTATTGTTTCATCTGCGTCTTGAAATGTCTTATAAGTTATAAATAAGGCACTCTGAGCTATCTCTAACTGTAACTAATATTTACGCCGATTTTGGAGCAAGATAATTAATATATCCGAAACCAAAACTTGCGGAACGTACGTAATCTTTCACATAATTCTTAATTAAAAAAGGGCAAAATCATTTCTCCAAGAATAAAGGTGCTAATGATACCATGTCGTTGAGCGAAACCATCAACGAATAAATTTCTGATTTTAATCTTAAAACATAAAATGTAACGGACATCTTCTGGTGATATAAATTCTCAAAGAGTGCTTTTTAATTGAAGGAAACGCGAGATAATTAAAATATAGGAATCGTATCTTTACGCCTGACAAATAACGACTTTTACTCAATATTTACAGCATTTTATCAGCAATGCAAAAATTATTCCTTAATTTTACCATCTTTCATGGCCAAAAACGTCGTCACTCTGATTTTATTCATCTCGATTAAGCGTTTTAACGGGTTAGCTCATTTCTCACGCACATGCGTTTCAGAAGAAAATATCCTATCAGAGATCTTGGAATAATTTCAACTTTTTGTAGCTTTACAGCCCGTAATATACGTAACGCGAAACCCTTACGCAACAGACGTCTGACAAAGGACTGATTGCAATCCCTTTATATTTGTTTCCTGCTCTTCTATATTATTTCCTAAATATCGGCAACGGCTCGCTTCTCAAAGGATACAAGAACGAGATCATCGAGGAAAATAAATTATCTCGGGGACATTAACGGCATCCTTTTACTTTCATGAATATGCGCAGATGTATCAATCGCAGAACTTAATTGCTGCTTTAAACGTGTATTTCGACGGCGGTGCGTAATTGGTCACTCTTTATCAGTCGAGTTCTACGTAAAGGTCGCCATTCCATTTACAACTCTGAAATAACCTCTGATACTGTACAAGTGCTACTTCTGATACGGCGAGAGCTATAAATTTTATTCTGGGGTTGGTTCTCATTGGTGCTTGGAGTGAGGTGTTGACTTTTGCATTTACTTGTAATATTCTTAAAACTGGAAATATACGAGGAGAACCATATATTCCAATAAAATGCGACACGGTAATAAATCGCTCAGTAGTGGTACTGCAATGATCCCTAAGAATGGGAGCGAAATGAGCTGAAAAACACTTTAATCTATTACATTTCTTTTTGCTTCGAGAATGGTTTTGGTTTTGGAAACAATTCAGATTCAGAACAATAATACTTAAAGAGAAATAAATGAGACAAACGTTCTTACGTATATTTTCAGAAAACGATTCATTTACTTTTAATTGCTTTCAAAGTGAAGCAAGATCGTTAATCTTACTTTCAGTTATAAAAATATGTTATACTTTACTGATATTCACCGTGTTTGGTGTGTGTTAATTTGACTGCTACTTGATTACGAGTTACTTGATTTCAAATCATTGATCGGTATACTCGTAAGTTGATTCCCGTACGTTTTTGAAAATATGAAATATGCTTTGCGAAATCAGTCCTCCAATCGGTTTAGTTTATTCAGTGAAACGATGAGAACAGATCAACGAAGTACTTTTATGCTATTTCTTCGTTTATCACGATTCCAAAGAAATTTCAGTCATGCCAAATTGTATTTTAACGTTGAATTTTTGTTACAATAACAATTACGATAACTTATGAGGGTCAACAAGCTCAGAGAAGTAAATGTATAAGTTGAGAAAGTTACGCGCATGCATTGTTTATCATCTGTTCTTTTAATCCTTCTTAGTTCACGGCATTTACTCGTGGTTATTTTAGGGAAAAATTTATTTAAGACAAATTAGACCAGTTTAATGGATATTGGACGAGCTAATTTTTTTTAAACGATTCTTTTTCTAAGAAAAGGTGTATATAGGTTTCGAGGTGATATTCAGTGTAGGTTTAGAGAGTTTTTTGAGATTCAATCATAATTTATGCGTTAATTAGTTCCTATTGAATGTTATTAGGATATCCTACTATCACACTAGCTTTATATCATATGTAATACTTAAGAATGCATAAAGCCTATCTTTTGCCACAAAAACCTCCTTGTATGTGTAGCAAAGCAATCCCACTATCCTATTTATAAAAATTAAATAACTATAAACTGTTCCTCCGCTTAATTGCAACTTTAGATGCCTATTAGAATTATAACAAATCAGTCGACTAGTCCTTTTACAAGTGGGTTTTTTCTTATCATTTTCTTTATTCCACCGTTAGGGTGATTATTTTTTACAACCATTTTGAGCAACGAGGCACTCGACAGAATACGTACTTAAAATTTAAGTATGAAACTTTTTGCAGACAATTCGACGGTCCCTCCCCTCGTCAGGCCGAGATTTCGTGCGTTTGCGCCGATGCACACGATGATATCAAACCTTTTCGGAGCAGCGACCCTTTATAAAAGTTAATAAATAAATCGGTGGCTTCCAACCTTTCAAGGCTCGAATTTATGTCCTTTTGTAGTCATGGAGACCCTCACAAAATTCACAAGGGTCGCCATAGATGGGCGGCGAAAGTTGATTTGGCTTTCGTGACGACGAAGCTTACTTCCCGACGACTCTCAGGCCAACTTGCATTTGCTCAGCACGCGAGTGATAATGTACAATGCTGTAATTGCAGTCGCGGGTTTGATAGCGCAAGAAATTACTTGGCCTCAGGTATGGGATGGCAAAGGTTAATTCAGAAGGCATAGTAAAAGAAGCAAATGTCTCAAGATGATTTCGTGCTTTTATACTGTAGTTCTTATCGGCAGGCAAATCTCAGTAGTGGTTGTGATTTGATCAATTAGTCGTCTGATCCATTTAATTTAGATCGTTGCCGGTGGTCATATAGAGTTACTCCCCAAAGTCTGCATATTCTCTGATTTGCAAATAGGTTCAAACACAATCATCCTAATAAAAAGCCTGAGAGCTTTGATTCAGAGATCAAGAGGCGCATATAGACTGTTTTACTTGCAGGTTTTAATTAATGAATACGAAATTGTTGAAACTCCGGGTTAAATATTGTTTATGGTTAAGAAAATCGTTGGAGCTGTAGGAAGCACAAGGATAAGGTCTTTTTCAGTTTAAGTTGGATATATAATCGCTAGAGTTATGAAATATTTAGCTTTAGCTTTACTACTTAACGTTATGAAGTACATAGTGTTTAAAGTAAAATATAGTCTGCCTGTAATATTTTTCATTCTGTGATTGATAAATTCTTTATAGCTATTATAGAGACAGAATTACATAATTTATTTACGGAACAATTTCCCTCAATAGACGTAAATGAGATATATTTTGTCATAAAACTCTCCAAGTATAAGATATGATGGCTTTAAAATTGTATAAAATAATTTAACAACCGAGACATCGGTAAGTTCTGTTCCAAGTGAGGTTCCCAGAAGTCAAACTATAAGTGCCAAGCAGCGCGAACGAAAGAATAAAACAGCTTAGAAATAGAAACTGGTTGGACCTAACTGTTAATCTGATTTTACTTTAGATTTAGATGCATACTATGGAATCATAATATAGATGTTCTCTTTTTAAAAGAGCTCTTTGAAATCTTTCACAGGTAAAGTGAATGTATATTTTCTGCTAGAACTGATGCGGTCTACGCTTTGACTTACGACAAGTAACCACGTAAGTATGGACAAGTACTATCCCGCAAAAATCGAATTCTCAAAAACTTCAAAAACTCACCTGCTCTGAGAGCGTCCATTGGCACAGAAGGGTACGGAATCGTGTATGGATAGCCCTCCTTCCGTAATGTCTTGGGCTTCCTCCTTGGTCTGTATTTGTAGTCGGGGTGCTCCTTCATGTGCATGGCTCGAAGGCGCTTTGCTTCGTCTATGAAAGGCCGCTTCTCGTCTTCGGTGAGAAGTTTCCATTCCGCTCCTGCAAAAATAAGAGCAGATTTTATTGTAGCATCCACGCGTTTACCTGATAAAATGGTAAATGTTCAAAAAAAAGCACATTGATTTTTCGATTTTCATAAGTGGTGCTTAACCCGAAGAAATCCACATCTGCGTTTCTTAGGGCCAATACGAATGTCAGATTTGCCCTCTAGACTACCGGTGATGATTGTTTCGGTGTCTAGTTGAATAATTCAAAGGAGTTTTATTTTCTATAACTTCAATTACACCCCCTGATGACGTCTCAGATCATTCATAAAAGACTCATTCATAATAGGATAAAAATTACCATATTTTCAATTCATCCTAAAATATCGAAGGGTAATGGAAGGATTTTTAATTTGTTCTAAAATATTTGTCTAAAAGTGGAGTACGCCTCACAAGCCTAAAAATTTAAGTAAATTATTGACGCGATTTTTCACTATTGATTACCATTCTGAACCCTTTCGTATTTCTCATTTATGTTTCCCTTATTTTGCGTTTCTGAACAAAATCTCACTCTTAGTTTCAAAATATTTCAAGCAAAAACTCCTAATAGGTTGAAAAGGTCATCTGTTTCGCTTTAGCATATCGAAGATTGTCAGTATTCCAAAATGAATTCTCATTTCTCGAAATAAAAAAATTTAATCATTAGACGAAACCATTCATGATTAGAAGTTAATACATCAACACTGTACTACATCGCATTCTATAGATCTTGAAAGAAAGTTGTTATCCATCTACTCAGAGTTGTTTGAAAACTACAATATTAAGTTCATTGGGATAAAAGAACTCGGCAGAAGATAATAGATTAGTTCTGAAATTTTGATTCCATAAAGATTATTCAAACCTCTGCCTTCACTCAGTCTATCGAGATGCTTATTAAATGTTTACGTAAATCTCAAGAAATTGGTTTTTCTCCTTTGATTTACCTTCGATGAAGCTTTTCCTAGGATTACTAAATTTCAACTCCTCTTCATAAAGAAACCTGAGGCAGCCATTTATTTTTTAATCCAGCCCATGTAAATATAACGATAATTTGCAAGTTGTTTTGAAGAGTGATCAATGATACCTTATTTTGATTACAACGAGTCAAATATAAAAATAACCTTGATAATTTTTCGGGATAATAACTCCTCAACCATTAGTACCTATATAATTCAGTTCCAAATTCAGTATGTTTTAAATAAGGGCAAAGTGAACTTCCACTGCTGAAGGCGAGTTTTAAATACATTTAGCAGTTTTTATAGAAGATGATGGAAGGGTGAGAACCTTGTCATTAATTTCCGAAAAATGGAAACGATATTTTACAATTGCAAGAGAAGTACTTCATATTCAGAGACATTGAAGAGGGAATTTCGAAAACTTAAATTTACAGAGCTCAAAAACTAGGAGAATTTGGTAAGGGTCTTCAATGAGAAACAAACTGGATTGAGCGATCCTACGTCAGTAAGGTCGCATAAAATCCATGAATATTAAGGAGTAAATTAAAATGTACGAAAATATTGGATAAGTGGTATCAAACATAAAGAATGCATAGCCGATACGAAGTCAAGATCGCATGGGCCCTATTCATCGTGTTTATCAAATCATGATCAAGTTTTTCTCTCTTGTGTAAAGCAGTAATTCACGACTCAGTTCCACTACACGTCCCCTGGAAGCGACCGGGATAATTCAGCGTCAACGTAATTGCGCGGGGAGTACGGTAGCACTTTGGTCCTGCCTTATCTCCTTCCCTACCGATCTTCTTCTCTTTCCATTCCACGATTCAAATCCGTCGAAGACTCACGCCATTGTTGGCAAGGGGCGTCGAGGGACTTTAACGACCGCACAGTGACTCGTCGCTTTCGGCAAATTATAAAGCGGTCGGCAGCAATTCGATCGGTCAGTCTTCTTCCTCAACGGAACGGAACGATTTGAAAAGGAAATGGCTTCCCTTTCTGGTTCCGCGTCTTTCAAATCTTCCATTGTGGATTCCGCCGTGTCCTTCTTCAACTCGGGGCGAATGCTCAGGGCGGCCCCTCTTTTTATTTCGAGATCGGTGTTATTTATTTAATGAGAGAGGTGTTGCGGAGGGATATAGGTGGATGTTGCCGAAAGGTTGATAATGGGAGGAAAATGGAGGATTAGAAGAGGTGCGATACAGAAATCTCGAAATGGTAAACACTCGTCATCAGTGCTGCTGTCGGAGAAATGTTTTGGGGAAAGAGGCCTTTATCTTCGGCAGCTATTCCCTTTCGCCGTTCGGAATTCCTGTTCTTATCTTCCATCTCGTTATACGCATGCACGCGTTTAAGATGAATGGATCTTTTGTACGCTCGTCCTTCTGTTCCATCACGCTCCGGCGGCTGCTTCTCCTCATGGGATTTCGTTCATTTTCATCTAATTAACTCGGAAGTTACGAGGAACTTTGCAAGGGAGTAATTCGGACAGGTTGATTATGATTGGTACATTATCATTACATACAAGCGTTACCAGAATCTCAATGCTCGGAGGATGTTCCTCACGCTTTGTTTGTCCTAATTCAATCTCCACTGAGATAAATTCTTGAGATTGGCGAAGGTAAATTTAAGTTGTGTTATAAAACTAATAACGGTGACATTCAATCTACATTTCGTATCCATCCAAATCTCACTGTTGTATCAGTTTCCTCCAGGTACAACAGAGAACCAAAAGTTGTTTGATGACAGTAATAACGGATGTATAATTTGGTAAGCCTTTGTAACTAATTGGAAGATTCTTCCTATCAGACGCAATGCTTTTACTTTACGCTGAAGGTTTTCTTTGCATTAAATTTAAATNGGAACCTGACCTTTAAGAGCTGGCACCCCTAATTACCCCTCTTCGTGTAATTCAGGGATACGAAATACTTACGTCCTGAAGTAGTAAGCAATTCATTTGCGCCACTTCAGAAGCAATCCAAAATATTCGACTCGTCTTGAAAGCTTTCCTTATCTTTGGAGAAGGCATTCCGAATCAGAGTAGCGATAAAAGCGAATCGGAAAAGGCAAAAATGTGAGTGTAAAAGGCATTCGGAAGATGGCACATCTCTTAAAGCGAAACAAGGAGATGGCCGCAGAAGCTCCTCCCCCTCCTCCGCCCCCTCCCTCATCTCTCTCTAGAAACTCTCCTTCCGAGAAGCACACAAGAGACAAATTAATCATAGGCAAGTTTCTACCGATAAAATATTTATTTCCTGGAAGAAATAAACTTCTCATGGCGGCGATTAATGATTAATGAGCAGTTTCCTTATTTTATAAATGCTCGTGAAATGCGTTGCTGTTTCGATCTTGCTCTTATTTGTCGTGTCTGTGAGCAAGGTTGGAATCAATTCATTGCGGCAGTTCGCCAAATAATTCTAGCTTTCTACATAAGGACGATTGGTATTTAAAAAGAATGGTCACGCTCGCATAAAAATATCTTTTTTTAAACGAGTTTAAAACAAAACTTTATGGTTTTCTGTGACTTAAAGAGAGCCTTGTCCTAAAGTGAAGCTGCGGGTTCTTTGCTTCGATTCATTCAGCGTTAATGTTCATTGATTTCAGGTGTCCATGGAAACAAAAAGCGTATCTCCAGCCTTTCTTAAGTAAAGAAGGCGTTCAAAGTGCCAAGTTCACTGTCAAGTTTTCTTCGATTGACTAGTCATCAATGCATGGCAATTCCGCATCGCTTCCGATTGTAGAATCTAAAGAAACGAAAAATCATTTCGATAGAATAGTATTTTTCCTCGTGAACTTATTTTCATTCTCTCCTATTCTTTTGCCCCATACCAACCCTTACACTGCGGTATTCATTCGGAAGAAATGAAACGAAATAAAAGAAAATGGAGGCTCCATCTCGAGGTTCGGAATTCGATGCGCGCCGATGGAGAGGGACGGCCGAGTGAGCGGCTATCCTCCATTTTGAGGACTCACCCTCACTCATTTACACGCTTCGTTAAACAAGGCAAAATGGGATCGGGGCAAGAATTGAAATAAGGCGACAAAGAACTGAGGTAATTGGGATATCTCCAACGTGCCGTTGAAAATTCGGTTGTTATTTCAAGGAGAAAATTGCGAGTGGAAGTAAAGGAGGCTTTGCTGTAAAAAAACGGTACGCATGGAGGGTTGGGGGAAATTTTACGTAAATGGCGGCTTCTGATGACAAAAGAGCGTAATCAGGATATTCTGAAAGTTCCAAAATGTCATCATAAAAATATCTAAGTATTTAGCTTTAAAACTTATGATGCTAGTAGATTTCACTTTGGTTGATTTGTATCATTCTTCCGTGTAATTATCTTTTTCATTGACATTAAATGTCAATACGATGTCGTCTTTGCTTCTACATCTTGTTACAAACGACGATAAATGTAAAAAGCATTCTGTTTTGTCAATATAATATGTTTGATAGTTCTCCAAGACCACGTTTTTTCCCCAGAAAGAAATTCTCTCTGACTTACCTCAGAAATGACTAAATGTTTTCACATAAAAAATTCCATCAGGAAATAACGAAGTTAGCGTATTTAAACTATTGTTCATGGTATGAAAAAGGCGTAAGAAAGTATTTATTTTAAAAGATAGCCTGATTTATGAATCTTCTGTTTTTCTTGTCGGTATAACATTAGTCCAACATTAGATAACATTTACTTATTTAGATAAGAATTAATCGAAACTATTGTTTTAATTATTTCCTCCAAGGGGTTAACGTTAATTTAATGCCAAATAAAAAACAATATCCCAGTATGATGGACATGAAGATGGAGATTGTCATTTTTGTTCCATTTGCTTTGATTTCTTGCTTGTCTATTACAACTACGACACCAGGTTCGAGTCTTGGCTTAGGTCATAGTATTTTTTCTACAAGTGGAAGGCAATATTTTTATGTTACGATTAAAATAAAATTTTCCCTTATCATTTCATTCATAAATACGTACGAAAAGAATTGCATAGGGTTCGTTGAAAATAGTTCGTTCTCTTTCGTTAAAATTAATATTATTCCCATTCAATTTAATCGATTTCTTTCTTTTAATGATCATAAAACATACTAAATAAATCAAAAGTAAGGTTTAATGAACAAATAAAATTTAATGGTATCCACATAATTCCCCAAAGCTATCAATGTTATTCTTTATAACTCGTTCGTTCTTCTCCGGAGCAAAGTAATTTCTCGAGCGATTTTGATTTTCCCACGGAAGGACGAGCCCCAGACACGCTCATGTCAACCGCGCCTTTTACGAAGACTCGAGTTTAATTACTCCGCTTCTCTGGCAAATAAGAAAAAACACCGACGAGGAAAAAAGATTTTCCCAGATTCGGTCTTATCCTTCGGCCCGAATTCCATTCCGCTTTGAAAAGTATTCAATCGATTTCTTCGCCATTTCTTTTTCATTTTCTTCGATTTTCCTTTCAACACATTCTTTGGAAGATGTTTTTCCGCGATCTTGTAAGATGCTTACCTTCGACCTTTTCCACCATAATTGGGTATTTCACGCAACGTTTCTGCAAATACGCGCTTCAGCGGAAAAATAAGTGCTATCAAGGTGGGGGTGGGTAAGATTTAAAGTCAATGCATTATCGAGTGAGCATATTTGACCCAAATGAGTTTCGTCCTCGCGATATTTTGAATAATATTTTATCTAGGAGGAATTTGAGAGATTAATGATTAATTATAATGACTTTTATAAAAAGTCGATAAGACAGAATCGATTTATTCTGAATCGATGTTGAATTGTATGTAAAATATCGTCCAATTTTTGATCCCCATGAAACCTCTCACAGTAGATCATTTATAAATGAAACGAAAGAATATCCATAAAACAAAATTAGTTTGAAATATTTATTATTTGATTATTGAGCGAAGTTCTATTCCAATTATTTCGACGCATCATTCACCCGAAACGGTCTCTTACGAAGAAAATGCCGTCAATGCTAATCGAAGCAATAAATAGCTCAGTTATATAAATTGGAATCAATCGACGAAGCCTTAACTTGGTGGAATTCCATCCTATATGGTGGGAGAAATAACTTAGCACAAATTCCACAAAAGGAGTTGTAAATTCGAAGAAAATACGTTCTTGAAGGCGTTGCGGATGTTATGCGTCCTCCTTGTTGCATAGGCCGACCGGATAATTCGAGAGAAATCATGGAAAAAGATACTAAGACTCGACGTTTCTTTTGGTATTTTTTCGCAAACGGTAAGCGGCAATGAAGGATCGAGGAAGTAGACTTTTTGTGTATGCACCCCCTGCCACACTCCGAAAGGAGACTTGATTGACTCTCATGTAGATGCACTCTTGAAAAGATCAGTTACCGGAACCTGACCTTTAAGAGCTGGCACCCCTAATTACCCCTCTTCGTGTAATTCAGGGATACGAAATACTTACGTCCTGAAGTAGTAAGCAATTCATTTGCGCCACTTCAGAAGCAATCCAAAATATTCGACTCGTCTTGAAAGCTTTCCTTATCTTTGGAGAAGGCATTCCGAATCAGAGTAGCGATAAAAGCGAATCGGAAAAGGCAAAAATGTGAGTGTAAAAGGCATTCGGAAGATGGCACATCTCTTAAAGCGAAACAAGGAGATGGCCGCAGAAGCTCCTCCCCCTCCTCCGCCCCCTCCCTCATCTCTCTCTAGAAACTCTCCTTCCGAGAAGCACAAAAACAGCAGCCGAGGAGAAGGGGAAATGAATAGAGCATCCGGATTGGCTAGTGTGGAAAGCCAATGGCGGTGAAGTGTCGCTTGTACGCCGGAGGAATTTTCGCTTTTTCTTCCTTTTCTCGGTATCATCCCTGTGGCACCCCCTGCCCTCCCCTCTCTCGGGACCACTTCCCGCCCTTCCTGAAGGAATGACGCTGCGACATTGAGTGGGTGTGGGGATTTCTTTCTTTTTTCACCGAAAAGGTCGACCTCTCGCAGGAAGGTTTCTATCGCATTCCATCGAGTCCACTTGCCCGACAGATCTTCGCTGAACCGGTCCAGTTCAAGAGTCGTCCCAAACAGGATCAGGGCTTTAATAATTATTTAAGGGAAGGATTAAAAGTGAGGCTACTGGCGTTCGATAGATATGGGTTTTATAAATGTATAGATAAAAACAGATCGATGGGGACATTATACATTTATGAAATCAGCGTGATATGCGTGACTTCGTGGGAAGCCACGAAGGAGAAGGGAGTACATATATAACTTTGTAGTTTCCACAAGTTTATTTCAGGCGACTAGTTTTAGGAAGTCGGGGAAGGTCAAGGCGCGTATCTTTTTTTTTCTTTTACTTTCCTATATGAATTTTTAAATTTGTAAACTTCGTGCCTGATGATGCTAGCACGCTTTGTCACAAGCAGAACTAGTCGCCAAAACTAAACTCGTGGAAACTGCAAAGTTGTATACTCTCTTCTCTATGGCAAATGGAAGGTATCGGGGCTTACAATAATTGTTGAGGATATACATTTAAAGTAGGCTCTGTGATAATCGATGTAAATAGAATTTGAAATGGAACCGACAGAGAAAAATATAAATGCGGATATGATTAGTAATTAAGCATGTGTTTAACAAAATGAAAAAGCTGCTATGGCGATAATAAAAATTACTAGGGAATATAGAAAGGCCCTCTTAAAAAGTGAAATTTAATTCATATTTCTAGAACGCAGTGCAACATTATCCAGTTATTTAACTCTGTGGAATATTTCCAAACGACTGCTTCAGAGGACAATGGCACCTAGAATAAAACTGATCCATGCATTTTATTTGACTCAATCGAGGATTTTGTTCTCCTTATCTTACAACGCTCTACTACAAATCCCTTCCAACCAATTGATTCTTTCAAAGATATGTTTCATTCAAGGCCCGTTATTTGAAGATAAAAAATAATAATAACATCAGCGGATGTTTACAGTCTTTTGAATGTCACATTATAGGTTGGGATCGGTCCCCCAATTCATAATGGCCGTTTATACTTTTGGTTTAATGTTTGCAAAAAGAAAAGGGTCATAATTATTCAAAATTCATTGTGGCATTGAAAAGTTCGTAAAGATTTCGATAATAAAAATGATCAATACTTTGAATGGCTAATAACTGGTTTTAAAAGTTAATTGAATTGTTATAATAGCCCTCATTTCTAGATTCTGTTATCGACAGGGTTATTTCACCAAAATATTAGCTGAAGCAACTCCTCCTATAGTACCGTAATATCGTTTGCTGTTGCTATGGAGTTATCGGTAAGTGATAACGCATTATCCCACCCCATATGTGATATAGAAAAGAAAGAGCTTTTTGCAAATAGTATAAGTAAATTTCCACACCGATATTTCGGTAACGTCACCCACTAAAATTTGCAATTTAATTATAAATACATCCTAGGGTTGCTATGTTGGTAGAGAGGCAATGGAAAGATGGGAAGGAGGAATGGAAGATTACAGGGTAAAGCAGTGGGCCGTACAAAAGGAAGATGGAGTCAGCTGGAGGAAATCGGTGCGTGTAATCGGTGGATTGGATCCTCAAGGTTTCAGTTGGTCGATGGTTGGGTGGGGGTGGATATGAGAGCAGAAGGCAGATCTGATCAGTGGAACAGCAGGTAGAGGTGGCTTCACATTGGCCACGACACGAGTCAGCTCCATCGGGGAGGTGGAGGTGATTGGTGAAGAAAAAAGGTTGCCGGATACTTGGTGCTTTGAGCGTTCACCCCGAGAATAGGGTCGTAAGGAAAAAGTAGATGGGATGAGGGTGAATATAAGGTTTTTTAGAAGCATGCTTCCTTCTAAATTTGTTCACAGGTGTAGCAGGGGTGGACAGGGGCGGATGTATAACGAGGCGTAGTAAGTGAGGGCCTCAATAAGATCGCCCTAATAAACACTCATTAACAGACTGTTCTGGTTTTTCACTTCAAGAAAGAATTTTATATCCGATAAGTAAGTCTACGTAATATGTTTATGGATTAAATTATATTGTTTATATCACTGCGTAGTGCAAAGTCTATCCGTCATACTTAGTGATTTATGGGCATACAACGTATTTTAATCAAACCGTATTTATTCTTGCGGTAGTGAAGAGACTGAGATGTATTTATAAAAGGGATTTATATTTGAGAATTTTATGAAATAATTGGAAATTTTACATAATAATAACATAACTTTTTACATACTTTCATAACTCCTAGTTGGGGCATCACACTGATCTTTGCGCCTGTGGTCTCTGATAGCTTAAATCCGCCCCTGGAGGTGGAACTAGAAGCTCTCCAAAGAGGAGGGGGAGCAATTTTGGCCAATTTCCAATTTCTAGAAGCATGCTTCCTTCTATATGTGTTCACAGGTGTAGCAGGGGTGGACAGGGGCGGAATTATAATGAGGCGCAGTAATTTAATTCGAGAAGTTTTACTGCAATGGGAGGAAATCTCAATGCATCATTCTTGTCATATTTTACATCGTTGAGTACTCTATGGTAATGGTTTTTCCTGATTAAGCGTTCGATGCGCAGAGTCCTAAGTTTTATATTCATCTATATTGAACGAGAAATATTACATATACCGGTAATTTGAAATCAAAATATTTCATTCGCTTTCTGTTCACTTTGTATAAGTTCTGAATTCGCTGAAAATGAAATAAATGTATGGTTTAGTGAGATTCGAAGTTTCAGTTAATACGGAGAGGGAAGGGAAGTACAGCTAACTTCATCTTAATTGGCTCGGTCACTTCTTTATAAACGAACTAACTCTGATAAGTATTAAGACAGACTTTTACTCAACTTATTCTAGCGCAAGCGTTCAGTTACACATCAATGCAGATATATTTTTACCACATTTCGTTCAAAATGAGCCAGCGAATCCATCTATGATACACGAACAGACGGACAGATATAGGAGATATAATGGCCCTTTTCATTGGCATCGAACTATAAAGAGGAACCTTTGACTGAGAGGCACTTTTGTATCCATGGGGACAAAGAGGAGGAGAGCTCCAAAGTTCCTTTCTCTCTTACTAATGAGAAAAACTTCCTCTTGTCAGTCTGTGGCTTTTACTACCCCGGCTGCGTTAATTAGTTTAGTACTCTGTTTACAAACGGCGATAACCAAAAGGACAAACTCAAGATGTTTATTCATGAAATTAACGTGTAATTAAAATGGTTAACATTAATAAATACCTCTGTTTTCGAGGCAGAAGATTCGAAGGGAATTTGGAGATTTTCTGTCGCAAATGCGATAATTAAGAGCACTTGCTGCCATTTCTGACTCCGGGGCTCCAAATAAATGTAAAGTGGCATTCTATGTGCCTATTTTCACCTGAAACCTAATCAAAACAGGTATTCCGGCGTTTTTTCAACACGGAAAATTGCAAGGGAACCGCAGCTGAGAGCACCGATGAATTCGTTTTTCAAGAGTTAGCATTCATTTACGAAACTGTGTCGTCGTCCACAATGGGTACGTAAGAAACAATAAGAAGACATTAACTCCGGTGTGCAAAATAGCAGCACACCGCAATGTTCAGCATATATATTTTTGTAAATGGTAATCCTTTAGCCTAGGTAGTAATAAAATTTTCAATTGGAAACTGACTTGAT
Source organism: Ladona fulva (assembly GCA_000376725.2). Lineage (NCBI taxonomy): Eukaryota > Metazoa > Arthropoda > Insecta > Odonata > Libellulidae > Ladona > Ladona fulva. Next base: position 1,245,688 of record KZ308124.1, on the reverse strand, counting down.
AGCTCGGTTATAATTTGTAAAGGTCGACTTTTTCCGCAGGATTTCTACAGAAAATGGGTTTCTATGGAGGACCATCGAGGAATAAATATCCTCTCCTTCTGGACGAATCTTTCTTTTCTGTTTTATAAATTTTCAATACTTATTTTTTTTGTTTTCATATCTGATCCACGTATTTCAGCTACTTTAAGTTAATTCTGTCGAATTTCTATAACGTTAGATTGTTACAGATATGTAATTTCTTTTACAAAGTTTAATATCAAAGGTGTTTAGTGGCGGTAACTGTTATGGCGAATTCTTTCTGTGGCTTTATTTACGCGTTAATGAAAGATTTATACTTGAATTTATTCATTTACAAAATACTTTCCCCGCTCCCTAAACCACACGCCGTAAGGTGGCTTGCAGGGTATTTATGTAGATGGAGATATAGAATACTTTTCATACTAGAAAAATCAATCAGATTTTATACAGTCATATGAACATATAAACAGTCGAACTGTATTGTGCAAATAAACGTTCGTAATGAATATTATTTGCTTTTAACTTATCAACACCGATCAAAGCAATATAGGAGTACATAATAACTTTTCCAACCCTTTATGTCATCTAACAACTTCTTTCTTTGTCTTCTCCCTTGCATTTCACCCTCAATTACGTTCTTCAGCGATGACTCTCCTCTCAATATTGCCCCACCCATTTCCTCTGGCGATGTTTAATTACTTCATTTAAAACCCTCTTCTCCCCAACTATCGTCAGTACTTCTTTTGGTTCAAAGCAATATACAATATCATATATTAAAAGACTAATCCTAGCCCGCGAACCCGTGGTTTATTTAAAAGAAGAAGGCATTGGGTTATTTTTTTTAAATTAGAGATATTAAATTACATAAAATTTTCTTTCTGTAAATCCTTACATTTTGTAAAATGTAAGGAATAGAAAGGTAGGTGGTAGAAATTTGGAAAGAACAAATACATTTCGATGACATACCGTGTTTAAGAGTAAAATGTAAAATTTTGTTAACTTACATTTCAAGGAAAACTTTATATTCCATTCGACCGACTGATATTTACTAATTAAAATTCAATGATGTAGCCTTTGGAATGAGGAATTGAACCGCAAAACTGAAATACGTGAAAAAATTATCAGTAGTCGTGGCCTCCAAAGGTCGCTGGAAACATACATCGTTTTATCGAAGCGTGTATAGAATTAGGGATGTAATTACAGTTGCAATGCAAAGGGTGTAAATTTACGCACGGGTGCATGGAATTTCCGAACCCTGAATTTTAATTTCTGAATTAACGCAGAATATTCGTGAGTTATGTACAGCGCCAATATTAATTACAAAATTTCTTCTTTACAACGTCACAAAAGAACCTCATTAGCAAAATTCGACGGTAGCTGTAATGGCCATCATGTTAACGAAAATGCTGCAGTGAAATTACAATGTACAATATTTTATCCGTCATCCGTCAACAAAGGATCATACTGCTTGGCATTTATTAGCAGGTTTAATTAGTATCATAATTAACTTGTGACATTAGTTGGTATATTTTGGAAGGGCTTTTGCTTTTACAATAACTCAATATCGAATTAATATCTGCATGGCGCATACCTGTAGAAAATTAGGTATCAAAAAAGAAGAGATAGGTTTAATTAATTTCGTTTTAATTTACGACCGGATTCGAGGGTATGACGGTAATTACTATGGCTTGGCATTTACGGGAAAAAGCCTAAAAAAATCTGCAAAGTATTTTGCAATTGTAGTAGCAATCTAAGCCAACGTCCAATCCATTGATCTATTTTTGTTGTTGATGTACCTCTATTTATTAACTTCACGTGGCATTGATTCAATATATTACAAACATTACAATAACGAAGCTTTCTATTGTTTTTGATTGCTACATCTTTTTCCAGAGTTTGCAGCTCAGCGATATATCAAATTCTGGCTTAATTATAGTGTTAAAATAATTCTGATTGGAATATTAACAAAGAAACTTCGTTTGACAGGAAATCTTTCAAAAGAGTAGAGGCAGAAGGAAGTAGTCCTGGTTATTTGGAAATACAGTTAACTTGCATTACTTTCAAAAGTAAACTAATAGTAATTAAGCAAAAATATATTCCATTTATTGAAATGAATGATTAGTAGTGGTAATAGGATACTTTCAAAACTATGTGTAAGGCTATTGGGATTAGTCTATGGTGGTAATATATTAGAATACTATCATTATTTACCTTGTTAAATGGTTAAATAAAGTAATAAGTGTTGGAAAATAGGTGGAAATAAATTGCTTGAAATTTACGTTATAGTAGATTTGAGGCTATGATAATTCTTTACGTAACTTCACGTCCTAAAATGAAAGATACCTATTAAAAACCTCGTTGCCATTTTATATTACAACTTTTGTTGAGATGACTCTTTCAACCTATATATTTTATTGTATATGTATGTTATTGTAACTACATATCGCGATATTGAAATGGGAGGTGAGTCAGTATATAAGTTCACCTTTTCGTAGACACATTAGTATTGGAGTAATCTTAGCTCATGCAACCGTAATACAGAAATGAGTATAAATTGAAATACTTCGACAGCTTAAAAAAAAGCAGTGTTATTGGAAAGAAACAAAATGTAAGCTCTCGTACTCCAAGCTATTAAGTTCTTTAATATTAATTAGTTTAATAATAATTTAATATCATACGACTACTGTCGTAATACACCTCTAGACCAAATTCACTAATTCTTGGCCAATTTGCTGAAATTCTCTTTCGTAATAATATTTCTTTGATTATGTTGTTAAATGATGCTTTTTATGATCTTGAAATGTCTCGTTAAATTAAGATTTCTCTGAACCATTACAAATTGGAAATAATTCCTCGGTAAAAGTTACTACAAGGAAAATACGATATCTCAATTGGTTACAGCAGTCATCCCGAAAGTGGAATATCCAGATTCGAGTCCCGGTACTGTCAGACTTTTTTCCTGTCCGTCTTTCCATAGGAAAAGTAATTAATTGAATAGAAGGTATGACAATTGTATAACTTCAGTATTTATTGGATCCATAGCGCATAATGGTTCATAGGAAGAACGAGTCTGATCCTCCCACTAGAATCGATAAAGACACTCACCAAGCCTCTTGGAAATCTCCGAGTTGTGCATCTTGGGATTCTCCTGCGCTATCTTCCTCCTCTGCAGCCTGGACCACACCATGAAGGCATTCATGGGTCGTTTTATGTGGTCTTCCTGAGACTTTTTGTTGCCTGGGGCGTTTCCACCGCCCCCGCCCGTCCCTCCCCCTCAACACTCGACGTTTCTTTTGGTATTTTTTCGCAAACGGTAAGCGGCAATGAAGGATCGAGGAAGTAGACTTTTTGTGTATGCACCCCCTGCCACACTCCGAAAGGAGACTTGATTGACTCTCATGTAGATGCACTCCTGAAAAGATCAGTTACCGGAACCTGACCTTTAAGAGCTGGCACCCCTAATTACCCCTCNATGCCCCCACCGCCCCCGGGGCCCATCCCTCCCCCGCCTCCAACCATCATTCCCCCGCCCGCGAAGGCCGCGATGGCGGCCGCGGCTGCGGCGGCGGCCGACGGGGAGGAGAAGGAGGAGGAATGAGAGGAGGGGGCGGAGTAGGAGGAGGGGGAGGAGGAGAAGGAGGAGGCCGAAGAATAGGACGAGGAATGGGGGACGGAGGAGGACGGGGAGGAGAAGGTGGGAGGGGCGGAAGTGTAGTCGGGGGAGGAGAGGTGGTCGGAGGAGGAGGAGGTGGGCAGGGGGGGTGGGGCGGGAAGTGATCCCACGATCCCCGAGGAGGGAGGGGGGAATGCATCGCACAGTCCGCCAACTGCCCTGAAGAGAGAAAGAGAGCTTATGTTAGGAGAATGAGGAAGTCCATGAATTGAATTAGGTACGTCTAATTATTACTGGCAAAATCGATAGTACTACTATACTGCACTAAGAGTGCAGTAGAATCACAATAACTGATACTACGGTATAATTCTGCATAGGTAATAATGAATCAGTAGGGATAGAGCTAATAATCGAAATGATCAGTTTCAGTTACAGAAGAAGCAATATATACCAGGTCTCAGGCTAGAAACCAAGTTCATGTAACGTTAAGCTCTTCATCTAGCGTATGTAAAATATATTAAACAAGCTATGTTAGTTTTCTCAACACAAAAGTTAAATTTCATTGGTTGGAAATTTTATTCTGAGGAAAGAGAGCTTGAATGAATATCCATTGAAGTGGATATTCATTCAAGCTCTACTCATATTGAATGATTTTTATTTATTCGATTATTTACCCTTAACAATCAAATTATTTATTTTATTAACCACTAACCTCTAACTACTGATAAGATTTCCGAGACCAGCAGCACAAGATAGAACCAAATGTAAACAAAATTATTTTTGCGTATTAATTTGTTGCATCACGGTATTTTATTAAAAAAGCAACGTTAACGTAATTTTTTCAACATAAACTTTCAATATGTGCTCAACAATCCATTAAAGAAAACTACATAGAAAATTATTTTCTAATGTAAATTAATTATTTTATAATTTTAACAATTAAATATGCAAATGAATCGATACTCTTTAATGAGCTGTGGTTCAGTTAAAAAACATTGAAATTCAGAAATATTTTCAATGAACGACTATTTAAAGGGTGTGTAATATGCATATGTAATTGATAAAGCACTTGGTTTAGAATCAGAACGATTTAGCTATATGATAAGACCTTCAGAATTTTTAATTTAATAAGAGTCTAGATAAGAAGATAAATATCTCTGTAGCAGCAACATATGGTTTTCTTTGATAGTGTGTGTGAATTTTTATGGATTTTTAAAGGAATTGTATAGGATTTATAATTTAGGCTCATTATAATAACTATGTTCATACCATTCTGAAGTAAGAGCAAGAATTATCTAAGAAGGTTAGTAGTAATTTGTCACAAGTATGTACGCCTGGCTGTTTCATTTCTTTTGCCTTTAGTTCTACTAGCTGTAATAAGCAGCAATCCAAAGAACGTCCGTTTGAGATATTGCACAATGAGTTCGTAATTCATCTAAATTTTATAGGTGGGAATGGCTACGCAGGAGCTTGACGATAATCAGTTATCTTAGCATTCTACGCCCACATCCTCACATAGCCCATATCTTTTAACGTTAAGTCCCACACACGCAGCTTTGCACTAAGCATAAATCGAATACTAACTAGAAACGATTGATGACTTCTCAGTAGCCGTAGCGCAACAGCTATTTGTATCTCCATCCAACAGTTTCGTTCTAAGATATTTTTAGAATTAAAAAAGAGGTAATTCGTCTAGGATACATATTGTTCGGGGGAAAGAGTGAATAATGATAGGATCCAAAATCGTGTACGAAATAGGTAATTTGCGTTTGGGAGGTAACTGTGCTCATACTGAACAAAATAGAAGTAGTAACTCTGTAAGGCATACGACTCTTTTATCCATCCTTGCAATTCGGAACGCATAATATTGTCTTGCCTTGACGAGATATTGTTTGGAGCTTAAAAATGTATACATTTCTTTATAAGGTCTTTCGCGGTTCAGCTAAATGCGGAATGTAAAGTACACATTACAAAAAGAACTGTATTTAAAGCCAGTAATCCTTATTTCGTGGAAAAGTTTCTCATCAGTTAATCCAATTTATTCCTCAAGAAAGAAAATTGCCCCAAAAAAAGATCATCGAAGTAGTCAGTGATGGGTCAAGGAGTAAAGAGGATATATTATATACCTCTTAACCCAAAAACATCTATAATGTTCCGGTCCAGATCAACAAAACTAGGATGCATCAACATTTTATGATATAACCCTACAATCAAGAGAGTACGATTTATCATATAGATTAGAATTATGAATTTTTAAAGAGGAAATATAATATAACATCTCTGACAAAATATTGCTTGAAATGGAAGACGCCTGTCTACTGCTCTTCTACATCAAAGTGCTTCAATGAACTTAATTTTGGTAGAACTTTCTATGTAGTTTATCTTAAAGTGATTTAGTAGACATCCTTATCACCGTATGAGTACATAGTTCAACGTACAATTATGTGTGATGTAATCTGTTTTTTAAGATAAGTAGTTTAGATGTTAAATTGTTTGGTTTATGTGATTAGGAATGTTTTACAGAAATTGCTTTGCTCTGAATATTTCATATCATATATTTCATATAATATTTATTATTTCATATCATTTCCTTCACTCGGTAATTAGGGTAGATATTTTAATCTCGATATTGATATTGGTTCTTAATTAAGAACGATAAATGAGTTACAAGGAAAAGATATTTATGAAGTATTGTCGCAGACGATCGAACCTAGGAAATCTACATTTGCGAATGCGTTACTTTGACGGAGCGCCGTTGATGGACGATAACGTATAAGAAAACATCGAATAATTCTAAGGAATTGAAAATGATAAACATACTACGCCGATTTTCGTAATCTCTTTTCGGAACAATTCCAATGATCAAACGACCATAGCGTGTCTTTCCAGTTTAATTTATTTTTCAGTTCATAAATGTCGATAAAATCATTTTCTAAAATATGTAAATAAATGCAGAAAGGATTTTCACACTTTCATAAACGTTAGCATTTCCTTTCTCGTTCGGAGGGAAAAAGATCGACTTTTCATAGCAATGTGTATTATCAGGATCTGGACACGACATCTTTCCCGTAAGTTTTTCTTTATACGCCGAGTCGAGACGTTTCCTAGGATAGATTTAAAATATTGCAAAATATTGGGTATCTTCTTCCAAACACTTGGCATTTTCTGCCCCTTACTTCTCATGCAATCTCTTGCGAAAAGTTTTTGCCGAAGAAAATTTCGGTCATACTTATTTCTTCAATTTAAAGAGAAATGTGTGAGCACAAAACGGAATAACGTAAGTACAGTTAGGTATTGCTACTGCAGGTCTATGACAGGAATTTCATTTTCAACGACTTATGTGATTAAAACAGGGGCGTAGCTAAGATTTTACTCTGGGGGTACTGAACCATGGAGTAAACACAAAATTACCTACTTCCTGGGACAGATAAACTTTTGCTCTAAATGTAACAAAGATGAAATTAGATTTATAATTACATATATTCCCTGCGAGTCATGTGTCGTGCCGTGTCGTGTGTTGCTGTAAATATTTAAACATTTACCATTCAGCTTCCATAAGATCAATTTCTTAAAACCCATTTAGGTTCTGGAGGTAGGGATTAACAGCCAATGCCCCCCTGGATACACCACTGATCAAAGTATTCTACTTCACTATATCACTTTCTACGTGCTTCATACAGCAAGACAATTTTTAGTCTTTCTTATGTTTTATTCTGCCTCGAAGTACTTTTTCTAGTGTAGTACTTGTGCATGTACTTTTACTGTATCGAAGTACTGACATAGTACATGCAATGGACAAATTTAAGCTGCTTAGAGTCCGTCAACGTCTAACATTAGAATAATATTTCGTTTCGAAGAGAAATTCGTAAAACCTAATCAAGGTTAAAATATTTCGTTTAAATTTATAATTTCAATAACGATTTGCATGAAAAATATTGTTCTCGGAGCAGCGGAATGTTAAGTGAAGAAAACTTCAAAATAATGACCCGTCTCATCATTATCTTTTCTTTTCCACATTTATTGTCCCTTAATATGGCTATATCTTTTATTTATTATCCTTTCTCAATCCTGAGGTAGAAATTACTGTAGTGGCAAGCTGAAAACAGTTTGACTATCCTCCAGCATTCTTTTATTTAAGACTCCGAATGCTCCATTTGTTTGCATCTAAAGGAGGGCGAATGGATAGTTTCTTGTTTGTACGTGAATTTAAAAGGAAATATAAATCATTCCTTAGCATGATTCCGGAAAATATTACGTATGTGAGATAAATGTATTTACCAAAGTATACAAAACTTAAGTTTTTCATAATTTGCAAATAATGTAATTTTCTGAATGTTCTCTCGGTTGCATTACGGAGCATTGTATTACTACTTTGGGATTCATAATTCCACCTTAAGTATGTGCAACATCTTTCGATATACGAAAATCTCCGCAAACCTTGTCAACAACGTTTTACGGTCCAAACTTTTTTTACGGCCAGAAAAGAATGAGTCTGTAGTTATCATTACTCGGATCTCGAGATGATTTGATAACGTATACATGGTACATGAGCCTTCATATTCCATCACATTCAACGCAGCAAAATGGAAACTATAAGAGTAAGGTCTGCCCGTCCGTCTTATGAAAAAGCGGAGACAAACAACCTCTACTTGGGGTAGTTTGTCCGCCAGTCCTTCTTCACAAACATTCGCATACGTATGCATAAACTGTATCCATGGATGCATCTCTTCGTACCTCGGCGAGCTGAACCGCTCATTGTTCGTCAACAAAACGTATTGCAGCAAGTTACTCCACCCCTTGCATAAGCATCCCCCTTCTCTTCTTTTTCACTCCTCCCACACAAAGCATGTCCGCCTCAGGCGATTGGCTTGTTTATATTTGTTTTTCTGCTTACGACTCTCCCCTCGATTCTCCTTCCCCTCCCTTCGCAAACAAAGTTAAGGCCTCCTGTTAGGATCCTATTCCTCTGTATTAACCCCCTCCCCCCCTCCGTCGCTTTCCTTCAATTTCATTTAATGAGATTTGTTTTTTAGTCATCCCGCCCGAAAAAATCGAAGAGGGGTTTCATGAGATGGAAAAGCTGTCCGTGATTGTGGCAGGCTCGCGTCGACACTATGAATTTCCTTTTTTTCTCTCCCTGATGATCCGTTTCGTGGCAATTCGACATTATTCTCGACGTAATATCTTTGGGCTAATCAGATGAAGCTTCTCTCCGATTTCATATTAGGGGTCATATCATTAAGATCAGTAATATACGCAGATATTTAACAACTAATACCTGACATGTTAATATATTTGTTCAAAGCTTGTGTTTGGTCTAAAAATTTAAAGTTCTTTGGGTATCAATTTGATCTTCTGCCCGGCTTTGGGCTGCTGTACCTTACACACTTAATCTTCGCTTCAAAGTGACATAGTGGCTACTCAAATGTTCAAACTAGTAACATTTAAAATATTTACCAATCTGTAATATCATATTTCCCTTAGATTTAGCGAAAAAGTGGGTAATTTAATGTTAAATGCGGACTCACGAACAATGTCGACAAAAGCGTTTCGTTGTTTTCCGATGTGATTCATATGGGAGATTAATTGGATAGATTTCATAAGCTTTGGCTCTTGTGATTTGAATGCTGATTAATCCTCACCCTTAATCCACACTCCACCATCTTATATTAATTTCACAATTTCAATATCTTAAGCTTTCGTTATTTAACTCTTTGTCGGTTAAAGGCATATTTCCCTTGTCAATTACTTAATTTTTTCTTGGAATCACCGATACTAACTACAGAAATTGAATATTTGAAAATTCCACCGAATTATTCTAGTCATATTTTCTGAATTTAAAATAACATCAGGCGATTATTGACCCTAGAACAAAATGTTTTAAATTAATAAGTATGCTCATCGAATTTTCTTTCTTTGTTGATTGTTTGATTTTAAGAGGTCCAACTTAGTTGTTGAAAGCATTTCAACAAGCAGCGAACCGTCTTCCGAAGGTAAAGGAATTGTTAAGAGTAATTGAGATAGGGATGAACGTTAGGAATACTATAATCATTTAGCCCATTCTAGTTTATTTTGCCCAATCGATACTGCGCCAGAAGGAATGTCTTCCTAAAGAAATAGTTTTGCAGCGGGAATGATCAAGTTATTTCCTGGAAACCTTTCATCTCTCCATAATGGCGTTGATTGTAAGAACAAACTTAAGAGAGTTATTTAACAAGGTGAATACAAAGTTTATGATATTTCTTTTTGAGCCCAGAAAATCTTTGAGTTTTTTTTTTTTTGAAGCCCTGTACCGGAATTAAAATATGAGTGAACGGTAGCGTGCTTAAGATTGGTGCCGACTTAACATTTACGAGTTGCGTGTCCAAAAAGCTTCGATTACAGATCAGGAGTGTTTCAGATATCTCCTCCGCTGTACTATCGAAGGAGAATAAAGTTAATTACATCTCTTTTTATGTTTTCTCTTATAGTAGCGTGCAAAAGTGATTTAGGTCGCTTAAGGATATATAGAGCGTGTGGAAGTTTATTGAATATTCACTGAACAAAGATAAGGGTGTACGTAATGGTTCAACAATATACAGGATGAAGATAAGCATTCTAACAAAAACTAATGCAAGAGAGAATGTTTGGCTATAAAAGGCAGAAGTTGAGATATGATAAGAAAAGGTGGAATTAAAATTTCTCATGTAGAGTGTTACGGTTACTTACTGTGTTATAAGTATAGCCGAAACATCACAAATGAAACTTTTATGAGGGAAATTCAGCTTTGCTTATGCGAACAGGCAAATGATGAATTCCTCGCAATAACTTTATGATACATATTTAGCTAACGAAATGTAGATATTCAGATTGCCAATCTCTGGTTGGCTGTCAAATAAATATATGGATTAACCTTAGGCGAGCAAACAACGGTTCTCGGCGGATCAGTTATCCGAATATTTAACAGGACTCAGTCACGAATATTTTTAACAGATCTAGAAACCCTTACATAATATTGAGAAGGAGTACTTTTAGCCTCAGATCTTTGGATATTTTGAAAGCAAAAGAATTAAACACCAAATTTGATGAGTTTCTCCATCTCAGAACCAGTAATTTCACAGTGTTAGATTAACTACTCTCAGCAGAATTTTATTGAAGGATACCATGGTAAACCAATTCAAAATTTGGTTGGATTCGGTGACAAAAGAAGAAATGAAACTGAATGCTCAATAGCACACCTTGGGGAAATTCAGGAATATATCTCTATAGAGTCGCCTATGTCAAGCACTCAATCAAGATGACCTTCTCCTTCTAGGGAGATTCTATTCTTCATATGCTAATTCTTTAAATCTGAAACTCTTATGAGTATAGGATTATAGAGATCTCCCAGTCATATATTCTTCGTTGGCTAGCAGAGTGACTCCTTAACTGACGACATGTCACCGGAATGCTTTCATATACATTGACGAAAAACTATTTTATTTAAAAAACGGTAATAAATTTTTGTTTAGTTATAAAATTTATAATT